>CAWVRF010001224.1:0-194467 GCA_963932465.1 Maratus speciosus | reverse complement strand
TTTTACTGGTGGGAATAATCACCGATTCTGAGCAACTTACGCGGCACGAATACCGGTCCCTCGTCCCCAAGGCGTTAAGTTATACAACATTGGAAATACCTGTGACGACTAATTCATATTATGCACCTCCCCTGTGGCTCCCCCACTTTTTCCAACGCGGGTTAACTTTCAAAATTTTGACAAACAGCCGCAAGTGGCATGTCGTTGGATAGACCTGGGTGGTGGAACAGAAGCTTTTTTCACTGCTATACATACCGTAGACAGCGGAGATCTAGTTCCACGTTCTTTCGGCTCGATAGTGTTCTTTTTTATAAGATTTTGCAGTGCGTGCGTAGCGTGCCTTCTATACGGTGCCGTACACAACGTGGACCCGGTTCGAGGTTCGTTCGGTTCGAGATTTCAAATTACAAGATTCCGTATAAATCTGATGCTCCGATGAAAAAAGGGGCAATTTAGCTGGGATGCATTCTAAGACAATAACTTACTATAGAATCGGGAGAACTGAACATCTTATATGATTTGACCGTTTATTGCTAATAAAAGCTAGTTATTATTGAAGTTTCCTAAATTTTAATCTAATATATAATGTGTTAGTAAATTTGTTTTGTGTATAGTTTCGTAAAGGAGACAAGGATCACAATCGGATTATTATTGAAAATTTCAACGTATCTCACTCCATTCTCATCTTCAATTTTCGTACTTAAGATAAAGATATTTCAGCAAAATAAAGCAACAATAAAGACATTTTAGCAAACATTTCCAAAGACTAACCGCGTTTTCCGTGAAACCCAATCCCATCACAATACGTGCTGTTTATGCTCACCATTTGCGTCTGAACAACATTAAACTAATAGGCCTGATAATTCCTAATTTAGCTGACAGTATACGGTTGCATTGACCGGATTACAACATTTGGTTATGTCATCACGATATAAATAAACTGAAAGCTAGATTCTTGAAAAGTTCACCCAAAGCACTAAATTGACTTTATTTATTTATTTTAATTTAGGGATGAAAACCCGAAAACTGGTTGGATATGGACAAGCTTTATTTTTTATTGAAAAAAATTGAATTCTGGGTTTTCTAAACAATTTTTTTTTCATTTTGCTGTGTATTATCGCCCGTCTTTTATTAAAGCAATTTACTGTCATGCTTTACATAGTAAAAAAAAAAAAAAAAAAAAAAACATACAGTATGCACCCGTATAAAATGCTCACTCCTGTGTATAGTGCACAATGCTATTTCATTGACAGATAATCCAAGAATATGCGGAAAACATTTGTATTACACATCTATATACACATTGATGTACACATCTTCATTCATAATTTTCCCCTCGCGCCTAATAAACCTACTACCCCGAACATTCGTATTCTTCAGTGTCTTCATATATCCATTATTTACTTATAAAATACCATAAAATTAAATTTTCTTGCAATGTATCATATTTTTCTCCGAGAAATATGTATTGAAACTAGAACCGTTACCAAATACAAAGTTGCAGTGAACTTGCAGATAACGGCTACTTAACCCCTTGCGTACAGATTAATTCGAAAAATTCTTTCTTTTGTAGTGCATTTAATTTGCTTATGCGAAACCCCAAATAAACTCCGGATACTCCGTAAGGTGCAAAAGCAAGACTTGTTGCAGAAATGGCTTTTTTTATGCGTGTGTCTGGATTCGTTACCGTATCGGCGGTGGATGTTTTCGATACACGGGAAAAGAAGAGAGGTAATGAAGACGTGTTTTTCTGTAGCCGATATCTTTTTGACTGGTGCAGTAAGTGTTGATAGGGGAATTGTTTTAAAAATGTGTTTGTGAACATATAGTGAAAATAAAAACATGATTATGAATTAGAACTGTCATCTGTAACTTATACAAAACAAGTACATGACGAGTCTCAGTCATAAAATATACTCAATGGATTTACAGGAACTTTAATTAATTTTGAATTACTCCATAATTCTGTCAATTCGGTACGTTCGTAATACCTTCATATTGTGGTCCAGAAACCATTATTTTCAAAAACTATCCAATGATTTGGCACTTTTTGATGCAGATTTTTAGGATTGTACCTTTCCTCATAATAAATAAACTACAACGGGGTACAATGCAAATATTTCCTTTCATTATTCTGTTATTAATATACATAAATCACAATTTCTACGTGTCGTAATATACACTATCAGAAAAACTCGTCAATCCTCACTTTTTAACAAATAATTTCCGTACTCTTGGGAAACATATTTTATCCGTGATTTCTTCCCAAAAGTCTGAAAAAGAGGAAGAAATTCCGTTCATTCATAGCACTCATGCGCTCTGTATTACTATTGAAATCCGATTTTTTTTTTTTTTTTAATGTTAAAACAAATATGCTACACATTAAGATTCCTAATTTAATTTTTTTAAAAAGGCTTTTTGAATTAAAAAATTAATAAAAATCACTTTTCTCATCCATTCAAAAGTACATGAATTTTTTTAAGTTGGAAAATTTAAATAAAGTTGAATTTTTAAAGCTGTTTATAAAAAAAATATTAGCCTTTAAAATGTATTTTAAATGAACACATTTAAAAGATTTTTTAATTTAAATATTAAATGAAAAAAATCCATTCCACTCAAGAAGGAAAAAAATAGCGTATCGAATAAGAATATAATATTCATATTTTACATGTAACAATCAATTTAAAAATATTTAAAATTCATATTTTTATCAAATACTAATACTAAAGTATTAAAACCCCAGACACAATCTTATTAAAGACGAAATATTTCCAAAATGAACTTCAAAATTAAAACTTTTTTTAATAAATTAATCAAGCCATACCCATCTCAAACTAACATACTTGCTTCAAAGTGTTTAACTACTGTGCAGCTGCAGCCCAATGGTAAAACGTACTCGTCTCGTAACACTAAGATAGCTGATTCGGTTACAGGCCAGCGACTTTTACTTTTCCCCCACTTTCTTCAATTTACGTATATTTTACCTCCTGTAACGGAGAAAAAATAAACGGATATTCGTGAATTAACGGAAAAATCCTAGCTGCAAGGAAAATTTTCGTGAATTCAAGAAAGTATTATGTGAAGAAAGTTATGTGCCATCTCAAACATGGTACAAACCACATTTTGTTCGTTTTCAGACGTATTCGCTGTATTCTCCGTACTCTCTGTGGGATAAAAAACTTCATACGATATAAAACAAAAAATAATATAAAAAATATAACTTATTATATAGCAGGCTTATGTATGTAGCATGCATCTTCAACATAATAAAGGTAAAACGATTCTGAACTTTACAGAAAACTTCTATTTTATGCATGCAAGTTTTATTATTGTATAGATGGAAAGTAATCTTAAAATCCCATTTTGAATAAAGTTTTCTCATGTATGTTAATGTCCTTTGTATATAAATTCGTGCAACATATGTCTGTTCTCATGTGGGTTTTTGAGAGAATCTTTCTATTTTGTCTATTAAATATAAATTTTAATCGATTAAAGCAAAAAGATACCGGAATTGACCTATTATCTTGTTTTGATATATTAGGAATGAAAATTAAACTGAAATCATTTAATGACTCTTTCAATGAATATTAGTTAATCTTGAGTAGCAATTTTAGCTATAAAATGAAATATACATTAATAATAATGAAAATTTTCCTTGAATTTATTATTTTAATTTTAATTAAACCAATAAATAATTTTTGAATCAAATGTTATGTTGACATGAAAATGTAGGCCTGTCTTAGGAAAAGTTTAAGTTAAATATCTAGTACACAGTTTGCTAAGAATAATGTATTACTTTATCAATGTTAAATTTGAGGTGCACTAAATAATAAATCATTTTCTTTTATAAATAAAATCATTACAACCAGAAAAGTTATCAATGTATAATTATATTAATAAATTGCATTTAATTTTATGATTTTAATCTTTATAAAGACCTTTACAGAGCATGCACTTTTTAACTGAAAATCGTAAAGAAATTACACGAATGTATAACATTCTCTAGCATATTCTGATACAATGTACTTTTGAGTAAATTTAACTTCGTATAACATTATATAAATGATTCAGCGAGAATCTGTCAGATTTAGTTTAACAGCAATGTGTGGAATCATAGTGTTAATTCCCTGTAATCTCGTCCATAGATACACAGTGTGTTCGAAAATTGCATTTTTGTGCAAGAATATATTTTTTTAAATTATTAATATATTTTTTAACTTTTAATATTATTCATATTATTTTATTTTCTTATTTTCCTCATTTTAACCATGATGGATCCGCATAAAAGTGCACACTGTTGTGGAAAAATAATCCAATCCAAAACAAAAATTTAAAAAAAAAATCAAAAAAAAAATCGCTAAAATTAGTAAATTGAGCTACGACTATGAAATAAATTTTATTATACGATGATGTAAAATATGAAAAATATGCGACTTTATGAAGTTAATGTATTAAAGATAATAACGATAGCAAAAATTGTTGTCACTATTCTTATGACAACAACCTACCGTAATACCGTGACTATGGTCCTTCTGATGGCAACGGTGCTGCTCTTTTCTATTTTCTATATGCCGTTTTAACACATACTTTCTTTCTTGACTTTTATGGCTTAACACTTGTTGATTGGTGACGGGTATAATCGTAACTAATTTAGATAATTTAATTTTAATTCAAAGCATCTACCAGAATGTTTGTTTAGAAATCATTGCTACAATTATTGTTAATATACAGTTCTATAACCAAATTGATTGGTGTGTATCTGAATATGATCTATAAATGCTATGTTCAATATATTCTACAGCTGGGTTTCCAGTTTGGCCTCCATTTATATTTCGCAATTTCAAATTCACACCAGAAATTTCGAAAGAAAAATTTTAACTTATCACGAAATGTTCCTCATTAAATAAAACATAAAATAATATTTTTTAATTTATGGTCTGTATTTAGAATTTATGAATATAAATGGAGGTCGAACTGGCAACTCCTATTCGACAGTAAGCATAATGTTTTTTAACTCAATAATGTATATCGATTTTAATACGTTTGCTATAGTGTAACATCATAAAAATACACCGCAGAGAATTCTCCCCATAAACCATAATAAATGGAATTATTTTGAGTGTCCCTGTAAACAAACTATAAATTCTACATACTTTCTTTTCAATAAAGGACATGACATGGCACACCTCATTGATATATATGCATCGCATGACAATCCAACTAGATTTATTTGTATTAGAACACGCCCAGAAAAATCGAAATGATTAACTCGTGGAAGCTTATAAAAATGGAAGCTTATAAAAACACTTCAATCGATTTTTTCTCATAGTCTATGTAAAACAACGGATTTTTGTGTGTGTGTCACTATTTACGAATAAAGAATGCTAGAAACTCCATTTTTAATATTAAAAATCGTACGGAAAATTTAAATTGCATGCTCTAAGCTCATGGCAATGCAAGTATATTTACGTGAAACAGGCAGATAAGAAGACGTCGGATAAACCGAAATTATAAACATTTTTTTTAATTGTATTGATAAAATTGTTGTTAATTGCAATGTAAATAATTTAATATAACTTATTTGTAAGAGAGTTTTATTCATTGAAACATTTTTCATTATATGTTATTAGAAAAGTTATCAAAATTTGTGATGTATTCTATAGCTGAAACCCATACTTCAGTAAGGCATTTGAAACGATGACCCATCAATAACGTGACTGGCTATCTATCTATCTATCTATATTATAAAGGACAAACATATCTGTGCGTAACGCATACGTCATTCTGCGAATGGCAACACTTTGAAATTTGAAATGAAATTTCGCTTTTGCAATTTTTGCTACAGCAAATTTTTAAACTTCTAAACATCCCACATTTTAAATGTTTACACCGTCGTACGCAGAAAAAAATGCACTTTTAAATGCAATTTGTTTGAAAGCTGTATCTCAATTTATTTTTAAGATATTAATTTTTTTATAGTTTTTAATACCAATTTTCTAATCGTGGCAACTGAAGTACTTCATTTCTATTAAAAGTGGATTAGTTATCTTTATTGATTATATTCTTACTGATGCCATTTTCTCATTACAATTAAAAATATATTTTTACAAATTTGAACAGAAAATGACGTTACGCTTTAAAAAAGACACCATTCCCTGATGATGCTGTTATATTTCACTATTTTTTCATTTCGCTGATATTGAGTTTGAGCCAATAGGCAAAATATTTCAGCGACTGAAAATGACGTCATATTTAAAAGTAAACGATAATTTTATTTGATAAAACGAGATATTTCTCCTTGAATACGTCTAAAATTTCTGGAATTTTTACGCGCAGGTACAGAGATTATACTAAGACCTCAAATGACGAGTGGAAATTTTGACATGAAAAGTTGTAATAGTTAACAAACGTGACTTCAAGCTTGAAAATATATTTATTAATAACTTATTGCGCATTAAACTGTTTTTAAATGGTTAATATGGATGTGAAACGTGGAAAATTACTTGATTTGGTTTAGATGTGAAGGTAGAAAAATTCTATGATTATGTCAAGGTGAAATCATTTTTGCGGATTTTTCATTCCATAATACCAAGCATCAATTAATAACTTAATCAAAATTACTTATCTTGATCATATTTTACTGATGACGTATATGAATTAAGTTTAATTTTTCAATAATTTTAACAGTTGAAGTTTATGGAAAAAGTATTTTGTTAATCTTAGGTTAAAAATAGCTTTGGAGAGTTAAATTAACAAGTGTAAGATGGATTTTTTATTCTAATTATTGTTGTTGATGTATTATAAATTTGATGCAACAGTTCCTTTATAAACATTTTCTTTCGTCGAAATTCGGCGGGTTCCACCTCGTATATCTAAAAGCCGTTCTCTGTGTGTATGTCCTTTATACAAATCTTCAATTTTTGACGGATTTGCACGAAACTTCATTTACATAGGCTTTAGAACGTGGAAAAGAGCACTGTCTACTTTAAAAAATCATCAGAACACTATTTATCCCTTTTTTTTACCAACTTCCGTAATTTAACATTATAGAAATATATTTTTAAAATTTTCTAATTAAATCGTTTCTTTTCGGTTGCCACAACCTAAAAAACGGTGCAATAATAAAAAAAATTGATAACATATGTACTTTCTTTTTATAAGGTAATAAAAATTCAGGCTCAATCGTTATAATTTTGCATTTCCGAAATTGTTGTCATTCAATTAGAAAATGCACATTATTCACAAATAAAATAAAAACTTTACCTAAACTTGTGTTCAAATGAGTAGTATCTTCATTTAAAATTTTTTAAGTTAAAAAATCTATTTTAATACATGCGTTTATATTTCAAGAAAACAATTTAGAAAAAAAAATCGTTTGGTAGATATGACGTCAATATCTAATATAAACTGACACCACTCTCTAATGATACTTTTTTCTGAGGGGGAACTCTTGATCTTCTGAAATTAATCCATATTATTATCATCCATTGAAGCAACGCGAAATAAAATGTCAGTAAATGTTAGGTCATTTGCATGTATTTATTGCATCATTCCGCGTATTGTCATGGAGATCGTAATATTTTGTTACACCGCTAAGAAAACAAGCATTCTGATTTTAGAAGCCGAAACATTTTATTACATTACGTCAAAATGACGTTTTTTATCTAGAAACTCGAATTTTGCGAGTCTTAAATTAAAACAAGTTGAGGCTTTTCACAAAAGTTAGGTAAAGCATTATTGCATTTTAATATTCCGTAATCGAGTCATATGTCAAGTATTCGCTGAAAGCATGAACGATGCTATACATTTTTAAGCAATAATTCATGCCATAAAAGGTTTAAGTCACATTAGTTAAAATACGCCAAAAACGTACAGCCTGATTATCGAAAATTAACCCATTCGCACTTACGAAGATAAAAATAGTTCAGCATTTTTTTATTTTGTTTATTATTCAATAGCGAAATTAGAAGTTAATAAAAAAAAAAAAAAAAAAAAGATTAATAGGTATTTAATTGAACTACTCAATTTTTCATATTTAAAATAAAGCTTTAACGATAAGTACTTTGGATAGACGTACAAACTTAATTTAAATATATTTTGAAGGTAAAACGTTTAATATAATTTGAATAGTTTAATTTCAAATCTGTTAAATTCGTATTATATTTTTTATAGGTTTCCATTTCGTTTGCTGATTTAGTTATGGAATATTGCACGAAAAAACTCCGAAATGATGTATTATTTACATTGTTTTAAGAGCAATCGGGTTCATCTTTTGCAATTGGTTTGCACAAATATTTAAAAAATATTCTTGCTTTAAAAATTACTATAAAACACATAAAAAATCAGTAAAATGAAAATCACTTTTCAAACAAATAGAATTGAATGTACTTTTTGCTTTCCATTAGACGTTGAAAAAATCGAATGTGTGATATTTAGAGGCTAAAAAAATAAAAGCAAAAGCAAAAAAGCAGTAAAAGCAAAATTTATGACTTAGGTCATTTCCACCAAAAATATGATGCCAGCGTTACTCATGGACATGGGGATCATTAATATTGCATTCAGACCAAATGAGTTCTTTTTTCGCAATTTTGGGTTGCAAATTTAAGAAAATCCCTGCTTGAAAATTAATTTAAAATCGATTAAATTCAGAAAATTGTATCTAATTTTCATGATTTTTAATTATCAGTATTGAAATCTGAACCAATCAAAAGCTGAAAATTGAGATACAATTTTCAAATAAATTTCATTTGAAAGTATGTTTTTCTATTTAGTGTAAGAAATGAAATTGTGCGTGTTTAGAAGTTAAGAAAAATCACAATAAAGCACAATTTAGGGGTAAGGTCGTTGATAACATCAGTACGATTTAAAAAATTTACGTTACTCACTTACATAAATTTTACATTATAATGTATATATATGCTATACCAACGAGAATTTTTCTAAATACTACGTCAATTGGTTGATGTTTTTTCTTCGGCTTATCGGGAAAATAATATATTTTTCTGTTACACCAGCCAAGAAAATGAGCATTCTGATATTTAATGCTGAGGGATTTTACTGTGGTTGCGATACAAACGTCGCGATTTCTGGTCATTTTTATAATGATTTGTGGACGGAAATGCACAATTATCGCTTATTATTGCTGTATTATTTCATTTCAATTTATTATACCCGGAAGGCCCCTCATAATTGACACGGGCAACGCCGGGTAGTTCTGCTAGTACAGATATATAAAAGCAGATATGGAGATTTATCAAAAATATTTTTTGTCGAGTAGTATTGTCATGTCATAATAGAAAAATACATAAAGGTTCCTTTGCCTGTAAATATATTAAAATCTGCTAATAATAAAATGTCGCTTTGAAAACTATTTTTAACCGACTGAAAAGAAGGGTTATGTGTTTCACGCGTATCTGTGTATGTGGATTTCTTTATACCCTCGAAACATCACAACGGCTCGATGGATTTTAATGAATGAAGTCTCTATCAATTCATCTTAACGGCCCGATGGTTATAGGTTAGGTTTTGTTTTTATACATTCAAGATGGCGGCCGTAAAATACAAAATGGTGGTAGAGACGGAAAAAAATTACACAGACTATTGAGTGGCATATCATTGGATAGGTCTTTCAAAATGAAGACAATGTTTCTTTGGCTATTTTACAGTCAGAAGTTCCGTTAAAATATTATACAACCTGGAAGTTGTGTATGTAGGTTAACAAGTAAGAAAAAAAATATTTTAAGTCAATTCCTACTTAGGCCAATAAGAGCTTTGAGCTTTGAAGGGGGTTGCTTTGAGACTTATAGCGGCATGGCTGTCGTCTCAAATGATCCATCAACACCAAAATAACACCCATGAAAAGACAACATTAAAAACGATTAATACGATGCAGAAAAGCCATAGTTGAAGTTCGAAAATCACCCGATAAGACAAACTTATCTTGAAAGATCGGAAAAGACCGAAAACAGTCACTATTTAAAGTTGAAACGTTCCAAGATAAAGCACGCTGTTGACAATACTTTATACAAGAGAAAAGAATGTACTCCAAAGAGTCAGGATCATGAAATACACTTAGAGTTGCAAAGGGTGGAAAAAACTGGGTTTATTCCCGAGAATAAACCCGTCTTTTGGGAAGGACATTTTAAAAATTTCCGGGAATTTTCAGAAAGTTTTGAGCATGAAATTTTATAATTAATTTTTTTTCAATTATTTTTAATGATTTCAATTTTTGTCAGTTTAAATAAAACTAATAACATAAAATTAAAAAAAAAAAAAAAACATTGAATGGTTTACATGAAAACTAACGAAATACAGGATTAAGCTGCAGAAATATTAAGAAAGAGAATTTAAAATATTGTAAGCAATTTGGTATTTTAATTGTCGATAACTAAAAAGTGAAACAGGCAGACGAGAGATTCATCTTCCGTCGCATGAATATAAACTTCACCTCTGTTCTTCGAATCAACAAATGTTAACAAAAAATAAAATGAACAAAATAAAGAAATCAATGCAAAAATACAAAGGAACTCGTTAAAAATTAATATAAAGTATGCCTAAATAAGAGATATGCAAGCCAACAGAAATTTCAAAATAAAAAAAACATTTTTAAAAAGAAACATTCGAATCCTCATCTATTTACCGCCGCTATTGTCGTAAATCTAATAAATTATAAAGACTTAAACTGTAAAATCGTAAATTTTGTGAATTCATAATGTAAACTCTATCTTTTGGAACATTCTTTCCTGAAATTTCTTTAAAATAAAAATTTCAAATTGAAAAATAACTGGTTTTGTTTACCTTCAAAACTCCTTCCAATATTCCCCAAAATTCCGGGTTTATTCCCCAAAATTCCTGGGTTTATTCCCGTCCTTCAAGAGCTGTGGGTTTTTTTCAACTCTGCATGCACTACACTTACCATCAGCCGCCAACCCAAAACAAGCTAACGTAGCCGGGGTGATCACCATCTTACACATAAGCCGGGAAATCAGTATGTCCTCACGTCTATTCAAAGCCCATGTGTGGGACTGCGTGATGCTTTGGATATTGCCATTTGACTATTGGTATTTGCTAGCAAAGAAACTCTGATCATACTGCTTCCTGATATTTGATTCGCCTGAGCGATATAGGTCTTCTGGTGAAACCAAGTCCAGCAAGGCGTCAGCCTCGGTGGCACTTCGGGACAGACTGTCAGCTTTTTCATTGGGGGGAATCCCCCGGTGACCTGGAACCCAGTAGAAAACAATGTTCATCACGTGGTCAGCAATTCTCTGTATTTTATTGTGAAGCCAAATAATGACTTTGGGGGACCGCCAACTGACACACTGGAGCGCAGATAATACAGGTAATTGTCAGTAAGAATTATGAGGGAAGATGCCGCTGAAACCAACTCGCCAAGCGCCGTGCCCATCACCAGAGCCTCCGCTGTGAAAATTGAATTCGTGTCATTAACCCTATATCTAAATTGGTTCTTAGAGGAACAACCAGCAATTGGAGTAATACAATTGGCATCAGTAGCAATAATTTCACAGGAAGTAGTAAAATCTTGAATGAAATCCGCAAAGAGAGGTAAAATTGCAGCAGCATCTAGATCAGTTATCTGGAATCGGAAGATCTGATACATGATAATATACACTGTTCGAATTTAAGGGTATTTGGTACTGAAAGCTAAGCAAACACTCTGGCATGCAAGAAGAAACATAAAAAACATCCAAAACACACGGGATGCTGCTAGCAACGGCTTGCAGCTCGTTTTCCCAAAGAGAGGATCACTTTCTTAAAGTCATGTGATTGATTCAAAACCCACAAGCGAGACCTTTGATCCTATCACAATCCGGGACAACACCAGCATGTTTCCGGAGGATGACATTCGGGGTCCACTTCAGAAGCCCCAAAGCCACCCTAATAGCACAAGTTTACAGGACTTCGAGCTTGTTTAACACTGAAACTCTTGCCATATTAAGGACCACAGCCCCATATTCAATGCAACTATATACTGAAGCAGACGCCAGCGTTAGCAAGTGCCTAGATCTCGCACCATAACTATTGCAGGCCACAGATTTTAGCATGTTAATTCGGCAGAACATTTTCCTTCGCAGGTAATTAACATGGCTGCTGAATCCTCCGCGACGAGCCACATGGAATCCTAGGAATTTGATATCTTCGCTCCATTCAATCAGACCTCCATTCATGCTGAAGTCAAAATCACACTCTTCACGTCTGCGGGAGAGGTTAATCGCGTGGCTTTTATCAGGGCGAATGGTCAACTTCTAATAGTTACACCACTGGGTGATGAGGCACAAGGCTTCTTGTAACTTTGCATGGCAGGTGCTAGGGTAGAATTAATGCAGTAACGGAAAATGCCATCAGCATAAATCAGAAACTTGATACCCAGCCCCTCCAGCGCTTCGACAAAATCATACAAGTTAGTAAAGATAATCGGCCTTAATACTGCACCCTGCTGAACTGCTCGACCAGTAGTGCGGGAAGACGGCATGATACCCCTCCACAGCACCTTGATACTCCGACCGGAAAGGAAATGATGAAGCCAGAGGAGGATCGGGCCGACAATTCTATTCTTAGCACACTTGAGTATCAGACGATCAATATACACCGAATCATAAGCAGCTTGGATGTCAAGCGGAATACCCGGGATAAATTTCTTCTCCAGTTTGGCCAGCTTGAGATCTAGGTAGAGTGTAGTGATTGCAGTTTGGCTGTCACAGAACGGTTGAAAACTAAGGTGTCTGGGGTTAAGGGTTTTATTCTCAAGAAGATGATTGGTGATTTTGTTGGCGATCATTCTTTCACATATTTTGCATATGACCGAAGTGAGTGCAATAGGCCGGTAGAAAGTTGCGTCATTTTAGGTTTACCTGGTTTAAGAATCACAATAATCAGAGAAGATGTCCACCCCAAAGGAATGTCGCCCTTGGGCCAGATATTGTTGTAGATGCTGAGAAGGCACTCCAAGGAATGATTCGAGAGTCCCTTAAAGAATGCAGCACTGATTTTATCTTCACCAAGAGCTGTTATTTTCGTCCGACGTATGGCCTCCTTCAGTTCCGTCATTGTGAAATTTCGATTCAGCTTTTCGGATTTTTCAGCATCAAAAGTTAGGGGAAACTGTTCATGACACGCAGCCTCACTGAAGTGATCTGCAAAGATTTCTGATTGACTGCTCGCCTCTGAACTAATGGTATCAGTGTGCCTAAGGCAGAGGTGGGAATCCAGAGACAAAGACTGCCGGTTCTTGAACTTGCGGAAAACTTTGTACAGGATACCCGGATCCTTTCCGTCGCAGCATACACAGTCCCAGTACCGACGTTTAGCATCCTGTATAGCCTGAAGAAGATTAGCAGTAGCCTGTTTGAATTTCATCCAGAACTCCGTAGACACCAGCTGGCGGGCCTTTTTAAGGTAATATCTCTTCTGCCTCAGCAAACCACTAAATTTAGTTGACCATCACACCGGGAGACAGGGTGCTTCCTTGAGAAGCTATGCTGGTGCATAGTACAGCGGACTAACTCGAGAAAAGAATTATAATGTGCAACAAGAGATTGCTCCAGATATTCATTTACCACCTGGCAAATGCGAGACGATTTGTAAAGAATGGAACCTGGCTGCAGAGGAGATCTGATTTCATCATTAATGTTAAGAGGAAAATGATCGATTTCATATGTATCCTCTTCAACTTGAACAGTTGAGCCCACCAACAAATCCGACGAGCGGTCAATAAGATATTTCTTTTTCTACCATTCTTCTTTCCTCTTGAGTGGCGCTTGAAATGCCTTGATCAAGAAGAGTGCTCTCTCGTTTATTGAAAACTAATTAATTTAATTTAATTAATAAATTAATATTTGAAAAAAAAACTGGATTTACATCAAGTGTCATCCACTACAAGTTAATAAAAATTTTGAGCTTGATTGGATGAATAATAAGTATTTTAATAACGATTGAAAATTTGAACAAGATGTATATAGCGAGAGTGTGAGCTAATAGTAGGAAATGAAGAAAAAATAGTTTCACATTGATGAGAAATAAATAATTAGTTCGCTTTTTACGCAGTCTGGTTTTTTGATTTCTTAAATTTAATTGTTTATTTCCAGTATGTAGCAATAAAATTTTATTAATGTGTTCTATTACATTTGTGGATTAAAATGTCTCTTTTATAAATAAATATTATTTTGTAAAAAATATATAATTTATACTGTAATTATGCTTTTTAATATTTTTTATGTCTTAAACGCATAAATGTATTTATCCACATTTAAAAAGAAAAATGTGCTTCAGATAGCTACATAAAATGAATAATTTTAACTCTTTCATGTGTTTCGTTTGCATGGTGCGAACACTTAAATGTAAGTCAAAAATGTCAATAGCCACTAGTACATATTTGCTCAGATAATGCACGTGGAGAAAATCTTTTAATTCTTTTAAAATATATTTGTTCGTAAATTGTGGTTCGAATAATAGGACGCAACTGGAATTCAGAAATAAAATCAAGACGATGACCCACGATAGCATGTGACTTACGTGTATATTCAAAACATAAAATATATATTCTAATGTTTCCTTTAAGCTTAATGATTTAAGTGTTTTTTTATGTACCAATTTAGAAAATTATAATTCATATATAATTTTAATTATTTTTAAAATTAATTTTCAGCAGTGAAATTACGCTCGAAATTATATATTTAATACGATAGTTATTACTTTGCTAACTGAGCGTAAAACCAACAGAACAGCCTTACCAACATATGCGGGTGGGAGATGCTAAGCTGGGTATAGTCCTCGTAGCTTAAATGGCAGACCACTTGGAGGACTGTTCCAAAGATTTCGGGTTCGATTCCCGTCTTGGACATTTTTCACTCTGTTGGCAGTTTGAAATTAAATAAGTCACATGTTAAATATTATAATTCACATTTTGATAATTTGAAAAAGAAATATATAATAAACATACGTATATAAAACAAATAAAATTATATAGAAGTTTCAATATAATAATGATTTCTTATAAATTATTTGGAAATGATGTCTTTTAAAAAGTCTGCACATGTATTAAGAATATAAAATGCATATTTTGTCAGAAAAGCGCAACACATATTAGAATGAAAATGAATAGAGAATCCTCGAATTGCGTGAATGACAACTGATATATAAAACGAAAGCAGACACGTAAATATTTATGAAAAATGTTTTTGGCATTATAATAATATTTTTCTGTCTGAATTAAAAAATATATAACGTATGGTTTATCTTCTTGAAAATATACTTTCAAAGCAGTGTTATAAGTTTTTGATTTGTTGATTTTGATCACTTTTTAAATATAGTTTATTCGCCATTTTTAATCTATTAATAAACAGCGTTAATAGTTAACGTGGTGTTAACAATTGCCTGATCGTTCCATTGCAGCTCGATGATGTTGAAGTCGCAAGCCCACAAGTCTGGATTTACAGCAAAGAGTCTTAAATACATAAAAAACTTGGAACCAAGCTGTGCTTATAAGTGGTTTTCTACTGACATCGAGTTTTTAACTTGTTGATTAAAGCGCGAATATATTATAAATAGAATTTATCATCATAGGAAAATATAATTTATACTACATTTATGTTAAATTACTTTTTTAGATGTCTTAAAAGGAAGAACATTTATTTAAAAAAATACAGAAATGAGGAAAATACATTTTTATCTTCTTTATATAAATAAATAACAATTACAGGCCGATTGCTTTAAGATAACGAATTTAAAAACTATATTTTCTATTTGGAAATAATTTCTGCTAAAAAGAATAAACACCGAATAAACGTTTAGGACGCATCATCGAACAGAAAAGAACTACACATGAGAAAAGAAAATGAAAGAATGACCCGTGAATTACTTGACTGGCAACTAGCACGTACAAAAGCGGATACTTAAAGGTTTAGAAGAAATGATTTTTCAGTCAAGAAATATTATTCTATTATAATAGAAAAACTGATCAAGTTTAGTGTGTTTACAAGGAACTTTGTATTTAATATTTTAATAACTATAAACGTTTTTAAAAGTATTATATATCAATAAAATTTTATATAAGTATTTAATTATTTTTCATTGTTCAGCAAAATCGTTTCTATTGGAGCTTCTTTTTAACATTTATAATTAAAATGTCAAATATGTTGTTTTACAGACAAGAAGTAGATTATTATATATATATATAAATGTTTTTATATATAATAATCTGAATATTATTTATATATGTTTTTAAAAATTGGATGTCTTAAACGGATAATCACTTTGCGAAGCGTTTATAACGCAGTTGAAAACTTTATTAAATCTGTTTGTCTGTTTGACCGTCTTGCTCCTCTCTAACTCTCGTAAAAATACTCGTATTACTATTTTTACATATTATTTATGTTTACTATAGAGCTTGCTATTTTGAAAATGAGATGTTTACCATTTATAGTTCTGGTACAGAGACACTCAATATATATAAAAAAAATTACACGTATTTAAATCGTGCTCTCAAATTTTGTTCCGACTCTGCGTCCCTTAGTGATGAACTTAATTACTCAAAAACTGTTGCTGTCAAAATAGTTTTCAATCCTTCTGTTTTCAATATTGCTGTGAAGAAATTCAATAGACCATCTAATAAATCTGTCAAAAGCAAACATGATAATTTTGTGTGCTCCTCTTTTATCCGCCTTTATGTGTCAAATTAGCTAAAGTTTTACGACGCTTCAATTTTAATATTATTTTTAAACTTGTCAATAAATTCAAATTCTCCTCCACTAAATATCCTTTTCCTGATCTTCATAAATAGGAAATTTATAATGTTCCTTGTAACGGCTATGATTTATCTTATATGGGTCAAACTAAGAGTAATCTTGAAAAATGTTTAAAATAACACTCTCGTTATGTTATTAATGAAGAAATTTCTAAATCTTCTATTGCCAAGCGCTCTTGGAATTTCAACCATGGTTTATAATAAATGCTAAATGCGTCAATTTTAAAATGCTAAAATTATCTTTAATGCCAATAGTATCTGTGAATTAGACATTCTTGAAACTTTAGCTGTTTATCTTAATCATGAAGTTGTTGTTAATGATGAATTTGATTCCACAATGCTCTCTGCAGCTTGGAAAATCCTTTTCAGTACTACCATATAATTAATTTTTTGTATTAAATAATATTTGTCTGTTTTTTATATTTTATTCGTTTTTTTTTTATTTCATGTGTTCCTATATTTTATGTGTGTATGTGTTTTCATTTTATTATTATTTATTTTTAATTTTATTTTCATGTACTTTTTATTCCAATTTGCTTCCTTATTCCCCTTCTACTCTGTGATCTTTTATTTTGATTACTCTCTTCTGGGATTGGCTGTTGTCTTCTGCTTTCCTATTGGTTGTTGATTTCTAATTTCATATTGGCTGTTTCTTCAGCTTGTTTCCCTTCCTTTATCTCTCATTTCTGTCTTGCTGCTGTTTTCATAGTAAAAGCACGTCTTTTTTGCGCCTGACAAAGAAAGACTCAGATCTTTCGAAAGGCCTAGCGCATTTAAAAGTTTATGATGGTGTTTTAAGAAGATCTTTTACTTCATACACTTATTATAATTCCGTTACATTATAGTCTATTGGAAGAATAATTTGAGATACATTATGTTAATATTAAGTCATTTGAAACATAATGAAATTAATATACGTCACTAAGGATGGCTACAACCTGTAAAAATAATGTAGAAGAAGCAGATGTAGGAATTCACTATAGTGCATTACAAAATATTTTCTATAGAATATGAGGTACGTAGTATTTATCGTTAATTTACAGAGACACACGATAGACTTCTGTAACAGGAATGACTATGATCGATAACCGCCGGAAGTGTGTATTAACTGTGGTACACATTTTTTTTATTTATTTATGTTTAGTGAAGTAAGTGGTGTATATAAATTCTGTATATCATATACAAGGGTCCACTAAACAAATCACCCACATTGATGGACAAACAGGATCAAAATGACTTTTTACTAAGTTATGTATGTTTTATAACTTTTTAGATATCTGAATTGTATGTGTGAAAAAAGCGAAATTACTTCATAATATTCTGTTAGTGTTGGAAAATGTTACAGAATCTATACCTTAGTTATCCTATAGACTAATTTCGCCAAATTATATAAATTGTCAAACCACTCGCCAAATTATACAAATTGACGTAATTTTTATTTTAAATAACGAAGAAACAAATAAATTAGTATAACATTAATAAAAATATATATTTTGTTAATATTTTGTTTCTGGATGAAACGCCCATATCATGGAATACTTTTAAATAAAAATGTATAAGTCTTTCTACCATGGAGGCAGAATATGTCAGTTTAACTGAAGCTGCAAAATAATTAATCTGGGTCAAAAATGTTTTGCAAAATGAGCTTCTTAACTTAAAGTTGGGGGATTGTACTCTACTCTATGATAACCAAGCTGCAATAGCCTTTTCTAATTCTCCATTTGAAAATCAGAAAACCAAGCACATTCATGTAAAATATCTTTTTCTTAGAAACCTAGTTTTTGATAAAGTTTTTAAACTTAGATATATTGCTAGTAAATTTAATCTTGCAGACAGTTTTACAAAGCTACAGATTAAAGAGCAGTTATTGAAATTTTGTAGGAGAATTTTTGATATTTAAATTTTTATTGGGGGGTTATGATTTTTCACTACAATGTTGTTCACTCTGGTCAATGCCTTGCCAATAAAGTCTTATATGACCTGACATTGATCAGATTGTTGTTTTTGAATTTAAAGTGTAAACTTTTTGTTGTTGAACTTTTGAAGTTTTACATTTTTGAACTTTTTGAATTTTTCATATATTTGTAAATTTTGTATCTATATGACCTTTTCCATTTTTTTGTAAAGCTCATGTGATGGTGAAAAAGGAGGCCGATAGTTATGCATCAATTACTTAACGCCTAATTAAACATTCAGTAAAGTTTAAATGAAACGAAGCTTTAAAGTATTTACTTTCTATTGATGCACGTTTATTTTTCACCTTTTCTTGTTCTTGTTTACATCCGAAATGACCGGTAGTTTCATTCATGCGTATTAGCTCTTGAGGCAAGTGCCGTTGCTGAGTAACTGTCAGTAACAGTGATTTTGGGATCACGTCTTTCGCCGTGAACGGTCGTTTTGTGACGTCATAGTTTAGAGCCAATGGCGTTTCAGTTGCGTTCGTATGATCGGAGTTTCAGATGTATTCTGAGTAAGTTTGTATTTACTGATTGGCAACAGTTTTTATGCAAAACATTGCTGTTTTTGGGAGTATAAGTATCTGGACTGATTGTGGATAAGTAGCTTCGGGATTTTTTTTTTTTTTTGTATGATTACGTCACCTATTATAATGTAGCTGCAACAGATATTATTTTGTTTTTTTTATTATGATTTGACGGCGAAGTAAAGCTGTTATAATGTATATCATCATTTCATCTTGCTTCAAATAAATGAAATTTGTTTTAGAACAGGTGTCTTGAAAGTCTTCCACATTAACCACAGCAACTCTGTTTGGCCAATGTTTTAATTGGTCAATAGAGTCCATAAGCTTTGGAGAAGATTTCCGCTCTAGAATATAAGGCTTTCATTAAAGGCTAATTAATATGTATGAGGACGTGAGTTTCAAAACTCTCCATATCTAGAAAATCGAATTTGGGAAATTCCGAAAAACCTCTAACTGCATCCATTGATTTTCCTTTTAAATCAAGATCTTACAAGGGCAGAAATACAGATAAAGACTAGTTTTTTTTGCAGACTGTTTTTTCCGATGCAGGTTTACCAGAAGAACAAATTTATACAGAAAACTCGATTTTTTTTAAATTTTTGATAAGGCGAGTTTTGAAACTAACGTCCTCATATATGAACAAATTGAAAGCTTTGAATGGCGTGTTCCCATGAGATTTTAAAGAAATAAATAAAAAAACATATTTTATCTTAATTTTCAGCTACAAGTGTATTAATATGATAAAATTTAAGTGCATGAAATATTTTTAGTAACGTATATAACAAAGACAGAAATTGTTCCTAACGCTCTGATTGAATTTGTATTAGTGTTGCAAGATAATGGACCTCATTGCGGTCTCAGTGAAGAACATGCATGCCCTATTTGCGAGACTTTTAATCAAATGTTTTTTTTTTTTTTTAGAAGAGAATCAAGAGAAGAGAAGGAAACTCTTTCAACTGGATAAATCAATATAATTGTTAATTTAGCACAGTTGAGGTTTATTCTAACAGAGTGAAAAATGGCCAGACCAAGAACCGAATCTAGATATCTTGGCATTGGGTCGGCAAGCCAATGGTTCGCTCTGTTTGAATAAAACTCAACTGCGCAACTCCAGCCATGAGTAAGAATCAAGAGATTTAAACCTTTCAGGGGCAGAAGAATTCTGTTCGTAAAATGATGAAATAATTGACTGGCACCAGAATATTCAAAGGAATTTCTTAGAAAATAAAGACCCACTATTTTGCACTTTCATCACAAAAGCAAAATTTTATTAAAATATTGTTGGTGTCATTTGTCAGTTTTGAAATTGAAATTGGATGGCTAGAACCTCTAGCCACCGCCCTTGAAAGGGTTAACTTAAAATTTCAGAACTTAAGGAAAAAAATCGTCTGTCAAGCATAGCCATACATGCCAAGTTTTACGCTGTTTGCTACCACAAAATGTTTATAGTATTACTTTAGTTTATTACACAAATCTTACATTATAATACGAACAAATCTTGTGTGTGTGTGTGACTGAGTGTCCGTCTGTGTATATAAATTCTATCTAAAAGTCGACTCTAATGATTTTAATTAAATTTTGTATTTTACCGTTTTGGATTGAGAGGACCATTGGACTAAGTCATGAGTTCAAGAAAATTCGATAAGTGGGTCATTTTTTGGCCCACTACAGGTAAAAAAAAATATCTAAAGAATGGCGCAATTTGTTTTGACTAAATTTTGCGTCCTACCGTTTTGGAATATGATAAGACCATGTTGCTATGTCACATGTTCAAGAAAATTCGATCGCACGATGCGGCGATGACCAAGCAATATTTTAAAACTCTTAATAAGCTTTTAAAACTCTACGATCCAGTTTTAGCAGAACATTTGGAGTTCATGTATAAGTGAAGGTAAGATTTAAAGTTTCTTTTTTGAACATTCAACCATTGAATTTTAGAGTTAATAATTTTTCACCACAAACTTAAATAATTGCGATGACCACCGAAAATTTTCACGCCACGCCACTGAAGGCGATATACATAATTCAACCAATCAGAATTCGTAGGACGGTCTTGAAAAGAGTGACTCTTTCCGTACAACGTATATCTGCTGAAGAAATCGAACTGTCACATCATCGAGGTTTTTTTTTTTTATAGAGTTGAACTTAAAGCAACAGAGGTTAACCGAGCATTTCCGCAGTTGTTACAATTAAACAGCAATAGAAATACTATAAAGATTTAGTAATAGCAATCAGCGTATAATTTAGCATCTACACGTCACTACTTTCGCTTCAATCCAAATCATTAATACACTCATATGGAAATGATCCTCAACTGTGACTTTATTTAATTATGAGTAAAACATTACGTTAATTACTAACCATTTTATAATTATTTTTGTTGTTTTTACTATATTTTGATGAGTTCATTGTTTTTAAATATCCATGATATAAACAAGTCCATTTTTTTTACCTCAAAATGCAACGGTTTTTAGTCGAATTTATATAGTATATAGTAGGGTGTATCGATTTTTAACTTTTTTTTTGTTTCCAAATTCCAAGTTGATAAAAAGTTGCTACTAGACACCAAAACATACCACAAAAAATTTTGGATTTTTAAAAAAATGTTTAGGTCTCCCGCACAAGGTCTAAAGTTTAGAAATTTTACTTAAAAAGTAAATTTTTACAAAAATTTAAAAAAAACCTAAAACCCTTTTTTTCTAAATTGCAAGTTAAAATTCCACTTACAATAAGCACAAAAAACGATAGAAAATGTATTTCAAAAACTTAGCACAACATTTAGGTCTCCCGCACAAGGCCTAAAAGTCGTAAATTTCAGCCAATTTGTGAACATTTTTCAGTTCTTTGATATTTGTGTTGTTGCTGGTTTAAAAATTAAATGTAACTAAAGCCTCGTTAGGCATGATTGGAATTGTTGAAATAAGTGAAATAATAAATCACATTTCAATACGTCAAGCGTCAACTTGAAGCGATGGGGTGGTCGGTGGGGGAAGGCCAGACTGTTGCACCGCGGTGACGCGACACCTATGAATCACCGCACAGACTTGTCAGTAGTCGTCTACCCGCGAGCAAGCATTACGGTTGTGTTTTAGTGCGATAGTCTTGTTGTAAGAATCAATTGAGTGAGTGTTGTTGTTCATTATGAGTAAAAAACCGCATCTAACTAGACAAACTACCGACAGGCCGGTTATCGGGCAACCTATTGATGTGAGTGAGTTTAATGTTCTGCCAACCAAGATGGATGTTTTAAAGTATTTTGAGTGCGTACGCATTGAAATGAAACAAGAGGGAATACATCAGCCTGCAAAGAAGGTAATTGCGTTAAAAGCTGCTTTAAAACTTGAGGAAATATGGAAAAGAGCTTCAATTCCTGTTTATAGCACCAAAAACACAATACTTATGGTTTTAAAACTGCAAGAGCAGCTTGAGAAAATTAAAAAGTGTTCAGGGCCCAAAAGGAAGTATCCTAACTCCTACAAAGATGCAGTAACTAGCTTTCAGTCAAAAACTGAAACTGCATTGTTTGATATTTGTACTTGCAAATGTGACCTCAGCAACTGTATTTGCTCTATTGACAAAAAAGTCCCGGCACTAGAACACGAGTTTTTGCTCGACCAACATGGTCCTAGATTGATGTCAATTGCAGAGTGTGACAAAAATGAGACTAAAAAGCTTAAAAAGTGATTAGAAAGAAAATCTAGGTCACAAGCTTTAATGCAGGTAGTTGTAAAAAAGACTGAGGATGAAAACTTAAAATCTGTTGATAACATTGATTCTGGTGATAGTACAGATGATTCAATGTCTCACACATCATGTCAAGATAGTGATTTTGAAATAAATGTACTTGATACGAGTCAAAAAAGTGTTTCAAGTGTAGAAGTAAAACAAGAACTGCCACAGCGTTTGTCTTTGTTTTCACGAGCTTGTGACCGCAGGGGCATTTCTAGTAGAGCTGGACCTCAGTTAGCTACTGCCCTTTTGCGAGACTTAAATGTCGTTACTGAGGAGAACCAAGAGGCAGTAATCGATAAATCAAAAGTAGCACGTGAAAGACTTAAGTCTCGTAAAGAAGTAAGCTCAACTTGAATCTCCGATCTGTTGGCCATTTACTTTGATGGTCGTAAAGATGAAACCATAACAAAAGAAATTGTAGATTGGTAAAAGTGTCCGAAAATCTTTAATGGAAGAACACATATCTATTGTTGAAGATCCTGGATCCAAGTATTTCGGTCATGTAACTCCCATAAATGGAACAGGAAAGGACATAGTTACATCACTTGTAAAGTATTGTGAAGAAAAAACTGTCGATCTTAAAAAACTAAAAGCTATTGGTTGTGATGGTACGGCAGCGAACACAGGCACTTCAAATGGAGTTATCACCTTATTTGAAAATAAAATACAACAGCCACTGCAGGCAGTTGTGTGTCTACTGCATTTGAATGAATTACCATTTAGAAAAATTATGGTTGCTCTTGATGGGCCAACTTCTGGACCAAACACATTTAGCGGGCCTATTGGTAAACAACTTCTAAGCTGCCAAAATCTGGATGTTGTCAATTTTATTGCAATTGAAAGCGATATACCAGAAGTTGATCTTAAAGAGTTGAGCACAGACGAAAAGTATCTGTACGAAATATCCAAAGTTGTATCAATAGGTACATGTACAGAAGAGTTCGCCAGACGGGACCCCGGAAACATCTCGCACGCCAGGTGGCTTACCCTGGCAAATCAAATCCTTCGTTTGTATGTAGTCATGGATGATCCGACCCCTGAGCTGAGAATGCTTGTAGAGTTCATAATGAAAGTCTACATACCATCATGGTTCTCAATTAAGTGCAATCCCAAAATCCCGCAGGGTTCCATTAATATTTTTAAATAATTCATTTCAGAAATTACTTGGAAGACGAGTTAAAACATGTCGCCCATGCAACGTTACAGAGAAACGCATTCATAGCTCACCCAGAGCATGTTTTAATAGCTATGTTGTTTGATGAACGAAAACATATTAGAGTCTTGGCTTATAAGAGAATCCAGAAAGCTCGCGAAACAAAAAAGAAAGGGGTAAGGATATTTAAACCCCCTCAGATCAATTTTAATGCTAAAGACTATATAGATATGATTGACTGGCAAACCTCTTCAGTAACCGAACTCCCTCTTGTTACCGATATGAGCCTAGAAGAGTTACAGTTAATTGCGGAAACAGGAAAAAGTGGAAGGGTTGAATTTACAATTCCTTCTCACACTCAAGCTGTGGAACGAATTGTGAAAGAAGTCACAGAAGCTTCAAAGCAAGTGTGTGGGATGATCGAAAGAGATGGTTTCATTCGTGCTAGACTGGAAAACTGTAAAGAGCTACCTACGTTCGAGACCAAGTCCGAGCTAGTACAAAACCTCAGTGAAGGATTAAAATGTAAGTAAGTGTTTTTTGTACTACTTTGATTTTTAATTTTTTTAAATAACATCTTTATCTTACTGTCTTCCATGTAATATTTGAAATTCATTGGGGATCATTTCTATAATTTTGTAAAAATCTGTAGGCCTACTTAAATACTGTATATAACTTTCGTTTCAGGTTTTGAAGACAAGATGAAAGGACGAATATTTAAAACAAGTCAGTTAATTTGAAATAGAACAAGAAAACTGCGCTCATGTTCTATGAAAATACATCAGCAACATTTTGTACTTATATACTACATTTTATTCCACGTTATAATATTTTATACATTTGTAATAAACAATAGTAACCACAAATAACGATAGAGTTTATTTCAACACCTTTATCAAACAATGTACATCGTTAAACTATGTTTTTTAAGGTATACAACATTTATATATTATTTATGTAGTATGTATATATATATATATATATATATATTTATTTATATTGTGTCCTTTTATGCCTCCTGTAACAAAAATACACTTAAGTCTGGTGTTTTTAACGAAAAAAAAAATGGTTCATTTACACTAAAAATTACGAAAGTTTCGTCAAAATTAACAAACTTTAGGCCTTGTGCGGGAGACCTAAATGTTGTGCTAAGTTTTTGAAATACATCTTCTATCGTTTTTTGTGCTTATTGTTAGTGGAATTTTAACTTGCAATTTAGAAAAAAAGTGTTTTAGGTTTTTTTTTAAATTTTTGTAAAAATTTACTTTTTAAGTAAAATTTCTAAACTTTAGGCCTTGTGCGGGAGACCTAAACATTTTTTTAAAAATCCAAAATTTTTTGTGGTAAGTTGTGGTGTCTAGTAGCAACTTTTTATCAACTTGGAATTTGGAAACAAAAAAAAAGTTAAAAATCGATACACCCTAGTATATAGTATATATATATATATATATATATATATATATTAAAAACAAGGAATAGAGAGGGGTGTGAGGTTTTGAAAATACAAGTAAACAACATAATTTATCTTAATTTTCACTAACAAGTGTAGTAACATTATAAAATTTAAGTGTATGAAATAGTTCCAGTAATGCATATAATAAAGAAAAAAGTTTTTCATAAATCTTCGATTGAATTTCAGTAAGATTGAATTCTGACATTGTTATAGCGAAGTCGATTAACATAAGTAAATTGAAAATGGAAGCAGACGTCATTTGTTGTATTTGTGAAAGTTACATTAACATGATTTTATGAAATTAGGACATATTTAAATTTATGTTCCAAAGTTCATTAATTGTTTAACTGAAATGAGTTTCAAATAATTTTCCATGTTTAAATGATTAGTCCATACATTATTAGGTGATCTTTTGAATTAAATAGACGAAACAAAACGAATTAATGACTCGCACGCGTATAAAATTAATTATGCAATTTACCGTGCGTATAGAAATGGGAATTGAAAACTATCCTCATGGTTGATTATAATATTTTTTTCCAATTTGTGAACATTAAAATGTAATTTTGAAAAGTATTCAGTTAAAATTGCAATTTGGAACGTGCTGGATGAAATAACTGTTGTCATCAAATATTATATAATATGAAAAATTTATCAAATTTATCAAAGTGTTAATGAATTATGAACACTAATCAATTAACAATATTTTGAAGTTTAATAAAATTTCAATATTAATTATTATTTGATTATTATCGTTATTTAATTAATAAGGTTTTGAGTTCCAATTCTGCGCATATGCAAACTTGTTTGTAAAAAACCTTTTGAGTTGTACGTTACAAATTTGTATAAATAATTTTCGTCAGGTTCCTTATTCAAAAGTTATGAGGTAAGGAAACGCCGTCAGAATTTATGGACACCTTGAATACATATAAATAAATCACAGTAAAAGTGAAAAATTGTGTAAGCAAATAAAGTAGTATGAATCTTGACTATGAAATTATTACGAAAAAAAAAATGGTGTGATTAATTAACAACTAAAAAACCCTTATCGTTGATTACAATTTACTTTAAAAGACCATAATGTTTAGAATTTTTAAATAAATTACTTTACTTCTGCAAATGAATTTGCACAACTACATTGCTGATTTATAAAGCGGTTTGATTTGTAAACTCTATTTTCAGTATACATTGCACATCGTTATATAATTAACAGCTGCAGGAAAATATTTTTTATATATAAAGGGAGGTTGCTATGAATCTAAATTGCTTAAATAAACATTAAAATCAACGGGTTAAACTAATAAATATCTATTCCAAGTTTAGCGTCTCACATCTACCTACAAAATCATTAAAATAAATTGACTTGCATCTGTATTCAATAAGCATAGTTTAATTTGCAATGAATATTTTTTTAGCAACTTTGAATAATCTATTCGTATTAAAAAGTTTTAACATTATACAAAACCCTTTGAACCCTCCGGCTCTTTTTATGTCGCTATAAGTTAAAATGTAATAGGATAATGTAGCCTTCTAAAGGACGCCGGACAATTTACTGCTAATTTTAGGTAAAAATGAGTACATAAGAGAAATTAATCTTTTATACGTTTTTCCATTTGGGATTAAGCAATTTAAATCGTTAGGGAGTAATGTAGAATTATCTCTTGAATCTCAAGCAAAGGATGTTCATAAATGGGCGAATGTGACCCTAAATTGTATGTAAGTAAAATAAAATTAATTCATATATATTTTTTCTTTGAAAATCAGTCTATAATAAAGCTTTTGTAACATATTCCTTGAAATAAGGAAAGCGAATTCTGAATAATAATATAATTATTTTTGACGTTCGTATATTAGTGAAATCAATTTGTTATTAGTAACATATTGCTCTGTCTCGCTCTCTCTCTATATATATATAATTATATAATCATATAATACATATAACCATATCTACGTTGCTAATACATATTTTATAATGCATGTTGATTCGATACTTTTATATGTATAATGGTGTAGTTATATTTATAATCAAATCATATTAAATTTATGCATATTCATTAATATTTAATAAAGTTAACGATTAACTTGTATTTAAATTTTAGCCTACTCAGGACAATATCATATTAATTTCTAAGAGTATACTATCGTAAATGAGAATAAAATGCATAATGAGTGTATTTGCTATGCCTAATGATATGACAGTATAGATTTTATTTTGGTAATTTTTTTCCTCTATCCATTTAAATCGTGTTTTGTTTTGAACTTAATTGGTGTTCAATGGTTTATTTCTCGATTTTATCTGTATGGTAGTCCCAAATTCATGTTCTTTTGCTAATTTAGGGCTAATATAAAGATGAAACCAGAGATTTTATTTGTGGAACTTAAGGCATTTGGGACCCGATGATTTTGCCAAATTTCTACAAATTTTCATCATTCCATATATGTTATTCAATTTCTGCTGTTTTTTACTATGTTTTTGGAATCTTTGTTAAGTGTTTTGGGGGGGAACTTTATTTGATAATGTCATTCTATTCATAATTTCTATGTATTCATAATATATTCATATAATCATAATATATTGCTGTGGTTACTTAGAACCACTGCCATATTTTCATTTAATTTCATTTAGAAAATATTTTTATTAATCTTGTATTCATTTAATTTTAATATTCGCATTCCAAAATTATTTTAATTCCCCTTTTTTCAACTTTCCCCTGTAAGTTTTTCTTTCTGGCATAGCATTTCATTCATTTTAAAATCATAAACGTCGTTTTGAATTCTGTACTTCCGGTAAAAAATTATCTGGAAAATTCCATATCTTTCTATTTGTGAAGTCATATCCTTTTGTAGCTCCACCCCTTAGCCAATAATATTTAAATCAGTTTAATTCGTAATTTCAAAATTTGTAACTCTTTACTACTGTTTGGCATCTTATCTCAGTGAAATCTATCAAATTTCCTTTCTTTAAAGCAGTTTTTTTATATTCTTTAGCATTGCATTTTATGCCAATGCAGGGCGCCTGTATGTTCGTTCCACCAAAGTTGGCGTGTTTCAAGGATTATAGCAACCCTATTTACTCCTCTTCTCGGAGAGCTCGTGCACTTGCAGTGGAGTTGGGATTTCAATGCAGAATGGCTGCCTTTTTTGCCGTTCTGCGAAGAAATTATGTCTGCGCCTGCATGAGTGTTCTATCAACGAACGCAGAGAATGGGTGGATGCCTCTTTCCATTCTACAAAAAAAAAATAATAAATGGATTTTCGTATCTACAGTAAGAAATATTAAAAGTGCAAGAATGTTTCTTTGATTGTGTAATTGGCTGCATAGTGTCGTCTTTTTTTGTGGCGAGATTCTTTGATCAGTTACTTCTGATTCTTCAATAGGATGTGGATAAAAATTCTGTTGGCGGGAATTTTTATTATTTTTTTATTCAAGTGTTGCTTTTATTTCGAGTCGTAGAATTATGATGCTATAAAATCATCTAAATGTCTGTGCCTCCATACTCCCCAAAGGAAAGAAATTATTTTATTTTCTTTAGTAAGAACGTAGAATGAACGTAGATTTGTATGTGTCGATCATAAAAAAAGTACATCTAAAAAAATAAGATATGTACTCTATGATAATGCGCTATGTTCTGCAAAAAAATTGCTTCATAAATAAAAAAAATTCAAGGAAGATTTCTCATTTGTTTATTTTCTTTCTGCAAATGTCTCCATCATTTTTCTGTTCTTTCGGGTCAATGCAGGTAATGCTTTTACCTTTTATTTTTTTTGTTCTTAATTTCCAAATGTATGATAAGTAAATTCAGATTTTCTTTAATTAATGACTGTTATGTCAAAGTGGTCTTTTGTGGCCATAACAACATGTTAAATATACACTATACGACCGATCCTAAAAAAAATGATTTGGAATTTCAATATCAAAAATAACTTTACAATATTATTGTATCACCTCCTACCTCCAAAACACAACATATATATATATATATACATATATATATATACAGTTATTTACCTATGTATTTTCACCCTCACTTAGAAAATGTTAACTCTTTTTACCGTAAACAGTATACACCTTAACCTCAAAGGTATCGAGTATATAGTAATTAAAATGTACATAGTATACCTAAATGAAATAAATTAATAAACACATGAACTTACATATTGATTTGTAAGTACTCATCATTGATAAAAAAAATCAGTATTCCAATTGCAATATCTCATGAAAGTGATACATTTATAGAAAAAATTCATATTGAAAACTTCAAAAGAAATAACAAAATAGATGGAATGCATTAAAATTAATTACTTTTATTATACTGGAAAGTACTTTGCCTCTCTCTAATTGACAGCATGTGCAATTATCAACCTATTAAAACTCTATACATTTAAGATCTCAAACATATAAAAAGAATATGCGAATTCAGCCGATCTGTGTTTAGGGACCAGAGAGGGAAAGCATGTAATGTATAAACTGAAACCATTGATTGCAGTTCGTTTGAATTTAAATAGAGTGATTAATCAGCGATATAAAAATTTTCCTTTGAGTGACTTTAGAAAGACAAATGCAAAAAGCGCTCTTTTAGCATTTGTGTTTGAAAATCTGATAATCTGAATACATTTTGAATGGTGGTAATTGGAATAAAAATTGAAATTCAATAACAAAAAGTATTATGTATTTTAAAGTTGCTGTTTATGACTTTTAAGTAAGAATATATTAAGCGAAATGCAAATTGAAAACAAAAAACCTGCTAAGAAGCGCATATTAATACGTAAATTCGCTTTATATCTGACATATATTTGATTTACAAAATACGTAAGATTTACGTGTGATTCGCAGGATTATTGGAGAGTAGGAATGCTTTTAAGGTGGAGTTTTTTAAAACAAGCTATTTGAATATTTAGATAGCTGTTGTTAATTAATTAAAATTACTTCAGTTATACGAGGATTAAAAATATTTTACGAATATGTAATTTTCTGACTTTTGTATCAGTACATTTTCATTTAAATGAAATGGATATTAAAATTACAGCATTTTAACATTTTTTTATCTTAATGAAAAATGTGGAAAATTTAAAAAATATAACAATAAAAGATTATAGGTATTTAAAAAAAGAATACAACAATCAAAAAGGTACTTTCATTATACTGTAGTTAAATATTCCTCTTTCTGATTGAAAGCCTATTTAATTATTGCTTAGGTAACAAAAATGTGAAATCATTTTGTGAAAACTCAAACATTGCTGTTCAATTGAATATAAATGATGTAATTAATCATCCATGTAGAATCCTTCCTCAAATGCTAAAAATCGTCATTTAGTATTTATATTTGAAAATCTAACATTTTTAATAATACTAATTTAAATAAATATCCTAACATACTATTTACTTTAAAGATTATTTTATAATAAAGAAAACAAAAGTATAATACGAAATATCGGAAAAGTAGTACCTTTTAATGTGTAAATTATATGTCTATATGCATAGCAGTATTAGGTTAATATACTATAGGGTGTGATAAACATGTGCTAGTCTTAGCAATATTGTAGTGGAAAATGCCTTTAGGGGATCTTGAAGAGACAAGCTGTTTGATTTTTTTAAATTAATCGTTGAATTAATTAAAGGTTATTTAAAATTAATCAACTAAAATTACTTCAGAGATAAGACGGTTAAAAGATCTTTTATGACTATGTAAACTTCTGTTTTTACTTATTTTTTATATTACACTTTCTTTTAAACATAAATCAATATTTTAATTATAATTTAATTACAACAGTTTATATACTAACTAGGGGGCTCTGCTCCCTGCAAGCTACGCTCGCCAACCCCCGTTCAGACACCACAGAATCTAAAAACACGCTAATCTGATCGGTTTAAAAAATATTATAGAAGATTGAATTATACTGAAAAAAGCTGTGCAGATCTCCCTGTAAACGGGTTTCCATTCAATTCCCTTTGATTTCAAAAATTTAAGGCCGAATCAGTTGGTGTTAAGACATCCAATGGTTTTATTCGTGTTAGATTAAAGAGGATCAGTTAAACGTTTGAAAAGAAGCTAAAAATAAAAGGAATTAAGTGTACAGAGTCTTTGTCTCCCGGTATTTTAAAACAATTTCTATAACAATAGCTTAAATCATGTGACTATCATCAAGAGTTCCGGGCGAACCACTTCGATTTTTATATTCCTGGTGTCATTTTGGTACTTTAATATTAGCCAGGTACAGGTGATAAGTCGCCAAATATTATTCTATCGCCATCATATCATCTATATTATAATAGTCCAAGTCATGTAACTGCCATAAATAAATACGCTCTGATCCCTTCGCTTTTTATATGAAAGTTTAGCCCAGATATCATATACGGCCCCATATTGGCCCGATTTTTTTCCAACGCTAATTTGGGGAAAAGGTCAACATCATAAACAACAACATCCGGCTTATCAAATAAAGCAAAATAACGATTCTATGGCGCCAGTTAAGTACCCGTTGCGTATATGACATTAGCGTCAGAAAAAAATAGTGCCAATATGGGACCGTATGTGGCATCTGTACCGAAAGTTTTCTATTTCGTTTAAAAAAATCATTTTTTTTTTTCGAATAATACTACATAAAAGCATTGTCGCAAAGAATTTTTGGTACTGTTACGCTAGCCGCGTGCAAATCTCGCCAATAACTATTTTTCAACTCGACAGTTACCATTTTTTTTTCGACTGGTAAATTAAAACATTGCTTTGAAGATGAAATTAAATGTCATCGTTTGTCACATCATTTATATTTGGCCAGATGCCATATACGCACCCGGTTTGGCGTGATTTTTTTACGAAAATTTGGCGAAATCCTCGTTTTCGAATACCAGTTACATATGTATTTTTGGTACTACTTAATTATCCCGTCGAATAAAAATCTGTCATCAAACTATAAGATTAAATGCCAATAATGGTTGATAAATGTCACATCCACTTGACTTTAAGCAAGTTACACGTCTTTACGTCATCAAGTAATTTTTATTTCGACGTCTTATTTGTATATTTATTAATGTTATACTATTTTCTTTGTTCTTTCGTTATTTAAAATAAAAATTATGTCAATTTGTATAATTTGGCGAGTGGTTTGGCGATTTATATAATTTGGCGAAATGAGTCGATGGAATAACTAAGTAGTACCGTATTTTTTAATTATTTTCTATTATTTTTTTTTTAAAGGAAAATAACCAAAAAAATAATTAACTATGGAACAAAACAATTTATATAATTAAAAAAAATAAAGTAAATAAACACTTATTATTACATAAACAACAATAGCCGGGTTACCATGTCAACCAAAATAATGCCATTTTGGCGCCAATTAGGTACCCCGGTGCGTATATGACATCTGTGCCTAATTTTTTTTCTTTTCATTTCGTTTAAAAAAATAAAGAAGTGGAAGCCATTTATTTTAAATGTTTCTGTATGTATTAAATAAAATGATAATGAAATACAAATTGAATTCCGAATAAAAGTAACATGATACATTTCTTAGCATACATTTAAGGGAGGCCAAACTTCTCGCCAAATTAGTTTAAAATAGTAACCTTTTCTAAAATCTGAAGAAAAAAATATCTCTTCGATTAAAATTTGAGTTGCCATCATTAGAAAAATGTATATAAAATTAGAAAAAAAATTAATATTTCGAAAACTAATTCGAATTTAAAAATTCTAATACCAGTTTTGAAATCTGCGGATCAATATTGATTTTTGGTGTTAATTTCATCGCAAAGTATTCCATATTTTAGGAGAAATCGCCGTGAAACATAATCAGTTGTTTAATCAGTCGATTCAAAGAATCGTTACATTTCAGCCGTTTCATATATTCGTTTAATAAATTCGTTTCATTAGGATTTTATATATATAGGGTAGATTTATATTTAATTTTTATTAAACCGTTGAAGAAAATAACAATAAAAGTTGAAAGGTTTTTACATCAATCCAACAATTGAAAACGTCCTCTCATTATAGATACATTTATTTTGTTTATTATTATTTGACAGTATGTGCAATTATCTTCCAATTAAAACTCTCTATATTTCAGTTCATAAACATCTAAAGGTTATGTTAGAATTCAACCTCTCCTTGCTGCTTAGCACCCAGGTAAAAAAATCAGCAAGAAACCTTAAAAAAAAAACTTCAGGGAAACTGAAGGTATTTGGAACTAAAATTACCTTCAGCTTACCTTTAGGTAAAAAACATGTATTTTCCCTTAACCTTCTTGGTTCCAAATACCTGCTGTTTTCCTTTAGGTAAAAAACCTGTTATTTCCCTTCACCGATTTTGGCAGAAATATCTGCAGTTTTCCTTTAGGTATGAGGGGTTCATCTTCCGGTCCCGGGCCCTTTTCAGGCCCATTTGTCGACGCAAGGAACCGCCCGTGAAGCAAGCCCCGCGACGCGTCCCGAAGGTCGCCGCCAGACAAAAAACCTGTATCTTCTCTTTGCATTATATCATTGCACCTGCATACAGACAGCCTTCTATGCAAATTCGCATCAGATCAATACATAATAATGATTACATATCCAGTTCGACAATGATTTGATACATATTATGCATAAAATAAACTTCAAATACTCAAATGAAATTAAAAATTTGTGAAGTTGGTTGATTTAACATTAGCTTTTGGGGGTATCATGTCATGGCTTTGTATAGGCTCGTTTCTGGAAATCAACTATGCTTATAATAAATTGCACGAACAGTGTTGGCAAAATTTAGAAAAGTGCCCCTCTTCGTGCGGCAAAGTGGGGGAAGGGGCATTGAAGGTGCATAACATGAATAAGTGGTCACATGCCTTTTGAAAGATATGTCACATGAGGGGTGTCAGTAAAATTTAGAAAAGTGTCCCCCCCCGGGGGGGAAAGCACCGGAGGTGCGTAACATGAATAAGTGGTCACAGGACTTTCGAACGATATGTCACATGAGGGGTGTCAGCAAAATTTAGAAAAGTGCCCCCCGTGGGGGGCAAAGTGGGGGCAGGGGCATTAGAGGTGCATAACATGAATAAGTGGTCAAAGGCCTTTTGAACGATATGTCACATCAGGGATGTTAACAAAATTTAGAAAAATGCCCCCCCGGGGGGGCAAAGTGCGGGGTAGGAGCATTACAGGTGCATAACATGAATAAGGGGTCACAGACCTTTTGAACGATATGTCACATGAGGGGTGTCGGCAAAATTTAGAAAAATGCCCCGAGGGGGGGGCAAAGTGGGGGAGGGGCATTAGAGGTGCATAACATGAATAAGTGGTCACAGGCCTTTCCAACAATATGTGACATGAGGGGTGTCAGCAAAATTTAGAAAAGTGCCCCCCGGGGGGGCAAAGTGGGTGTACGGTCATTAGAGGTGCATAACATGAATAAGTGGTCATAGGCCTTTTGAACGATATGTCACGTCAGGGATGTCAGCAAAATTTAGAAAAGTGCCCCCCCAGAGGGGCAAAGTGGGGGGGAGGGGCATAACATGAATAAGTGGTCACAGACCTTTTGAACGATATGTCACATGAGAGGTGCCGGCAAAATTTAGAAAAGTGCCCCCCGGGGGGCAAAGTGGGGGGAGGGGCATTAGAGTTGCATAGCATGAATAAGTGGTCACAGACCTTTCCAACGATATGTCACATGAGGGGTGTCAGCAAAATTTAGAAAAGTGCTCCCCCCCGTGGGGCAAAGTGGGGGGAGTACATTAGAGGTGCATAACATGAATACGTGGTCACAGGCCTTTTGAACGATATGTCACATGAGGGATGTCAGCAAAATTTAGAAAAGCGCCCCCCCCCATGGGGCAAAGTGGGGGGGGGGAGTGACATTAGAGGTGCATAACAGGAATAAGTGGTCACAGGCCTTTTGAACGATATGTCACATGAGAGGTGTCAGCAAAATTTAGAAAAGTGCCCCCCCAGGGGGAGCAAAGTGGGGGCAGGGACATCGGATGTGTATAACTATGAATAAGTAGCCACAGGCTGTTCCGACAATATGTCACATGAGGGGTTTCAGCAAAATTTAGAAAACCGCCCCCTCAGGGGGAGCAAAGTAGGCGGAGGGGCATCAGATGCGCATAGCATGAATAAGAGGTCACACGTCTTTCGAACAGTATGTCACATGAGGGGTTTCGGTAAAATTTAGAAAACTGCCCCCTGAGGGGGGAGCAAAGTGGGTGGGGGGGCATCAATGTGCATAACATGAATAAGTGGTCACAGACCTTTCCTACAATATGTCACATGAGGGGTGTTAGCTAAATTTAGAAAAGTGCCCCCTCAGGGGGAACAAAGTTAGGGCAGGGAGGTCGGATGTGTATAACATGAATAAGCAGTCACAGGCTGTTCCGACAATATGTCACATGAGGGGTTTCAGCAAAATTTAGAAAACCGCCCCCTCAGGGGGAGCAAAGTAGGCGGAGGGGCATCAGATGCGCATAGCATGAATAAGAGATCACACGTCTTTCGTACAGTATGTTATATGACAGGTGTTAGAAAAGTGCCCCTCTTTGGGACTAGTATTGTGCCCCCCCCCCCCCCCTTTGAAATTTTTATATATTACAAATAATATTTATCGGAAGGCTCTGTAAAAAAATTCAATCTAAAATGATGAAAATACTGCAATAAAAAAAAATCTGAAAAGTAAGACATAATAAAATTCCCCAAAGCAGAATATAATTATAAATGCGCCATACATTGACTTCACAGCAGAACATTTCAAATTTTCATTTTCAAGAAAATCCACCATTCAATTGTAGGAAAAATCGCGAAATTTGTCACTCAATGGCAAGAAAAAAAAAAAATCGGCAAACTCTTTAATCGTTCATTTAAAAAGATTGCGAAAATCATCAATCAGTCGCAAGAAAACTTGTGCAATTCGTCAGTCATGGAGAACAATTCATGAAATTCTTTAGCTTGCTGTGGGAAAACATACAAAATTCGACGAACAGTTGCGAGAAAAAAATCCATGATTTTCGCCAATCGGTTGCAGGTAAAAAAACGCAAAATTTGTCAGTGCACCTCTAGAAGAAACAGCGAAAAAAAAAACCACAATCTTCTCTAATCGTTCGCAAGAAAAAGCCTCAAAATTTGCCTATGTTACAAGGAAAAATTCATGAAAATTGCAAATCGGTTGCGGTTAAAAAAAATCGTGAAGATTGTCAGAAGAATCTGCGAAATTCGTAGATCAGTAGCGGAAAAAAACTCACGACTTTCTCCAATCTGTGTCAAGACTTGCTTACTGGTTCAAGAGAAATATCGCAAAATTTTAAAATCGGTCACAGGGGGAAAAAAAAGCGAAATTCGTCGGTGGATTATCGAAAAAAATAGAATTTGTCGATCAGTCGTGCAAAAAAAAAAAAAAAAAAAAAACATGAAGATTTGGCCAATCAGTCGCAGAAAAGCGACAAATTTCACCAGTCGACCGTGAGAAAATAATCACGATATTCACCGATCTGTCGCAGTAGAATGCGAAATTCGTCGATCGGTTGCAGAAAAAAAAGGGTTTTTTACCAAACGTTTACACGAAAAAGAGAAAAAATTTGCCAATCAGTAAAAAGAAAATATAATGAAATTCGCTTATCAGTCGCATGTAAAAAAAACTCTGAAGTTGTCAGAAAATTCACGAAATTCTTCGATCAGTCGTGGAAAAAACCAACGATTGTTTCCAATCTGTCGCAAGAAAAAATTGGAACATTTGCCAATCAGTCTTCGGTAAAAAAGCATGAAATTCATGGATCAGTCGTGTGAAAAAAAACTACGATTTTCTCCAAAAGGTCAATGAAAAATATCACAAAATTCATCCACCAGTCGTGGTTAAAAAATGCGAAATTCGTCAATGAATTGGGGAAAATATATCAAAATTCTTCACCCAATCGCAGGAGAAAAATTGTGAAATTCAACGATTTGGTCAGAGAAAAAAGGCCAAATTCGCCAGTTGACAGAGGGAAAAATCTGAAATAATTCGAAAATCATCAATCGATTGTTGGAAAAAAACCCCACTAAATTATCATTCGATTAGGAGGGAGGGGGGGGGGGAACTCACAAAATTCACCAATAATTTCATTCGTGTGAGTATGTCAGGGTTTTATGAAATGTCTTTTGCATTTCTATAAAAGATGCAATTGCACTTCTTCATATATAAAGAAAATTTTCCTGTGACTTTTTTTTTTTTTAAATTCACACAGAACATTTGATTAGCTGAAGTACATTGCAGAACATTGCAAAGTATTCAGCTTTGGAAATGAAATTCTTTGATCAGCCGCAGAGAAAATCTGTGAAATTCATTCAGCGACCATATGAAAAAAAAATTCAACTGTTTATAGGAAAAAATGAAGTTTGTTGATTAGCTGGGAAGAAAATCGGCAAAATTCATAAAACGGATATGTGAAAAAAATCACATGAGTTTTGCCAATCAGCCGCAAGGAAAAATGCAATATACGCCAATCGGTATGGTTTAGATGTATTATAATCCCGCATTTGCCATTTTTGATTTTTTTCTTGGATGAAAACTCCTTTTTCGCCAAGTAGTAAATGTCGCCAATGGTTAAATATTGTTGATAGATTAATATAACATTGAAAAAACTGGAATATAATAATTATTATTAATTATTAACTATTAATTAAAAAAATGTTTAATTCACACCAAGAAAAAAATCCAAGATGGCGGATGTGGGATTATAAAACATTTGTTCTGAAATAAAATATTACAAAATTTATCAGTTGGTTGCGGGGAAAAAATTGCAAAAATTCTCATTCAGTCACCTGAAAAAAAAACTGAGAAATTCAACCGTCGATTAATGGGTGTAAAATAATCTAGAAACCCTTCAGTCGATTGCTTTAAAATATTGTGAAATTCGTCAATTGGTCACAGGAAAACAACATGAAATTCAGCAGGCAATCATGAGAAACAATTGTGAAATTTTACCGTTGGCTGCAGAAAAAAATGTGAAATTCGTCAATCAGTTACAGGAGAAAAACATAATTCGTCAGTCAACAGGGAGGAAAATCAAGAAATTTCATCAGTTGCAGGAAAATATCACAAAATTAAAAAGGTCAAAATAAAAAAGGACTAAATGCAAAATATTTTCAGTGAACAAGGTTCTTGAGTGTTTTTTTTAAGTGTCCAGCTGGCAGTAATTTTTTTCTAGAGTCCACACTGTTGAAGGCATTTTTAATATAATTATAGAATAAAATGAAATAAGTGATTACTACTCTATTGTTATTCATACTGCTTAATATGTTTCTGAATAATTAATTTGTCAAGACAGTGTTATTGTGAATTTGTATTTTTTTTTTTTTATTATTATTTACATTTGCTTGTGGATATTTCTTTTAAAGGTGATTTCAATATAAAAAAGAATGCAGGTGTGCATTTTTATTATCTTCCTCTTAAATAGGAAAAAAAAAGAAAGAAAGAAATCTTGTTTTTCACCCTTTTATGATATGAATCCATATATATTAGCATTGTCTAAGCCGCTTTAGCAGGGCGCAGCGCCGGCAGCCCTTTTTCTTTTTTGTGCATGGCAAAGCCCCATTAAACCCTTCTGCTCTTTTTAACACTTCCTATGCTCCCTGTGGCAATTCAACTGATCGTGGGAAAATATCGCAAATTCTAGGGACTCTAAACAAACCAGTTCAAAATATTTTTGTGAATAATGTACAAGTGTGCCCTTTTTTAGAATGGTGTTTCCTTTTTGAAAAATTCCCCGCCCGGCAGTCCTTTTTTCTAGAGTCAACACTGCATATGTAATGTAATATTAATGTTAAAAAAAGGAAGGAGGCACATAATAAAAATGCATACATGCATACTTTTTACACGATTAAATCAAGTTGACAAAAAGATCTAAAAAACACCAACTGACCAGTAGTAGAATTGACATAAAAAAGCCACTGGTCCCAAGGAACAGTAACCATGAGAATTTATTTGTCCGCAGTCATCACCGGTCTGCTACATAAAATTCTATTTCATCCCTTTAATCCTTTGAGTGACAATTAATTACTTCATCTAAGATTTAATCGAATTTTCTTTGTTTTTTTAAATAAAATAAAGTTATGCGATATGTGCTTAGTTGCAGTTTTTGCAGGGAGAAGAAAGTTTACGTTTACCTGTCAGATAGGGGGGAGGGGGGGGGGAGTTACTGGTCCTGCAGATTATAAAATTTTTCAAATTAGTGGTCCAATTGAATTTCTGGTGGTACAGAACAGTCCCAGCGAACCCCCAAGGAAATCAAAAGCTGAACTGACAATGAATAATATGACTTTTTAAATATTTACTACTCAAAAACATATTAAGCAATATGAACTGAACAAGCACAGAATGAAATCAGTTATTTCTTTTAAGCCTGTAAATGATAAAAGTAACAATGCAAAAAAGAGAAAATTACACAAATAAAATTTACATACACAATAAAACATGCGAATCTGCTCAAAACATAGAAGATTCTCACCCATTACAGAACAGTCCTTTTTAATAATTGTTTTGTACACACAGGAGGTAAACACAGGGGTCGATTCAGGCAAAATTTGAGGGTTTTTTTAGGGCCCTTTCACAAAAGTCTATTTAATAAAATAGGCCCCATCACAAAAATAAATATTATAAAATGAGCCCCTTCACAAAAATAAATTTAATAAAATGGGCCCCTTCACAAAAATAAATTTAATAAAATGGGCCGCTTCACAAAAATAAATTTAATAAAATGGGCCCATTCACAAAATTCCTTTTAATAAAATAGGTCCACTTCATAACATTCTTTTGCATAAAAACTATTTTAAATATGTAATTAGTAAATAAAACCAGGTCATGCGAAACAAAAACTTTAACTGAAATTTAAAGAAGTTTTTGTTAATAAGTTCTTGATCCGAATTTGAGTAACTGGATTTTAACTATAGTTACAAAATATTACTTTCCACAAAAATAACTTTTAATTTTCACAAAATGGAACCCAAGAATAAAAACTTGCATCGACCCCTGTTTGTTAAAGGCCCCAAGAATCTATATATATAATTTTTAATGATGTTACGCACTGTAGAACAATATTATTGCTCTAAATTTGTCTTTAAATGTTTTTTCGTGAAAAAATTACTTTATTTAAAATAATTATACACATGTAAAGAATTTTAAAATTATTTTTCCCATATTTCAAATTCTGTATTATAAATTATTCTACAATATATAATTTTTTTTAATTAATTTTTATGAGTCGAATATTGCAGCTAGAGACATTAAACCCCGCTAAATGATTTGCCAGAGATATTACACCTCCACTGAGTATTAATCAAGCATCTATATTCCTAAAAAGATTATAGCTGCCTGATTTTTAAAGAAACCAAATTACTTACTCATAAAATGATATTCCAATACAGTGATCTGCTTAGAAAGAATTTAGGTCCTTTAAAGGACCCTTCACAAACTTTTTCCCCTCAAAACAAGGGCCCTTCACAAAACGTTTCCACCTCCAAACTGAGCTTTTTGCAAGTTTAATTATCAAGAAGTAATTTAATCCTTCTATCACTTTTATGCATAATGGAAATATATGCATATATCTCCTTAAAAGTATAAACAAGAAACTGAACATAACGATTCTTTGAAATTCAGAAAATTATGACTAGATTTTTCACAAAAATAAAAAGATCAAAAAATAAAATAGTTCTCTCTAGGATGTATTTGAAAAGTGAAGTGTCACGCCGTTTTTAAAACGGAGAGATTTTTATCGCTAATATTTTAAAAAATAGTAAAAATTCATCTTTAGTCATACACGAAGATTTCGTGTAAAACATTATCCCCATACCACAGTATTTCTATACGTGGCGATCTGGTTTACCGAATGTTCAGCATGAATGGCTGAATACAAAGTGCCAATATCAAGCTAAAATATTAAAAATAAGTATAATACAAGGCTCACTTATACCCCTCTTACGGCTATATGTATATCCATTTAAAAATTAATTAAAATGTGACTAATATACAGATAAAAAGAGCCCTGCAAAAAGGAAAAATAGAATAGCAAAACGACAGCGTAACGACTACTCCCGCATTTTTTCCGAGTGGCGGAAAAGTAAACATGCTTTCTGTGTGTTGAGTTGATAACTTCCTTCTCATTCTCCCATGACATGGAGTCAGAAATACATCTACATGAGGGCTGCTGTTACGCGAGGGCCCGGGTTCGAGTCCCTGGGTAAGACATGGATGTAATTGTGTATGTACCATTGTAGTTTTATAATATATATAATGGAAAATAAAAATTGTTGTGACTTGTTGTTGTTACTATGTATAATAAGGATCATTCGAGGCGACAGCCATTGTAGCTATAGGCCCCAAAGCATTCTCCACCTCGGATGTCAAATGACAGCTACATGATCAAAAATCAAATGTTGCAACGAAAACTTTGTTTTTGAAGAAGTAACTTTTATAAAAACTGGAATTCACGCCTGATAGAGGATAAGGGCAAATTATGCATGTAATAACCCCACCTATATTTTTCAGCTTTAATCGTGGACGCTACCAAAATGAGGAAAGGGGGGGGAGGGACCCTGCCCCTCCCTAGATTTTAAAATTTAAGTAACTAGATATTTCTTTTTGTTATGTTTTCAAAAACAATATAAAATGTATTATTTTCGAGTAACTAAATTAAAAGAGCCTCTTTTCTTTAATGTTAGTATGTGCAAAATTCTTAGTTCCTCTTTTTTTAAAGAGGTGCTGTTTGTGTTGTTTTATGATGGCCAATTGTCTACACTTAGGATATTGGGCCGAAGGGGGGGGGGGTGCCTGGGGTCTTTCAAAGGGAAGCTAATCCGTATTTAAGCAAAAAAATCCAAGGTTCGAAGAAAACCACGAAAAAACTCTGAACGACTAGGCCGACGGGCGCGATTGGGTTCGAACCCAGCATCTCCCGTCTACCAGCTTTGAGAGCAGAACCTCTCGGCCATTGGTGGAGTGGTTTTGAAGAGGAACTAAGAATTTTGAGCTAGGACGACAGGAGTGGCATGGTGGAAGAGGGGGGGGGGGAGCGGAGTGCATTGTATCCCTTCCTGCATTTTGAAATTTAATTAACTAATTTTTTTTTTTTTTTTTTTGTCAGATTTAGAAGAGCACAGTAAAATATATTCTTTTCGAAAAACTTAAAATGGAAAACTAAATAAGACATTTTTAGAAAAGGGAGAAGGGAAATTGAGGGCCCTCGTTAGATTTTGAAATTTAACTAAAATATTTTTTGTGCGTGTTTGAATACGATTTTAAATATTAATGAAAGGGACTTTGAAATAATTTGGAGATTTTTTTTTTTTTTAGGGTGCAATTTTTGTACGTGTTAGACTTCGAAGGGTTATTTTTACTGGTGGTAATTTAAGAGAAATTTATGACAAATTTTAGGATAAAAAGGGGACTTTGAAATACTTTCGTGATTATTTTTTTTCGTTTTAGGGGGAATATTTTGAGATTGAAATTTTTGAGCTTGTTAGAGTTGGAGGTGACATTGTTACTGGTTATAATATTAGAAAAAATTGTGACAAATTTAAGGTCAAAAAGGGCTTCGAAAAAATTTCGTGATTTGTTTTTCTTTTTAGGGGGAATTTTCGGGGATTGAAATTTTTGAGCGTGTTAGAGGTGAAATTGTTGGTCGTAATAACTTCATAAATGGGGTAATTAAAAATTTTAACTAGTAGACTCTTCAAAATAATTTCGAGATTTTTCTTTCTTTTTGTAGGGAATTAAAAAATAGTATTTTAAATGGTAATTAAAAATCTCAACGAGGGGACTTTAAGATAATTTTCAGATTTTTATTTCTAGAATGGGATTTTTATATCGCTATTTAAAATGGTAATTTTAAATATTAATTAAAAATTTTAACGAGGGGGAGTTAAGAATTTTTGACTGAACCGGTGGAAGACGTTAGATTTCCGGGAATTATCTAATATATTAATTTCGAAATAAATTTAAAATATTAATGAGGAAATGCGGGCATATCAAAATCTTAGATACCATAATGTGCAATAATAAAACCTTTAAGTAAAACTTTCATGTTACCTGGTAAAGAAACAATTTTCATTTTCCTTCAACATACCTCATGTGATATCACGAAAATCTCCTAAGTCATTGAAGGTAATTTGGAGATGATAACTTACAGAAATAAACCTGTATGAAATCTTTTAAATAGAGGTATACTTCTCTTAAGATAACCTTTAGTTTTCATTTGCCTTAAAGATACCCGTTGAAACCTTCAAAATAGCAGCAAAATCTCAAAATTTTTAAAGGTTTTTCTCTGATTTTTTTACCTGGGCAACCAAAAAGTGAAAGCATGTCCGTTACAAACTCAAATCTTTATAGTTCAAGTGAATTTAAATGAACTGATGAATCAGTCGTGTAAAATTTTACCTTTGAGTGATTTGTCAAAGTCTAATGCAAAAATGCTCTTTTAACATTGCTTTATGACAATTTAATAATAGAATATATTTTGAAGCATGCAATTTTGATAAAAAAACTTATGTATTATACATTTTAAAAGTCGTTTTTAAAGTAGTGAAGAAACAGTTTTTATCAAATAGTAATATATTAAAAATACAAGTAGAAAATTTAGAAAACTATTGCACATTAATTTGGAGAGTGAAGACAAAAACAAAAGGTAACACGTTATTGGGGGAGACAATGCCATCTGAAGGCTGAAAGCAATTCTGTGAAAAACGTGCATGAAAAACGATATAAACAATAATACAGATGCGATGCCCGCAACTGTAAAGAAAAATGATTCATAATAACTAGATTGCGATTATTAATTAACATTTTCCCCCTTGATTCTTCATATGACTTACAGCAAAAAAAAAAAAAAAAAAATTATAAATGTTTGGATATTTTGCCATAAGAGAATTCCATTTCGGGATGTACGCTAGTCATGCGCCGAAGTTATCAAGGTAATGTTAAAATAATTGCAGCATTCTTTAGAAATTGCTCGTTTCCATTTCTTTAATTTTAAATAGGTTATTCTGCAAAGTATATATGAGGTCGATGTCTAACCTAGTATATATTTTTTTGGTCACAATCTTAGTTTTCCGCGAAGATTTCCAATATCGAAAACAGTTCCAAAACTGAATATGTCGCTCTCTTGAAATAGAGATAATCTAATTGTTTATTTTTGCTGGAGACACATACCGCGTTCAGCAGTTAAATGATGTTTTCATAAAATAATGTACCTAAGTTTTTATTTATTGAAGTTTGGAATTATTATCATTGTTATTTTTATGTTTTAAAATTTTGTATTAAATGTATTATTATATATTTTCTTGTGGTTATGTATGTATTTGTATTGGATTAAATGTGAATAAGCAAATGCAAGTAGAGTTGTTTACAAGTTAAAAAGTAAGAGGTGTCTGATATCTGTATTAGCCATCGCTGGGGTGCTGCTCAAAGGTCGCCAGTGCGGCAGGCAAGGAACAATGGCTAGACAGTTAATGCCAAGAGTGGATTTATGAGTATATTTATATCAGGCAATAAAATTAGACCTCACACTTAGTGGTCACGTTTTGTTACATCATCTTGGGACCCCCATTGGAACTCTCATTGAATGAAGGGGAAAGAAGCTCCTATTGTACGTAAAAAGTGTTACATAAGGATATGTAGTGAAGACAGCATTAAGAAGTCGCAGTTTACTCTCAGATTAACAAGTCTCAGCTTATTCTCAGATGTAGAAGTTTCATTACACTCTCAGTGGAGAGTAGTCGTATTCCATGCTCAGATGTCATGTGTCGAAAAACCTGGATCGTTATAGATCCAAGGTCTCATCGGGTCAGGTAGAGGATTTAGCTTGACCACATCGTTTAGCTCGTGAGAGCTTGATTATCAATATAACTTCAAGTATAAAATTTATTTTGTGTTGTGCGATCTAATTTACTAAGAGACTAATGTTGTGCATAAGTATCTTTGCCTGAATCCATAAGGAGTTGATTACTACTGCTCAAATGATGTCAGAAGGTATTTGTATTTTATATATTTTGTTCCTAGCTTTTTTTAAAACTTGTATATGTATAAATTAATTAGGGCATTGTATGCTCAAATTGGTAGCCATGTGTTAAGTTTGTTTTCTGGATAAGAAACTCAAAAGTAATTTTAGAATTAAAATATCTAATTTGATTATATCTTATATAATATCTTTTGCTTAGAGCAAGCGTGTCGTATGACACCTCTTTCAAGCTATAAATATAATTGTAAATAAATTTTCTAATTGTTAATTTTGGAGTAATTTCTTGCAACCATGAGTCTTGTTTACTTGTTTAATTATCATGAGTTTTATTACAGGTCAATTTCGATTTTACTAAAGATTATCAAGGTTTAAATTTTATACTTTTAATTTAGTTATTTGCGTGGTCTAAACATAGCGAAGACGCTAGACGTCAGACACCGAAGACTCTAAAAACATGCTAATTTGATGTGCTTTCAAAAGATTACGGAAGATTTAATCGTAATTAACCCATTACCGCCAAGCAAAAGGGCAACTTTGTAATGTTGTTTTCTTTGTAATTTTTTTAAAATGTTAAAAAAGGGTATTTTTTTAAACATGATATAAAAAATTTAATTATGTATAAAAATATAACCCTTCAGAGTATTAATCATAACTTAATCTTTCAAAACTGGATTATATCTGTAGAATTATATATTCATTTTTAAAATGCTTCTATTACAGTGAAACATACAGCTTAGTGAACGGATATATCAGTTCACTGTGGTGAGAAGGTTAAACGACTAGTGGCGATCTCCTGTCATAAGGTTTCCATTAATTTACCTTTGGCTGAGGTATTTTTAAGCCGAATCAGTTGCTGACGAGACAGCTAACGGCTATTTTCTTGATTGATTAAATAAGATCAACCAGCAATTTAAAATTAGCTTGTAGAAAGTGGCTAATTAAACAATTTTATAAAGACGCTATGAGAAATTTATTTTATACATTTTAAATGTATCGTTTTATATATGACGTAATATTCCCTAAAGTTCTATTTCTCATTTTAATATCCATAAAAATAATTGTAAAGACCTATAAAAACCAAACTAAATCGGTGTGACAATAGTAACTGCGAATTTCCACGTGTCTCAAGCCTTTCTAAAAAGGAATTAGATCAGAAGAAGTCAAAGGCTAGATAGAGATAAACCTTCAACAGACAATGATATGGATAATTATTAAATTCCATACCAAAATTCAGAAGATGAAGATTTTTTAAAACAGAATGAAAATGAGTGTTCAGAGTGTCTAGAAGATTGCAATAAGTCCTCGGAAAAATATAATAGAATGAAGTGCATTCAGTAAAACTGCTGGTTATATAAAAGTTGCTCAAAGTTCCTAAATAAATGTGCACTTTGTGGCAGATCTGAGATATAGCGGCAGGAAGTGGGTGAAAAATTAGTCACAAGATTTGACTGGCACATACAAACATAATTGTAAGTTAAAAGAAAGCATATAATGAGTGTCTTTAAATTATAACCGAAAGCATTATCTCAGCCATAATTTAATCGATTTAGTTTTCCTAATAGTTCATTCAAATAATTATTGTAGGATTCGTTTTGAACTGATCTGTTACGTCTCTCCAAAATTTTATAGCTTTGGACTGCACGGTTTCTGCACTATGTCTGTAGGGTGCATATACTCAAGCACAGAATATCTTCGCTTTATTACTGTATGCAATTTAGATGAAATATATAAAAGCACAGTGAAATTTAAAAAATAATAATAATAAAACTGCCTCTTTTATTGTATTGAATGCTAAATCATAGAAGCACTGCATGAATCATTAGCTACAAAAGCAATCTCTGTAGATGCATTTAAACAATTATATTTCCTTTGCAAGTGTTCTAACTCACACGCACTCTAATGCAAAATATTTCATTAAACTTCAGATTCAAGTATACCTTGATTAAAATTGCTGCTGATTATGTTTTGGTGACTCAACAGGTGGCGCAGCTATGCTACATTTGTCACGATTTCCACAATAGCTCTATCTCAAGAATTAATGAACGAATTTTCATCTAACTTCATATTCAGTTGGACGGTGACACATGTTGTTGCTAATTAGGTTTTGGTGTTAGTCGCACTAATAATCTGTAATATTCTTTACTTACACATACTTATTCGTAATATTATTACACATAATCCTGTGTAATATTCTGTTCTTACACATATAGTTGTGTAATATTCGTATGCATATTTCTTTATAATATTCTATTCTTACGCATATATCTGTGTAATATTCTTACACATGTTTCGGTGTAATACGCAAAATATATAGATATTTGTGTAATGCTCAAAATTTGCAAATTTACATTAACACACCAGTTCAGATAAATCCTTGCAGTTTTCAACAATTTACATACTTTGAGTTTATCTCTGAGTTTTTTTAAAGTATAACAAATTACACACTCCCATTAAACAGATAAACACACATAAATACTGGTACTTGTTTACTATAAGGTTGTAAATTTTATGACTTAGATGTAATTTTACAAACTTACACATATACGTATGTAAAACTGATAAATTTACGCATTTATTTTTCAGAGTGACGACTTATTTAACGCTATCAATCCGGATATTATTTGTTACGCTTTGTCTTTGAAAAAACGGTTGTATATCTAATTTAAACTTTATTGTTATGCATGTGAGCAGACTAATTATTTTTACTCAAAAAGTAAAAGTATTTTATGTACTTTTTTATTTATGTGACGTTCAGTGGAATCTTATAAAATAATTTAATAAAAAGCTATAAAAAAATTTAACATACACCTTTGGTAATGAAATCCATTCAGTAGCAAGAAAAATGAATGTTTTTTTTTCTTCTAATTTTAGAATATGTTTTGTTGCAAGGATTTGAAAATATTGTCGGTGCATGTAACTTGATATCAATTTCATTTCATTTTGTTTATTTATTTATTTTTATTTTTGATTTCAGAAAAAGTATACGTATATAAATGGATTTTTTTAAGAAATCTACGGTACCAACCCTAACCTTTAACAAAATTCTGCGTTTCACATTTTTTTTTTTTCATGAATTGGTGGAAACACAATATAAATTATCATAATAACCAATGGAAATGTCTTGGAATAAAGAGCGTTTTAAGAAATTTAAATTGCGTATGAATGGACAGGCTAGAAAACAGTTTAAATGCCTATGCTTTACTTTATACAGAAACTTGGTTGATAGTTTAGTATCGATAATGAATTTGTATTAATTTCCATAAGCATAAGTTAAAATTTTTAATCATTTTGAAAATGAGTTTAAATTCATATTAGTCACTGAAAATACTTCATAGAATAAAACAAAAAATAAAATAACCTTATTTAAATGTAAGATTGCCTATTTTCGGTCACTGGCCGCTACAATCGCATAGGAAAATTGTATTGAATCAGCACTACATATTTTATCTTGCGAACGATTTTCATACAACAATACAGACACAAAAAAACGCTTTTTTTAATTTGGTTAATATATTTCTCCCTGGGTGACATTATAGGCATTAAGAAAGTTGAATTTAAATTACTCTATCTAATTTTAACTTGAATTAATGTTGCCACATGAGAAAACATAAAAAAATTACATTTTAAAGTTCTAGATATGCAAATTCACAATTGGGGTCATACCAGTGTAAAAGGTAAACCTATTATTTGAAACTTGTTAAAAAAAAAAAAAAAACTAATCCTTGTCAGAAATTTATTTTGATTATTTATTGAAATTGATAAATTATGAAATTTATTTTAACTTGGTTATTTTATTTACCGCCAGGGGACTCTATAAACTCAAAAAAAAAAATTGTGTTGCATTCGTACAACTTATTACACTCTTTTATTTAACACAACCTGTCTTTGTATGCAAAGATGGGATTTTAAAATCGTTTTCTAACCAACTTTCTGATATCATAGAACTATAAAATTATCTACAATGATGTTTTTCCAATGACAATAAAATACTTTAATATTTTTACAATTTATTTTTTAAATAATCGATAAATTTTAAGGCTTTCTTCAACTGGCTCGCAGTAGTTGATAAATCGCCGACATTTCTCTGTACACTCATACAGTTGCATAGAACTAAACAAAAAAAACAACAACAATGGATTTAATTATGCGCCAATAAATATTCTCCAAAATGTGCAACATATCTTTGAAACTGTAACAATGAAATATTCGAAAGACTTTAATTAAAGATTTTTTTTTTTAATATTTGAATGTATATTTATTATTTGTTGTCAAATTTTAAAACAGCGTAAAACAATAATATTTTATTTGAACTAAAAAATGCATTTACACGTCAATATTAAAAAAAATGAAAGAAACTTTAAAATAAATTAATTCATCACGTATTAAAGGCAAGAAATGTAGAAAAATACGTCATAAAATATACATTTAAAAGCTAATGTTAAAAAAGAAAGAAAACTTTTCAATATTTAAATCAGTACACGCGCAACGCATTTAATGGCGAAAATTACGTTTTACATTAAACGATGCATTTAAAACGATTTTCTAATGGACATGGTATATTCTATTGACGTCGCAGTAGGAACCAATCACATAAAAAAAGTGCGAACAGCAAGATTATTTACTTAATTCTCAATTAATGCATTATAAATACAGATAAAGGCATATTTTAGTTTTTTTTTTTTTTTTTTTTTTTTTTTGTGTAGGAATTACTATTTGATAAATACATATTAGAATATTAGTATATGCTCATTAATTAAATTAAACAATATACATTAAAAAATATCATGAAAATATGCATGATGTGCTTAAAATAGATAATAGAATCCATGCATAAGCTAACCTGTTCCTAAAAAAAATTAAAACTCGATATAAACATAAAATACAAAAAACAAAACAAAAAAAAAAAACAGTACTTTTCAACACCACAGTTCAGAATGTCATTCCCAAACAGACGAATTTTTCTAACATCGATCCTAAAAGAATTCCTTAACATTTTAATAATAGTGTGTAATTAATGTTACTTATCAGTCTACAAAACAGCCGTCAGCTGACGTGAAAACGGTGATGAGGCCATGGTAATTATTGAAAAAAAAAACAATTCAAAAGGAAAATCATGGCAACCTGATTACAGAAGATTATCGTCGCTTATGATAACAGCATTGAATCTTCCTTATCAGGATAATCTTTAAAAAAAAGATACATTGCCACGTTTTTAACGGCTGTGAAATGTAAGCGGTTGTTGGTGAGCGAAAACCTTAGAGAGCAGAGTCCCCTAAGTGCAATTACTATTTATAAGAATCAAGCTCTTAAGAATTTTAGAAGTCATAGTATTATTGTTCAGAGTATTTTAAATTAATAAGCAGACATTAAACATTTAATTAGAAAGAAATACATATATAATCTTACATCACTTTACGTTACGCGATCCAAAAGTTTCTGTTAGAAAGTTAATACAATACGTGAATCAAATAAACCTTTCTTAACCGCAAATATTAATTTGCACGTAAACCATACATGTGCCACAAAGACATGTCACATCATATTAAATAACAATTCTAGCTAAAAATAGATTTATTTGATTGCCGGATTAAGCGAACTGCTTTTGGATTACACATTTAGTATAAGGTCAGTCTGCCTAAATGAGACACGATTCCCCGTAGTTTTGTCACATTTAAGGTATATTTGGGATTTTTTTTTTATAGAAATGTATATTTTATTAAGCAACAAATTACTGAATACTGTACCTTTAGTTCAAAACTAACTTGTTTTGTAGTAATTTAATAATTATCTGTAGATAAAACCACAATATAGGATAGTCGCATTTAGGTCATTTTTGTGGCATATGGCAGCTAAAACCTAAATGAGATGTTCATAGTCATAAATGTGATACTGCATTTTATACATGACAATTCGTCTGAAAAAGTTCATTTAACGATTAACTGCCATGACAGAAAATTGCCACATTACATCTGTGAGCGGTCTGCGAAACCATTCAATTGAAAGATGAATAAAATGCGCGATTAACTCATAAAATACTGTTTTTGCACTAAACTATTTGAACAGTACTGTTTCTAATAAAATTTCGATTTTTGAAACATTTCAATCAACAGTACTAGTCTCCAAAATTTCGCTGTATCGATAGTTAAACTGGAAATTACAAGTTAAACTGAGAAGATTAAAAAAAACCCAGCTTACAGCAGTTAAGGGCTAACTGTGATTATTTTTTGAATTAATTAACCCTTAACTGCTGTGAGCGGTTTCCGAGACCACTTGATTAAAATATTAATGAAAGTGTGTATTAACTCACAGGGTACTGTTTCTGTACTAAAATTTAAGTACGGGACTATTATAATTAAACTTTTCAATATTATTCTTGAAATGTTTATTACGGCGCAGCACCGTGCTGTTTGTCAATCTCACACTGCTAATATGCAAAAGTTATTTGAATGCTGCGTATAATGCCTAATATAAATTACCCTCAAATAAATAAATGCGTTCTTAATATAAAAAAACTCTCATCTCTCTTTGCCAAGGAGCTATGGCCATGACTTCAATTAAATGATTGTCGCAGAAAACATCGTTTAAAATTCGCGAAATTTGCGCGTCAATATTAACCCATAATTTACACATGAGTGCGATTTGGGTTTCCGTAGCTTCAACTCTGCATAATTTAGATGACAATCTAGTGATAATGAAATATAACTACATGATCCATATACGAAATTTAATAAGGAATCCAAACGAAATATTTGATTTTATCAAAATTCTTATTTTGTGAATGAAAAATGCGAATTAATTAAAGATGCCGACATTTCGGTCGGTGCGAATTCACAGTGTGGAGCTTACGGGTTAAAAGAGTATTTAAATGATATTTATAATATTATTAACTAGACTATTTATTACATATAACTTCATTATAAAATGTCACATGATAAATATATCAGCCTTAGAAATAAATAAAATCGTACAATATTTCTAATATTTCTGATTAAGCCAAGGAGAAGCTCTGTGCCTGATATTTTGTTGCACCCCTCCCCCCCCCCTCTTCACTTTGCTTACACTTTCACAAAAAAATAACATTTTCTGTACTTAAAAATACGTATATGGGAACAAATATTCATTTAGATAAACATGGTTTTATTTATTTTTTATCTTTTACTAATTTAAAAGTAGAAAATGTCGATTATAACGAATGAAAATTGAAAAAAGAATTAAAATATTAGATTTTATAAAAGTGCTAACAAAAATTATGACTCCTAAACCAGGAAATAACTCAATTGCATTCCTTTTTAATCGGAGACAGCATTTAAGCTACCGAATGGTACAATGTTGGTAAAATTAACTTACTTAACCCCATTAAAATAAACATAAATTGATTTCAATCTACACAACATTTTTTTTGAATTTTTATTATGTAAAATTATTGTAAATTCCTTAATCATATGTCTACATTATGTTACTGGAATAGACACTGCGTTTCTTACACCCTTTTTTAATAAAAAATTTTAAAGAAGCGTATTTTTTCTTTTTTGATCGTCTTAAACACATATTTAAACACCTGATTAAAGAAAAACATTAATGGAGGATTATGCTGACTAAATACAGCTTAATTAAACATAAAATTTGATTTAAATATCATTTTAATAAAATATATAAAAAATCCCATATAAACTTCTTCGTTAATCTTCTAAATGTTTCACCGCATTTACATCGATATGTATTTCGCAATTAGGCACAGGCTGAAAACAAGCTCTCCTAAATATGTAGTCCACTTCAAATTCTAAACCGGAAACTGGTCACCTTTTCTTTAGTTTAACTGGTCAGGTAACTGAAACGGACAACGTATCTCTTGACGTTTATAAGGTCGCAATTACGAAACATGGGGGCGATGTAAAATGAACGACGCGTATTTGATTGGAAATTTCTTTTAAAGAAACCGTTTTACATGCAAAAAAATGTTTTGGGTTATGTTTCTGAAGTTCGTATGCTTCATTATATAACATTTATTTACGATTCTTGCATTAAAATTTTATGTAAAAGAACATTGTCGCATTTAGGTGTTATCACATTTAGGCAGACTGTTTTTACATAAGTACTAGCTTTAATTTAAAGTCATTAGCGCAACTGCATTTATAGCAATAGACTAAAATACCATATTCTTAAAATATCATACAGAACTGTATACCACAGAAGCTGTTACATATTGATAATACTGTTGAAAATTGTATTTTTATGATCAGTACACTATATTACTAGAGATAAGATTCGCTCTCTTTGAGCATAAACTGTAAAAAAAACGGACTAAAAAAAGGTGATTCTACTGGCAATCGAGACGCCAGTAATATTTCCATATTTTAACGGAAATACCCCCCCCCCCCCATAAATTGCAGAAATCCGTATTTTTAAGAAAACTTTTCACCATAAATTACAGAAAATGTTCCGTTTTTCTGTAATTTATGGGGAATTTTTCTGCTAAAATACGGAAATAGTACTGGCGTCTCGATTGCCAGTAGAATCTCCGTTTTTAGTCCGTTTTTTTACAGTGTATATTAACTTTTGATTTCGGATATTATTGAATTGTAACGCTGGAAAAGCAAGCTAAGAAAATGTATATGCTTCCATTTATTTGTTTTAAAAATATGTTATGACACACCTCTGTTTATTTATTATATAACACTTTATAAGGTCAGGTGTTCAACGGTGATAATCTCAATTCATGAAATATTGTTTTCAGAGAAATACTTTATGTTTTTTGATTCTTTCAAATTGTTTGTCGACAACATTTTGATTCGGGAGCAAAAAAGTATGTTTTTAGATACTACACAATGCAATAATTTATAATATTCCGATAATAAGTATATTATCTTACTTATATCTAAATCTGTTTAAATTTTACTTTTTTTACTTTATACAAATTATAAGAAAATACGATTCAACAATATTTTATTTATTAAACATATATTTTATTTTTTTAGGGATGAAAAAATGCAGGATGCGGTATTAGATATCCCTTTACATTTGTATTTGGCAAGAGTTTTGTATGATTGGAAAACACTGTACATTCATAATCAGGTGGATTTGACATTTTAAACATTTACGGAAATTGTGAACTTAAAATTGAAGCGTTTTTCTTTCATCCAATATTGCATTTCATGAATATTTCGCCACACAAGAGAGCGTTGCTTTTCGTTCTTTTAGTTCACAAGGAACAGTTCATACAATGACCAAAGTCTGTAGATCATGCATATCTTTCACGGACTTCTTTGTAGAGATCTACATAAATAAATAAATAAAAATAGAAAATTTAGCCAAATCTTAGCCTGAGGGCAAGCACGACAGAGGGCTGAATAGTATGTAAATAAATATGACGATAACAACATTTGTAAAATTACAGTAATAAACAATATTAAGCAAAGGAGAGAATATTTCAGATTGCCTCGACCCGGCAGTGAATAGTGGTAATCCGAACCCCTGGTTCAATGTTAGAGGAATACGGAAAGGTCACATTTAGTGTTAAGGGGACAAGGAGCCTTCAAACCCATATTTTCATTTTTTTTTTTTTTTAGAATGCACCTTAAATACCATTTAAGGACACACTACATGAATTATGGCATATATTTATCACACAATAAATAAATAAATAAATAACCTTTTTTGGAGAAAAATAAGGAATTTTCCTGATTATCATAAGCGTTATCAAGAACTTTCAAAATGCCCCAGCCTCATTCCATATAAGATAAAATCCTCAATATTTTTTTATGACAGTTTGGTTTACAAACACAAATAAAACTGCGTATAGTTTTTTTTTTTTTTTAAACTAAATGTAATTGGAAAAGTTAAAGGTAGTTGTGCAGAAATAGGATGCAAAAATGCTGAAAATCTCATAAAATTTAGAAAAATATTTTTTTTTTGTCCTTTAAGTTGCAGATATATATAATTCGATGCACAGTATTATTTGTATATATAAACCAAACTGGTATTAAAAAATACAGGATTTTAATTGATATGGAGTAAGATTGGGACATTTTGAAAGTTCTTGATAATGCTTAAAATATTCAGGAAAATCCACCCCCCCCCCCAAAAAAAAAAAATATATATATATATTTGTTAATTTATTGTGTTTTTAAAAAATAATTGTTAATTTATTGTGTTTTTAATTCATATAGTGCCCTTGAATAGTATTAAAAGGTGCAATTAAAAAACAATGTGTTTGAAGGTCCCTTGTCCCCTTAAAGAGCTTTGACAGTTTGAGAGCAAGGGCAGACGCGATAATATATTGGTTAACCAACCATCTGGGAGAACAGGAGGACGGCGAATATTCCAGAGAGTACAGCAGAGTACAGTGAGAGTGCCTTACTTCTGTCCGAGAAGGGTACTTATAAAAAATTCAATTGCTTACAAAAAAAAATATATATGTTTTTTTTTTATATAGTAAAAAAAAGAACGTTTTTGTCGTAGGTGCTTAATTCATATCATGCATGTAAAATGTTTATTTCAGTAATAAAAAAAATTAATAAGAAATAAAGGATTATCTTTATTCGAATTTAAACAGTTCAATTAAAAATAAATGAATTGATGGCACTGAAGAAGTGTAAACTGTGGAGTAGTTTTAAAAACAGAAAATATCATAATCTGAACAAAAATAAAGTAACTTTATTTAAAAAGATTATTCGAAAGAATAAATAATACTAATTCTATTATTCTTTTCAAATTTTCTTAAAGTTTATGTCATTTTTATTTATTCTTACTTTACGTATAATCGATTTAAATAGGAACATTGGTTACGATTTCAGTATTTCATCATAAAAGTAATCGGAAACGGACTTGCATAAAGAAGGCTATATAGATCGTTTTTGTTGTTGTTGTTGTTGTTTTTTAACTGTATGTGAATGCATAAAATTTGAACAGATGCGCAGAATTTGATTTTTATCTCTGCTGTTGTTGTTAACGATGTCTTGATCCGGTAATTTTTTTGCTAATAATTTTTTCCTAATCATTGCTCTAAAAGCGAAATATCGATTTCAGAGATGATTCTATATGTCAAGTAATCATTAAGAGCTGCCTAACACAATTTTTACAAATAAGATTTAAAAAATGCTAACTGTAATGTTAATTTGTCACGTTTGTGTATGACAAGGTTTATTTCAGAATTGACAGCATCCGAAAAAACAATATATGGCTCTGAGAAAACTGTTTATCTCATAGTAAAAACTTCTCAGACTCAAAAAGTATGGGAGGAGAATTAAATTTTTATTGCAGAAATGCCTCTTAATATTTGGGAAAGGTATTTATCTCAGAGGTCTTGGAAGGCAAAGATCACTTTTTAGAATTATGGGTAACTTCGAATAGGTTATATTTACATATTCATAAATTATAATGAATTTCGTAAGGTTTTCGGTAATATGTCTTTTTTAAAAGTGTATTTGAAGTCATATTTATTTTGAATAATAAGTAATGCTACTTTTTATCAATGCTTATAAACAAATTCGTTGAACATTTAGAATGTACCATCTTTTAGATGAGTATTTGTTCTAATTTTTTTTTTAAGTATAAAATTGAATCAAAGTAAACAAATTCTTTCTTTTAACGTATCGCCATAAGGAAAGATTTTGTTTCTTTATCAATAAAAAATTTCTTTGTCAATGAAGGTTTCTTTGTCGATGAAATTTTCTTTGTCAGGAAATGTTTGTCAAGAAAAACATCATCATGAAACCTATGAAATTTCCATTTTAAGACATTGCTGATGAATAATTTATTTTGCTTAGAATTATTTACAACAATTAAATTCAATACTGTTACTTCTACTAACTTTGAAATTATTTTTTGCTTTAAAAAGATTCAGATAATAAAAAGGTAAAACTATTAAACTACTTGTACTTTTCATCTTTAAGCCACAGTTTAATCTTACTTCAGGTTTATAAATGTATCTAGCAGAAAACTTTCTCTAAAGAGCCTTTAAACTTTTTTTTTAATTAGGCTGTTAGTATTCGATAGTTTTATACTAATTCTTCACCAATATTATCTGTATATTTGACCATTTGCCATAATTTTACACAGAACAACTCTTGCTTCTTTCCGAATGTACTTATAATTCTAGTGCAGTACCTGTTATGTCTACACTAGAGAAGATATATGAAAATTATTACATTTTGTGTTAGAAAATGTATTTTGTGTAGATCATCTTAACTTTCACATTCCAAATGCTTATTGAAAAGTAATCCAATTTAACAAGTTAAGAAATGCATTTGGTGAATCAATGGTCGATTTAAATTTAATTGTATTTTCTTAAATAATTAATAAACTGTTATGACTGGATGAAATCTATTTTGTGCAACACGTGTCTCGTCGATAGCCAAAATTCAGAATTTCCACTTCAAAAATGTAAAAAATACTATTAGGTGTTTGCTAATTTTATGCGCTATCAAACCGTTTAATATATCGTATATACTCGCGTATAAGTCGAGGACTTTCTGACAATTTTCGGTAAGCAAATTTGGGAGTTCGATTTATACGCGAGTCAGTTAAAAAAGCAAAAATAAAAACTTCAAATGCTAAAAAATTTTGGCTTTTTTATGTGTATAAATAAAAAATAATATATAAAATATACAAATAATAATAATTCATCATTTTAAAAAAATTAACGATTTGTTTCTGCTTACTTACTAACTTTTCGCATTAGAAAGTGAAATCTTTGGTTTGATTTTGTGCAAAATTGAAGTAAAAAGTTAAGGGGTCGACTTATACGCGAGTTTTTCATTTTTTCCAAAATTTGCATCCGAAAGTTAGGGGGTCGACTTATACGCGAGTATATACGGTAATTAGGAATTAGCTTTTCTGATAACCATTTATTTTTAACAAAAATTTCCTTTAAAGCTCAATTTTGTCGATATCGCCCTTTCTGACGCGCCGTGTGTGATGATGTGTTTCAAGTTTTGACTTGTCCCTATTAAAAGGAAAACTATACATGATTTCAAAACAATTTTAATATGAACAGAAAGTTATTCATAGGTACATAGATTATGAAGCACTGTTCTATACTATCTAAATATTGTTAAGAAATTGCATATTTTTTTTTCATACATGAAGTACCATGTCCAAATAAACAGTTTGAAAAACGCACAACTCAGTTAAAATCAATTTTCTGAAATTGTTATCTATAGCCGTTAATGTGGTGGACGTTTTGTTGAATCATTTATATGAATTTCCATACTTCCTAATACATAAAAAATTAATCAATTTTAAAAATTCACTCCACTGCTGAAAACGCACGTGAAGCTGTTATCGCTGATATCAGCCCTGTAACCGAAATATTTTAGATGGTTCCAATAAATTTTAAGCAGTTAATAATCTGTAAAAAAACGTGTTGTACTGCGCCCTAGAAATGCATATTAATCCCATTATGATTCAAATAGAAGCAATTATACATCAAGATACTTTCCCCCTAACAGCATAATGGTATTGAGTTCTAATGTGCATTTATATAACTTAAATGAAAATGCTACATATTCTATACTCGATAGAAAACATGTTGACTCAATTCACTTTTGATTCAATAGACCGCTTTTGAATGTATATTTAAAAAACTGTTAACTAATACAATTCATTTTCAATAGATATCATTCTAAATTAAAATTCAGCAACATAGTAATATACATAGGAAGTACATATGAATCCGAGCGTATTTACGAAGATTGAAGCACGTGTTGAAAGCGAGAAAGATTGCCAGAAAGCCGAAGCCATAAACATTTTCCACCATGTTGAAAAATTTTAGAAACATAAATTTCCGTTAAAAGTTAATACGATTTTTTAAATACATCAAGACTGTCTAATTTTTACGCTACAAGTAGAGTAATTTTAAAAAACTGACAAGAAAACAAACAGAAAGACAAGCATACAATTTTGAAATTTCAATGACACTAAAACTGGACTTCAACCAAAATGAGCCCTTTTTTGCAAAAAAAAAAAAAAAAAAAAAAAAAAAAAAAAAAGAGATAAAAATGAATAGTACTGTATAAATAGGAGCATCCGTTTAAACGGTACCAGAGGATGTAATTAAAAATATATATATGCAAATGATTTGTAGAACGTATAAGTATATCCTCATTTATTTGAAGACGATTACGTAGAAAAGAAACTGAAGACAAATCGGGCTGCATTGTTCAAGACTAATCACTCAAAATATTAGGCAGGGCCATCGCCTTATTGTTTTTTAGAGATTAATCACTTTAAGTGTCCCAAATATTATAAATTTAATCACAGACTGATAGAACCATTGTCTTATGTGTTAAATTATTGGTCAAACAATAGATTATTTAAATACTTTTATGAGAAAATAGATATTATTATGTCAATCTTCTATGAAATCATTTTTAAAATCCTTTATACTTGGTGTTAAAATTAAGGAATTTTTTACATAATAAAAAAAAAACTGAGGTTATAAAAATTAGGATAGTGATGTAAATCTTACAACGATAAACCTCCTATGTAAGATTGCGTTATTTTTTTTTATTGTTAAATTCTTTCGTGATTTTCCAGTAAATGAAAAATGAATCCTGTAGTTCTTTGCAAAGTAGAAACGTTATTAAATAATTAAGCTTAATTATTTTTTTCTAAAGCTAATAAATGAAGTCATTGTTAATATCTTATTAATCACTTGGCCATTTTATTAAAGGTTTTGAGATGTCTCATGCATTTATTAAGGTAAATAATACACGCCCTGGTGTGTCAATTTCAAAATACACATTTTCGTGTGTAGTGTATTAAGCGGCTTGTGTAAAATGACATCAAATAACTCAGAAATACACAGTTAACCGTGTAAAGTACACAACTGTAGACACACACCTGTGTTATATACAAAAAAGATGGATTTTATGTACATAGTACATAACCTTGTAGTTTAGGATCTAAGTTTTGAACTAATTTGTATAGTTGCAAAAAAAAAAAAAAAAAAAAAAAAAAAAAAAAAAAAAAAAATCATCAATAACAAACACATGTGCTTAGCGTGTCTGTTTTCTTTCCAGCAGATTTGTTTTTAGATCACAAAACAGTGTAACCTTAATTTGCAAAAACAAAAGGATGTTCTGAAATTGTATTTATTGCATGCCATTTGTTAAACTTGTTGTGAACGTCTTAAATAGTGCTATCTTAATTTATGAACAGAATCTGTATCATCTGAATAAATAGACTGTAAAATAAAATTTTGAAAGATGCAGTAACAGTATTTTGCCGCATTTATTTTCCTATCAATTTCAGCAACATGTTTTGAAATCTACATCTACATCAAAATGAGAAATTCTCTATTTAATTCCATTTACCGTAGAAGCAATACTTAAAGAAACGGTGTTTGAACGGAACGGAACTCACGATCTGCGGCTTTCTAAGCCATAAACCTGCTCATTCAGCTACTATTACAGACACCAAGTTTTCAAGTATCGCTGTATTCACATAAGTACAGATATGTCTCTGTAATATTCTGTTCTTACACATATTTCTGCGTAATATTGTCACACATAAGCCTGTGCAATTAAGCCTGCGTTCTTGCACATATAGTTGTGTAAAATTCGTACGAACACTTATTTGTAACATCCTGTTATTACGGACATATCTGTGAAATACCCTTGCACATATTTCGGCGAAATACGTAACATACACAGGTGTTTGTGTAACATGCAAAATTTGTAAATTACATTAACACACTAATTCAGTTAAATCAGTAACATTTTTTACCATTTACTATATTTGTTAGCGTTTTTGAAGGGATAACAAATTACACAATTCCATTGAGCCAATAAACACATATAAATACAGATAAATTTTAACGTGTAGTGTGTACATTTTATAACAAAGGTGTAATTTTACAAATTTACTCATATACGTATGTCAAAGTAACTAATTTATACATTTATTTTTTAAATGATAATGGGATCTTCGTCTTTACGTGTAAAGCTTATAGTGATATTTTTTGGTAACGAAGTTTAACATGCCGGAATTAAACTATGACATTTCAATAAAATATATTTTCTGCTGATGCATACAAATTGTAATAAGGTAAAAACTAAAAAAAAAAAGAAAAAAAATCCTAAATATATTTTTATCCTAATAAAAACGATATTAACTTGTAAAACTTATATATTTTTAAAATGTATTACTATTTATTACATTTAGCTGATGTAATAAATCTTAAGGAATATCATCAATCTAGCAAGATCATGAAAGAATTGATGCCACCCTGAAGAATGTGATCAATTATTATGCTCATATAGAAGATAAATTTTTATGTTATTTATTTTTTAAAGTTACTTATTTGTTACAAACAACAGCTGAAAATAAATTAATCTACAAAAGCAAATGAATGCATTTTTCTTTATTGCTCCATTTTCTAACTCTTCCGCATCATCTACTACGAGGGTCTTTAATGTCACCTTAATGTCGGGAAAATCCTCACAAAGTCTAAATGTCTTATTACGCTCAGGATATCCCAATTTTTTTCTTGTTTATAATATATGACAGATTGCCATTTTTTATGAAATAAATTCCGATAAGAAAGGACCACTACTTAATAGTCTTTATAAAGTAATTCAAAATACAGTGAAACTTCCATTTAACGTAGTCTAATCAATACAGTTAAACACTTCCTTATGATGAAAATGCGTTAAATAAAAATCAACTTGTATTCATGAAATTTGTATGATAAAAAACGCATTCATAAAATGAAAAATACACATAAAATAGTAATATTAGAAAAATATTTTTTAATTAGAACAGTAAAATTTTATTATGTAATGTAGACATATGAGAAAAATTTAACTAGAATATGTCTTTAAAACACACAAAAAAGAGAGGTAAAAAAAAAAAAAATCTAAAGCGTAGCGGACCATTTCTCTTTTTTCGCAGTATACCAAATCTTTAAATATAAAAAAGTCTGTAATATTACTTTGTACAAGTTTCTTATAAAAAATACACTGTTAGTAAACATTTTCACACTTTTGTAAGAATCTGGAACATATTCGTAAAACTAGAAATCCTTCTTATTGAACCAAGAGCTTTTAGCATATCTCCTTTTAAAGGACTTTTAATTTCTTCTTTATTATCATCTGCATTGCTCTCCGTAGTTTCTTCACGACATTTTATTACACTTTTGAATATGTCATCGTCAGTAGGATATCAATTTGTCTTAAGTAGTTCAGTTGTGGTAAGACGAATAAACTTTGTTATATGGAATACATTTTTCGTAATATGGAGATTAATTTACATTTTAATGGTGTTCAAAGCCAAGGTCCAGCAGAAAATTTATTTAAGTAGAAAACTTCGTGAAGTAGGCACTTCGTTAAAGGAAAATTCTACTGTATTATGCATATGTATTGAAATTCCATTGCATTTCCGGTATAAATGCTACTTGCATTTTTTGTAAGGGGGGGGGGGGTCAAAATGACTTAGTCGATGAAATATCTGATACAGTGATAAGGAGAGGACATATGTAGGGTTGTTCTAAAATCGTAGGTGAAGCTTTTACAGAGGGTTTACAGCTCACTAGAACAAACTATTTTTTTTTTAAATTTTTTATTAAAATGTATATATAACTGCACTAGGATATTTGTAGAAAAAACACAAAAAACACTTCTATGGGATAGAACGAATTTCACACGAGTAATGACACTATGTTGGCGAAATTTTATAAGATATAAAAAAAGTTTAAAATGAAAGAAATGTGTCTTTTTAAGAAATTTATGAATGTTTTTAATATTTAAAACAATATATATATTTATATGAATGTCATACAAAAACAAATATTGATATTATTTTCTGTACGAAATTCCCGTATTCTCTTCAATAAGCAATATCCTGGAATGTGAAATTCACTTTTAAATAAAACGATTCCTTGTATCACTTTCACCTTGTATAACTTTCCTGCAGCATCCATTACTGCAGCTATTGTAATATCAACTGAACGTCAAGTAAATCTTATTAAGGTATACAATTTCCTGTTATACTCAAATATGTCATTTACTTTTGTTTTCATGTTTTGATTTGCGATGAGTCTATTTTCTTAGAACACAGCATTTGCGGAATAATGTTTTGAAAATAGACTTATCATTATTAAACTATATTTTATCATTATCATTATTTAACTATATGTTAATTCACTTATCATTATGAAACTTAAAGTTATTTTTAAGTTTTATGGGAACAGTATTTGTAGAAAAAACCAAACATACATTTAGGTATTCGCATGACATATTGATGTGAAAATATATACAAGCATATATGGAACTAAATCGACATATCAGGACGCAGAACATGGAAAACATTTTACGAAAAACAACAATAAAAAATCGAAAAATTGGAGTTATGTACCATTAATAAATTTATTTTAAACTACAAAATTAACAAATTTGTAAATTTGAGTACATGAATCTCAAAAATCACCTTATCCAAAATTTTAAAAAATCATGTTATCTTTATCAATTTATTCTGTTGTTAAACTTGCACCGGAAAAACACTACAATATGGAAATAAAACAAGTTTTATCCTGCATTTCTGCATTCTAAAATCTTCGTTGAAACGAAAGCCAATGGACGCAGTTAGAGGGTTTTCGTGATTTCCTAAATCATTTATAAGTGATTTTAGAGGATTATGATAATCTTTTTTATATTAACTGACGTCATCAATTCCTGGTTTTATTTTAAATCTCTTCGCACCATTATTCATTGTGGACTTTTTCACATAAATCTTCTTAAGATATATCATTCTCTTATCGTTTCATATTATATATGTGCTTTTCCTTCTGTGTTTTCATTTTTTGAGTGTCTATTTTCATAAAATATGTCTTTCATTGATTAATGTTTAGATAATAATCAGTGTTGAATTTTAAATACGAATTTAAATTATTCTTATCATAATAGTATTTTTAAAAATATAATTAAAAATTCAAGTAGAAATTCATGTATGCATATAATGATAAAAGGTGTTAAAAGATTGATGCATGAATATTTAATTCTGCAAGCTCAAAACTAAGCTTATGTGTATACATTTTTTAATTATTACGTTGCATTGTATTGTTTTGTTTTTCTAAAAAGGAGTAAGAGAAAACAGATTTATGAACGAATACAGATTTTATCAAAATTATTTGTATGTCATGTATAATCACAAAAATTTTTAAAAATATCAATCAGTCAAATCAAACCTATTATATGACTTGATATTTCTCACAGAATTTAATTATTTTTCTGCAATAATTGCAGAATAAAATAATATTGATATGTTCGAAGTATATAAAGAGAAAAAGAAAATATGACAAAAGCTGGTTTTTTTAGGAATATTAACATGTTTTTGGTTTCTTAAGCAATATAATGTGTCGAGAACGCAGACGTGTCGAACAAGAGTAGCATTCAATATCATTTTCAAAACAGAATAAATTTCCTTTCTATAAGCAATTTCAGAAGAATACGAAAAGCATTTTTAAATAAATAGACTATATCGGTTTCGTACTTTCATTTTGAAACTTTGTAGCATCATCCATCAATTGTGATCACTTTGCTGTCAGCTTAACGTCAAGTAAATCTTCTTAAGGTATATGCTTACAGATTATGCAATGTTCAAATATTTTATTTACTTTTGTATTATTTATTTTTTTCATTCGAAGGGGGAGTGTCTATTTTCATAATATATATCTTTTACGGAATAATATATAGGTAAAATCTGATACTGAACTTTAATTATGAATTATATCTGTTCAAAGGAATAGTTTTTCTACAAAAATGCAGACATATTTAACCCTAGAACAATCGGAAATTTTACTCAAGTTTTATAAAAACATTCTACACCAGAATTTTTACTTAAAACTATTTAATTTGTTTATTTAACTTATTATTGTCTGATTTATACATTTAGTTTGTTTTGAAGAAATTTCTGGTTTGAATAAATATTTTGAATGTACATGTCGGGTCCAATGGACCCGTCTGGTAGACGGAAGGTTAAACAGAACGTCACGTTCTCATTCGATTTTAGAAAGTTTTAAAATAGTAAATACTGAATGTATATTACTCTGAGATGAGCAAAAAAGAAAAAAAAAACAGAATTCGCACTCGTCCCTGAATTTGCATACAAATATTTTCAAGTAGAAAACTTTGCTTCATACAATTTCAAATTTTCAGTCAGTATATATAGCGAATATTATTTTTTTTAAGTTTTTATTTGAAAACTAAAACCCCTGGGAACCCTGTATAATTGAAACGTCAGTTTTAATGGACGCCTGGTTTCAGAAGCAGATTTGATAAGCATATGAAACTTTTTAATAGAAATTCTTGCACCTTATAACATATGTAATAGCAATAATAAAGAGTCATATATTTAAACAAATAATTTTCCTATTCTTTATTTTAAATTGCAGAATAATAAAATAGTCGGATAGTTTAAGCAATCAAGAAATTCTTGAGGAGATCAACTGTCAAAACATCGTGGTGACCCTAGTCGAACTGCTTTTATTTAATATTATTGTATAAAATTTTACATTCCTTATACAAAATCTTACTATATATATTATGTTCTATAGTATAATATCGATATAATTTATTTGGAAAAGTAATTACTTATTTTTGGGGTAGTAAAAAGCTGTTAAAGTAATTGCAATTATATGTGGGAATCAAATTTTGTTTTTTAAAACATGAAAAATTAAACATTTCATTGGGTAGTGATATTTACTATCTTAAATCAAAAAACATGATAAATTAAATTTAAATACATTATGTTAATTTACAGTATGATTTCAAAGTACATGCATTTATTCATTGGAATATAGTTTATAATCATTAAAAAAATATTTATTTAATATAAGATTTTACTAATGATTTTTTTAAATGATAAACCCAATTAAAATAAAAACTACTTGATATCTGGCTATTCATCAGATGTCCAAATGTCTTGAAATAATTTCTGCTTAATAAATAAAACTGTGTAAAATGTTAATTTCTATCCAAAGTGTGATGTATTAAAATTTAAAAATTTAGATTACTAAAAACGAGCAAAAATACGTTTAAAAAAATTCCGGAAAATAAACCTTACAAACAATTTTAAAAAATCAGCTAGTAAAACAGCGGAACAAAATAAAATTAATTGTAAGTTTGACAAATTAGAGGTAAAACTAAAAGCATTTGATTGCAATTATTTATCATACATATTATGGTACATTTATCGGAAGCATTTTTATCAAAGTAAGCAAAAGTAAGTAAGCAAAGGAAGCAAAGTAACAATAACAGAAAAAAATTCTATACGAAGTATGAAAAATCTTGATTGAAAATGTTTACACACTATCACATATTCTAAGTTCTTTTATACCTTTAAAAAATCCCCAGAAAAGGCAAAAATAAAAATTTACTAAGCTCAATGTAAGCGACAAGATATTGGAACCAAACACATAATTATTATCTTTAGAAATGGGAAATAAATAACAGTAATTGAACGTTGCACAAAGCTATTTATAATTATACATTTACTATAGCGAATGGCAATATTAGTGTTTAGTTGTTAGTTCCTCTCTTCTTAATGCAACAATTTGTAACTGTATTTGTCGTAATTGTTTAACAAGGGATTCGAAACTTTTATTGAATACTAGCTGACACTACCAGAGTTTCAGGCGCCTGTGTTAATAAAGTTAAATATACCTACAACCAATGTTCAATGATTTTTTATTTTTAATCGAATCTCTTTCCAAACGAACTTAATTTCAGGTGTCTAAGGATTTAGTTAATGTACACCCTCGAATTTCAGTTATTTTGTATTTTAATTAGAATCATATTAATATGTAATCAGATGCGTTGTAACAAACTTTTCGTTTTTACTAAGTTTTAAAAATTGTTTGTCCTCATCAATGTTATGACTGCGATTAGAAATTCTTGAAAATATTAGACAAATTTTATTCTAAATCCGCGAGTTTCAATCTTAGATCTCCATAAAAATCGATATATAAAATTGTACTTTGTTTTGATATGATGCAATTAACATGTATGAAATCACATTCAGCAATATTCAAACAAAAATGGAATTGGACCGTTTTGGGCTTTTTACGCAATGTATATATATGTTCATCATAGGATATCATAAAACAATATTTTTTAAAGTTGTTCCAGTAATAATTAACTCAATTCATCCTGTTTATTACATAAGACGTTTTCAACTTCCACAGAAAATGATTGTGTTCTATCTGGATATGTATTTCAACTATTCCACCAAATTTTCATTCATCAAAAAAGTGAACATGAGATGGAACACTTTTTAAGGAGCCTGATCTTGATGTTTAAGAATCCGAGCCTGACACCGAATGAGCACATTAGATAATTGTAAATAAAATTTTAAAACAGTTTCAAGATTATTTTCCCATAACAAAATATCCACTTACAAAGAAATAAGTATTAATATTAAATACTCAATCATAACAATGTTTCGCAGTTTCATGCACTTAAAATCTGTTTAATGTAGTCATTACTTATACCCAACCATTGGCAGAAAAATGAAAAAGGCTCAACTACTATTTTTTTTCACAAATAAATGTACAACTATCATAGACAGACAATTGTGCTTCCAATCATTCTCGATGAGGTCTACCGTCAGAAGGCTAGGTTAGACAAGGAATATCCTGCGGTTTTTTTATGTTACTAACACTACCGTGCGGAGGGTTGTGAATCAGATAATGTCTGCTTATGCTTCATCAATAACAAATCATATATATTTTTTAAGTTATTGTAAAGAACTTGAAGAGTTTAGAAGCTACATTCTTGTTTCTAGAATAACAAGTTTTCTTTTCTATCATCAGTTTGTGAATAAATAATTTTTTCCCTTTCCCCCCGTCTTCGAAAAAAGGTATAAAAATTGAATCCGATTTTATTTTCGGACCGAGTTCAGGATTGGGTCAAGCCATTCTCACTTCTAAAAAATTAGCATTTTAAATGTTTGGAGAAAGTGGAATGTGTTTGTTTTTTAAAATTATAAGTTAGGTAACCCTTTAGGCATGTGGGCTATATTTTTCTTTTTCACGAAATCATGTTAAAATGTCTGTAGAGAAAAATATTCTTAGTAGAATTATACTTTGAAAAGTTTCTAGAATGAAGGTTACAGCGATTAAAAAATATATATTATACATTGGGATTTATAATCATTATTATGAAAATGTAGACTTTCAAAGGGTTAATATTAAACATAAATGCATGCAGTATTTGTAAAAATCTTACTCTAATCAAAGAAAAATTTTCTAATTTACTAATTTTTTCTACAGGGATCTTTAAAAAGTTCTAAAACTACAACTTTTTTCTAAATTAATGGTTGAATATTTCAAAAAGAAAAAAAATAATATTGTTTACTACTATACTTTCACATAAGGTGTAAATATAAAACTATGTGAAGCATGTTCGGACCAGCATTCGAACCCGGATCTCTTGCCTGCAGTCGCCAAGCAGTATCTTATTTTCAACTTATTTGCCATTTACACTGTCTAATTATATCCAATAGATAAAAAATTTAAGCAAATTTTAACAGTTTTTAGATACCATGTAGATAATTCATCTCATAAGGAGGAATAGCATCAATAGACCATCGAAGAGATTTAAACTATCAATGTAGGTTTTTCAATAAACTCAATATTTGAGTCAGATCTTTAATCAAACATTATGTTTTTTTTTTTTTAATTTTTAAATATAATGATTCGAGAAACAAGAAACGAGTAATGCTGCCTAACAGTTTCTATACTTTTCATTTTATTCCATAATGACATTTAATACTACTTAAACCTTTAGCGTGCTATTTATATAAAAATGAATTCTCCACAATTTGTAAGTTCAGGTTTTTTGCTATAATCGCATTGATGTTAAAAATAGAAAGTACAATTGCATTTCTTTTCTTCATTAGCATTTCAATCGTTATTTTTTGTCTTGTTTATGAAAGTTCTGATTTTTTTAAAGCGTCAAAATATAGCAAATTTATATTTAAGTATAGCCTGAATATGTGAAGTAAGAGACCATTGTTTTTATATATTATGCATAGTTATATGTAAACATACAAAAATTGAAAAATACTACATAAGTCGTGCGTCCCATGGCAGTGGTGTTTTTCTAGTTTGTTTTACTTGTTACTGCAAGATTATTTTTTTTCTTATTAATAAACAAATATTAGTGTTTACCTCATTTTAAGCATTTTTGTACCTAAAAGTAGTATGCTTTTATCACTAATTGAGCTTTAAGAATTAGGTATTGAACAATTAAAACTGGAATACACATGTTTTTCAAAGAAAATTTTAGTGACAGAGTTTAGCGTAATGATATGCCAGTGTTGCCACATAGCCAGACGTCAATTTCCCCAAAATGTCTAAAATTTTCCCCAAATCAGTGTTTTTTTCCGAAAAAGTCCCCAACTTAGCTTTTACTCAAAAAGGGAATTTTTAAATTTTCAATTTACCGCTATAAAAAATATGTAAGTAAATTCAGCTCACAAAATTTTCCCCAAATCAAGCCTTTTTTTGAAAAAAAAATCCCCATTTACAAAAAACAAATTTTTAAACTGGGCTGAATGCATATTCTGTAGCTTCATTAAGAGAATGAATGATATATATTTTGCAGTGACAAGTTATTTTACGTTTGTTTTTAAAAGGATTGTCTAACAATGTTGGGCTATTCTTACATTAGATCCATAGCTTTAGATAACCTCTTATCAATTGGGATTTGAATGAAACCGAGATGGTACGCTGTTTTAAATTTTTTGTCATACCTATTCCGAAATACATAATCACAATGCAAAGTATTTTTGCTGTATCAATCGATGTGCTTTTGTATATCATAAGAAAAGAATATCTGCTTTCCACATTTAAATAATTTTTTTTTTTAAGTACGGCGAAAGAATTTTTCATATAAGTCCTGCAAATTTAGTCACGTGCAGGTTTAAGCTGTTTAAGACTTTAATACGTGTAAACTGTAATGTTGGTAACAACGAACACGACCGCATCCAAGAGAATAATGATTGATATTTCAGATTTCTAGATTGTATTTTCGTTTTTCAAATCAAAATTCAGTTCGAGACATACAGTTTTTCTACAGTACTAAAAGAAATCTTTACGGAAAATAGCAAAAAAAAAAAAAAAAAAAAAAAACCCCAAGTTTTTTCCCAAAATTTTTGTAGTCCCCAAACATTTCCCCACGAACTATTTGTCCCCAAAAAATTCCCCAAAATGGGGATAAAATCCCCAATCTGGCAACACTGTGATATGCACTAATTTAATTTGGATTAAATGTTGAAATTTGGAATTGCCATCTCAATCGGATAGCTACATTACAAAAAACGAATGAAATCTGTAACGGAGGTTTCTATACATAACTTTTGTTTTATAAAAAAGAAGAACTCTGTATTTGTTTTCTGGTGATAGTTTTAAAAATTAATTTTTCAAATAAGGAAAAATTAAAGTAAATTTATATTTTTTAGTGCATAAACCTTTAAAGATCCACTAGTAAACATCCCCTTACTCATCCTGGTGCTTGGTTTAGTAATTAAAAGTCGAAATTGTGTTGTTCTTCTTTTTTGAATAACAATTACAGTTAAGAAATGGACTCAAAACTAAATACTTCAATTTTGTTTTTATGAAATGATGAATTCAATTTAACAAAATTAAATATATATTTTTATTAATAGAAAATCTTAAGTTGTTCAGAAACACAACGAAAATTTTTAATAGTTATTAATTGTAAAACAGTTATCTAAATTAATTTAAAATTACAAAATAGTTGAAACTTATTTAGTAATCACACTTTTTGTGTTATATTTGTATGCAGGCTAAAGAAACTTTTCTATCTAGTTATAAGAAATAATAATAATAATAATAATAATAACTTAAGATAATTTGACCTTTGAAAAAGAAAAGAATTGACAGAAGTGTGCTCTTTTGCTAATAAATAATAAATACCATTTATTAGTATAATTACCAATGCTTGGCTCTAAATTCAATTTCCAACGCTTAATTCGAAATTTAATATAGTATTAAGTGAGGATGCAGTTAAACACACTTTGAATTAAAGTAATTTTTCTAGATTACTTTTAAGAGGGATATCAATTTATTTTGAACGGGAATCACCATTAAATTCAAGAAACTATAAACAAAAAGATGCTATAAAATAAAATGAATCGCATTATCAATGAATTCAACACAACAAAAATACTTCTTAAATTTCCTTCAGACTGGTGGCTACAGCTACTTGTGAAGTAACAAACGTAAAATTTTTAAACTGAATGTTGAAATAGTGGAAATCATTCATTTTTCAAAAACAATATATTGTTAATATTTTTAATTGAAATAATGAAAAATATGTTTATGTAGCCATCATTATAAAAAAAGGTGGGATGTTACTTACAGACGAATTTAAATATTCACAAGACAAATATCGCGTTTTAAGTACCTTCATTTAATATTTCAGATCAATAGCTCTATTATGGACGTTTTCATAATGACACCGAGCTCACACAAACAGGCATAGTGGGGAAAATACAATTTACAGAGTGGCTGCTAAATACTGTTACAAATATTCAGTCATTTTATTTTACAAATAGAAAATAGAAAATAGAAAATGATAACTACACTAATATGATGAACATCAGAGATGAAAGTTTACAGGGAAAAATTTTACTCGAATTGACCGCCATCTTTATCGATTACCAAAGTTAATATCTTATGCCATTGTCAGACTGCGGCACGAATCATTTTAAGAGGTAATCGGTACGATTCACGCAATATGGAAGCTTTGTGAGAGTCCAAACTTCTGTGCTTGTTGCTGCTTACTTTAGCCTATAAAATCCCCCAGACGCAATAATCTAAAGGATTTAGATCCAGTGAAGAAGGTGGCCAAACTTCTAGCATGATAAAGTTTGGATAATTGACAGGGAGCCAAGCCCGTGTTGATTTAGCTTGGTGCAAAGGTGTAGAATCTTGCTGAAATGCCCAATTCTGTTTCGGATACAACCTTTCAGCTTGCGGGAATAAATGTCTAGCCAATATATCCTGTTTGTAATAATCGCATTGATTTTTATCCCTTTATCGATGAACTTCAAAGGCAATTTTCCATTGTTTGACACTGCAGCCCATACCATAACAGAATTCTTGTTCTGAAAGCATTTAACAGTTCGAAAGGTTTCAGGTATATCCTCGAGGGTTTCTAAATATACGACATCATTTTTAGCATTATGACACTTTTCAGTGCAAAATAGCTTCCCATCAGAAAATTTTATTCTGTCAAAACTTTTCCTACCGTGCCGCTTCATCAATTTCTTCCTTCTTTGAATGTTTTTATTCTTTGTGCAGCAGCCAAAACTTGAATTTTTCTTTTGCGATAAGGGACATAACCTAAATCTTCATTTATAATAACTTGCATAGTTCTGCGGCTCGCGTTCTCTTCTGCAGTCATTTTATTTGCAGAACGTTGTGGATTTCTTCACACCTTTTCACGAATTATTTTGTGCGAACTGAGCGTGGACTTCCAGGCCTAGATCTATCTTTACATAGCTATTAGTATCCAATAATCGATTTATAGTTCTATATATAAATGTTCCATTAAAATCAAGGCATTTTAATTGCTTAAATTTTCACCAGCGGATCAATCTGCGATCAAAGAGTTGTTTAATCATTATTCTTTTGGCTTCCATCTTTAAAATAATTTTAAATATTTGCTTTATAACAAAATTCGTCTGCACTAATAGAAGATTGCCAAACGTTAAAATAGAAACATAAATTGTTTTACCAAACGATTACAATTAATTCGTATTTTATGGAGTGTAACAATATTTAGTAGCCAACCTGTAAATTGTTGAAAAGTGTAATGACTTTTCGGCAGACTATGCAACTAGAAATTAGATGAAGGGCAGTGTTTTTTTCCTTTATAAATTGAGCACCGAGCAAAGTGGCGTTGGAAGCGGAATGAAACAGAATATCTTAGGGTAAATAAATAAACGTTATGAATGTTTTACACCATCATCCGCACTTAACACTTTGTATCACAGAGTTCTTCCCCGCGTGGTTGCACTTATACCCTAAAGCGAAAGCTGTGATCCTGGGGCAGTCATAATTGTCATCTATGTATGACTTCATTGCATACATGCAACATACCCAAAAGTTGATTATACTTATACTGTGGGCTTTACAAAATAATTTTATTCATTGCTACTATGTTTAAACACATCAGTTAATAAAAGTTTAAGAGATTTCTCAACAGAAGGGGATACTGGGTTAATTTTCTATGTTAATGTTCTGTTTAGCATTTCAGAAACTTCACATCGTAAATGTTGTAAAATTAAAAAAGATTGGAAATAGATTTGAAAATCGAAAAATAGATTTGTTAAAAGTTCTATTCACACACTTTACAAATTTTTATTAGAAAATACACATCATTTATCAAAAATGAAGTATTTTTCTTTTTTGCAGATGGGAAAAATTATATTTTAGTCAGCATTTCTTTTTATATTTAAGTTCTAAAATTTTAAATTAGTTCCCATGCTTAAAATGATGTATTCTATCATTTAATTTAATGTTTTAATATCAGTTCTTGAATCACGAAGAGTTAAAATATCACACCCGTCTTTAAAAATATACGCCATTCCGAAAAATCGAAATCAAAATTTAATAAGCACATGTTTTTATAAGAAGTTTATAACCTATTTTTTAGCACAGTTTCGTTCTTATATTAAACAGAAATCTAATAAGCATAAGTGACTAATTATAAAACAAATTGATAAACAACAATGCAAAATATACGCTGTCAGCTCCGTACTATACATACATATATATATTATATGGGATGAGACTCTATTCATAAATCACAACGCACTTCTAATAGGATCAGTGACATTTATTGAGACGAAGACAAAACAAAAATACAGTTAAAAACACTCTTTTCAATATATATTTAGCTTTAAAGCATTAACATAGGCTTCTTTTATTAACGTTGTTGAATATTTCTAGCATTTCCATACGTCGTTTAAATCTTCCATTTTGTAGCGTCGAAATTATTCTGATTCTTCTGCAAAAACCCGCGTCATCGAACTTTTTTCGTTAAATTTACTTTTTCTACATTTCCACTTCACGCAGCTTGTTTCGTTACCTTTTAATCTCGAAGCGGAAAATACGGAGTCGGGGACATTCAGTCTGATTCAAGTGTTGCTTGCGAAATTCCCACAGGCGGACGTCCTGATATCTGGAGCTGCCGCAGCGACATGTGCTAAAATAGAATCTGAAAAAGAAACAAAAACAAAAACCAGTAACTGTTCTTAGTGGAAAAGAAGAAAAAAAAATTAATCTGCACGTCATATTTGAAGTAACGTAACATCTTATGGAAATTTCTTTGAAAGCATTGACTTCTAAAATATTCACAAACACGTAAGAAGAAAAGATTAAAAGAATTTTTTTTTTGAAGATTCAGTTTTCGTCAGGCCAATGTTTCATGTATTCAGCACATGAGCTAGTATTTATCGGTCCTTCTGTTGATGAGATTTTTGCTACGTCGTAGGTGTCGTTAGACTTCACTTTGATTACTTTATACGGACCTAAGAATTTAGATTTCATCTTTAAACATGGTCTTTGCTGGGTTCTCTTAATTGCTACAAGGTCACCAAGCTTGTACTTCCGGGGTTTCTTACGTCGTGAATTATTTTGCTTGCGATTTTCTTGTTGAATTTCCAGAATATTCTTCTTGGCTTCTTTACGGAGCTCTTCTCTGTCTTTCATGAATTGTTCTTCGACTGCACCGTTTAAGAGGTCAATAATTTGTACATCTTCTTTCTGTTTCATTTTTGTACCAAATAATATTTCAAACGGTGTTTTCTTAATGCTTCGTTGGTAAGTTGAATTAATGACTTGTTGAACTTTAGGAACATGTTTAAACCATTTGATCGGTTCTTCTTTGGTCATTTTAGAGATTACAGAAATTAGGGTGGAATTAAGTCGTTCTACTTGACCATTGGCACGGGGAAGACCAGTTGTGACTGTCTCGTGCTTTATATTTTCATCTTGACAATAATCAGCAAATTCTTTGCTTGTAAATGCAGGACCTTTATCGCTAATGATGGTGGAAGGATTGCCAAAACTATGACTTTGTTGTCGTAGTTTTGATATAACTTCGGTAGCAGAAGTGGTTTTACAGGGATACAACCAGACGAATTTAGTAAATGCATCTATTAAAGACAGAATATGCTTGTAATTTTTGTTGGTTGTTTCAAGAGGGCCTAAATGATCAATGTGGTAGGTTTGGAGAGGAGTCTCTTCTTTAGGTAAGGGATGTAATTCACGTTCTTGTTTTCCACGTTTGTGATTATACAAAAGGCATGTTACACAACTTTCTATAATTTTATCAATTTTATTTGACATATTAGGGATGAGAAATTCTTCGTTAAGGAGTTCTTCACAGCGTTTACGGCCATAATGTCCTTTGTCATGAACGTGTTTAATGACATTTAGCTGCATTTCATCCGGTAAAACTATCAGATAGATACATTTTTTAGTTTTATAGAGAACGTTATTTTTAAGGAAATAGTTGTCATATGGCTTTGTTTTCAAAATTTCTTTGATGGCCTGTATATGTTCGTCAGTGGTCTGTGATTGTATGATTTTGGAAGTAAAACTATCTTGAATGATCATACATATTGGATTTCTACTTAAAGCGTCGACATGACGCATGCGTGTACCTTGTCTGTGTTCGATTGTATAGTTATAGTCAGCTAACATTAAAGCCCATCGAGCAATCTTGGTGCAAAGATCTTTTTTATTCATAGTAAGGGCGAATGCGTTGCAATCTGTGACTATCTTGAAAGGAATACCTAGAATGTAAACGCGAAATTTTTTAAGGGCTTCTATGACAGCTAAAACTTCTAATTCACAACTCGAATATTTACGTTCGGCATCTGTGGTTTTTTTGCTCATAAAATAGACAGTGTGAAATTGATTGTCAATAGAAGATTTTTGAAGGAGTACTGCTCCGTAACGGTCAATAGATGCATCACAGTGAACTTCTGTTTCGTTACTAGGGTTATAAATGCTTAAAACAGGACCTGAAGAAAGGATGTGTTTCAGCAGATTAAATGCATTTCATTGCTGGTTACCAAAGTGAAATTTAGTGTCCTTTCTAAGAAGATCTGTTAAAGGCTTAGCTATTAAAGAGTAATCTTGAATGAATTTACGAAAATATGAAGTTAGTCCGACGAATGAATGTACATATTTTATACTTTTAGGTTCTGGGAAATTAAGGAAAGCTTTAGTTTTTAAGGGAGATGGATGCAGTTGACCATTTTTAATGTGATAGCCCAAAAAAATCAATTTCTCTCTGTAAAAAGTGGCTTTTTTTAAGATTCAGTTCTAAACCATATTCGGATGCAGTTGTAAGGACACGCTGTAATTTATGGAGTCCTTCGACTTCGTTTTCGGCTGGTATTATGAAGTCATCCATGTAGACAATAAGTACATTTTCATTAATGAGGTCTCGAAAAACGTTATAAATATATCTTTGAAACACTAAGGGTGCATCGCTACGGCCATAATTCATATATAAGAATTCAAATTGACCAGAATGTGTTACGAAAGAAGTATATTTTCTACTATTTTATTCTACTTCGACATATAAAAAAAAACATTTTTAAGGTCAAGGGTAGTAAATACTTTTGCAGAATGCAACTGATCAATAATGTCATCAATTACTGGGAGGGGAAAACGATGTTTATGTGTTTTAGAATTTAATTTCCTATAGTCAACACACAATTTATATGAACCATCTTTCTTTTTTATTAGGACAATAGGTGATGAAAAATTACTAGTGCTTTTACGAATAATTCATTTTCGAGCCACTCGGAAATTTGTTTTTCAACGAAGTTTTTCTCTATTTGCGCCAAGCGTCTGGGAGGACAAGTGACAGGTTCTTCGTTTTCCAGATGAATTGATAATTTAACATCAGTTGTCTTTATTTTTCTGGCAGAATAATTTTGAATAAGTTCTGAAATTTTCGAACGTATTGTTTCATCGGTAATATGAGATAAATCAAGATTAAGATCGTCTAACACATTAGCAACATTAATCAAAAAATTATTGGGCGTATTGTCATTTTTCTCGATTTTTTGTATCGAAATATTATTTCCAGAAAATGTTAAAATACTTTGTTTTATAACATCTGTTCCAATAATAAGATCAAAAGATATGGAATAATCTGGGACTACATAAACATTAGTTGTATAATTAAAATCATCTATCATAATGTCCGTGGAGAAAAAACTCAGGGGTTTGATTTTAGTATTTCTTAATCCAGTTAATGTGATAGTTGAATGTTCAAGGTTCGATATTGTAGGGAGTTTGCCGTAAATACTTTCCTTTAGCAAACTTCTTTCACTACCTGTGTCTACCAATGATGTAACATTTACAGACAAAATAATGACTTGTTTGGTCATGAAAGTGTTCGACATAATTCTGGAAACATTGGAGGGTTCAGGCTTAACTCTAGGCCTCCTTGGTTGATCACACTGAACCGATTTATGGCCAAAATTCGAGCAATTAAAACAACGAGCGCCTTTATCTTTATGTCTGCATTGGCTACTTTTATGATTTCACAAACCACAATTAAAGCAAATAGATCAGATTTTGGTCGAAAGGATTTGTCTTTCACTGGCATTTCAGGTTTTACTTTACGAAATTTACTGTTCTCAAAGTCATGTAGAATTTTGTCATAAATTTTGAGCTTTTGGTTTAATTCTACAATGGATTGTCATCCATATAACACTGATTTTCTGAAAACGGTGTCGGATATGCCGTTTATGATGTATTGCATTAATACGGAATCCTCGATGTTACCACGCGAGCAGATTTGTTTCATGATAAGAAATTATTCTTCTATCGATTCATTTTCTTGCAATTTTCGTTTATTTAATACATCATGTAACTCGGCAGAATTATAAGTGGTACTGAATTCTGAAATTAAGAGTTGTTTAAGTTTGTCATATAAATTGATATGAAATTCTGTTTGTACTAATAACTGGGCTTTCCTCGTAAGGATCTTTTACAAAATATAAATTTATGAAAGTCAGATAAATTAAACATATTAGTAACATCGTCGAAATTATTAAGTCATACATTTATATCACTAAAAGAACTTCCGTCAAAAGCAGGTACGGCACTTTCAATATCAGTGAAATTAATAGACGATGGCAGAAAACTTTGAACTGGAAATTGCTTCTGTTTGTCAAAATTTGATAATTCAGTGTTATTACTTGAAGTCATATTATTTGAAGGCAGTTCGGGTTCCGAGTCAGTGTCACTTTCATTTTGTATAATATTAGTTTGTAGTAAGGTCAAGTCTGAAAGGTATGTAACTAATCGGGTTGCAAGATCATTTAGAGATCCTTCGTTAGCAATACAAAGTAGATTGCACACTGTAATCAGATAATTTAACGAAAAATTAGTTTGAACCTTACTTATTTTATTTTTGAAATCGGTGCTGTCGGTTTGAAAACCGAAACCAGTAAAATCACGTATTCTCTTTCTATTAGAGCGATCACCGTCGGCATCAAATAAGAATTTATGTAGTAATTTAATTTTACTTGTTCGTTCGTTTTTAAATGCAAGTTCCAGTTCGGGTATCTCAACTAACTTCATAATAAAATAATAACAATGAACTCACCGTTAGAATAATATCCGGCTTGAATCCATAAGATGGGTAATTTTGACGAATTAATAATATTTGTGGGTTAACTGTCACTTCTGACACCACTTTATTGGATGAGACTCTATTCATAAATCACAACGCACTTCTAAGACGATCACTGACATTTATTGAGACGAAGACAAGACAAAAATTCAGTTAAAAACACTCTTTTCAATCTATATTTAGCTTTAAAGCAGCAATTTAGGCTTCTTTTATTAACGTCGTTGAATATTTCTAGCATTTCTATACGTCGTTTAAATCTTCCATTTTGTAGCGTCGAAATTATTCAGATTCTTCTACAAAAACCCGCGTCGTCGAACTTTTTTCGTTCTATTTACTTTTTCTACATTTCCACTTCACGCAGCTTGCTTCGTTACTTTTTAATCTCGAAGCAGAAAATACGGAGTCGGGGACACTCAGTCTGATTCAAGTGTTGCTTGCGAAATTCCCACAATTATATATATATATATATATATATATAATGAGCATGCGTTTCGGCCATCATGCGCATCGTGCAAAGATATACAGGGTGAGTCTAAGATCATGGGAATAATTTTAAAGGGCGGTAAGTGACATCACAAGGATTCAGATTTGCATGCAACCCATGGTCGGAACCGCTTTCCTGGTGCGGTAGTGACGTCACAAAACACAAGAAAGACAGGACACGAATAAGAGGTTAAGAATAAGGCTTATTATCCTTAGTATAGCAATAAACTAAGAAAAAAGAACATTACAGAGACAATGATAGTCATCAAAATAGGTGTTCGAAATTACGACCCCGCGATACATGGAAACACATCTCGGAGGCATGGAAGATCTAATGTTCTTAAAAAAACGTAAATGTCCCGATCTTCCTCAGCAGCTGCCACGATGCGTGCAATAAGTTCCTCAGCACTTGCTAGCATTGTCCTAGCATTTTTGCAGTTCTAAGAATAATGAACACGTTTTCTCTCCCTGTAACGTGTCCTTTCTTTCTTGTGTTTTGTGTCGTCACTACGGCGCCAGAAAAGCATTTCTGACCATGCGTTGCTATGCAAATCTGAATCCTTGTGATGTCCCCTACCTTTCCTTAGAGTTTGACACATGATTTTAGAATCACTCTGTATAATAATAGAAATGAAAAAAATATAAAAAATTTCATGAATCTAACACTTTCTAATTATTCAAATATTAGAAAGTAGAAATAACATTGAAAATACTAGTATTTATTCTCTTCAAATAATAACGAAACACGCAATTCTTAAAAACAGAGGTACATGTTCTAACAAGAAGAATACGTGATAAAATGAGGCAAATAATAACTCTTTCCGCCCCCTGTTATATAGATATATCATTACAAACTATACACCTTTACAACCAGCAGTTATAGTTATTTATTTCCTATTTCGAAAGATAATTTTAAGTCTGACCCAATGTCCAATTACTTATTTTGGTCTTATTATATTTTTTTTTCTTCTCTCAGGAAGTCCTTAATCAGACAATAGAATTTACCAGACTTGATAGAGCGGAAAACCTTTCTCACTAAAGATTTTTACGGCCGAATAGCTCTATGAAATATGATTTGATAGTGATAAAATAATTTCCCGATTATAGAAAATTCTTTTGAAAACTGTAATTAAAACTATAGCTATTGAGATTTTAACTCCGATCGACCATCGGGAAGTTCTGCTGTTGTGTGCGTGTTCTCAGCTTATATTCTTCTTAAATATATTATATTCATATCATATTACATCATCTTATATCATATTTATTGAGTAGAAATGCATTGCAATTTTTATTTAAGATATAACTTTACATACAACTATAGATCTATGTGTTGTTACGATTTTTTTAGAATTCCAGATATGGGACACTGTTCTGCTACGGCAATGTATTTCAAAATCGTATCACTCAAACTGCAAGTTAAATTGAAAGAACATGCTGTACACTATGCAAAGATGCTGTACACTATTATTATAAATAGATTTTGTGAAACTACTCCTTTTAATCAATATAATATGATTAAATAAAAATTCCATATTGTGGCTATAGGATAATAGCTTCTATTTCAACAATAAACTTACTTATCAACTAACATACTTTTTGCTGAAAAACTAACTTGTAAATGTTATCGACAATTGTAATAGCAAACAGTATGCTGTAAATGCTAAATATAAAGGAACAATAATAAAAAAATGATTTAGTATTTTAACATTTCTGTTTCCAGAAAAAAGTGCAAAAATGTTCATGCACATTATTTAATAAACTTAAAAATTTGCACCAAACTGTCAATCTATTCAACCATTTCTATAGATAACGGTCGCATAACCGTATTTTTATTGATCCTGACCATAATATACACTGTTAAAAGTTTCGCAGCATTCTGGCAGGTCATTCGACCGTTTTTTGAAAAAACTGTTTCATAACCAAAATTTAACTGTATTCTGACCATAAAATGGCCAATAATATGGTCAGAATAGTGTTAAAATTACGGTTGTGAAACCGTTTTCGGAAAAGACGGTCAAATGACCTGCCAGAATGCTGCAAATTTTTAACAGTGTAGCTTATAAGAATATAATGCATTCTTAATACGGTAAAATAATCGTTATTTGAAAAGCGGTCAAATGACTGGACAGTTTGCAGCTGGTTTTTAGACCTGTACTTCTGAAGAACACGGGATACATTACTTTATTCATTGCTCGTTGTGTTTTCACCACTGTTGGTTTCGGATAACCCTCAAAGACCTATACTTTACTTTAAAATTACTGAACATAAAAAAGGTATGTATGTGTCATCACCCGATATAATTTTAGAAATAATGTGTTTTGGTGTTTTGTAAAATTATGGTAGACCCAATAACAAACAATTTTTTTTTAGTATTCAGTTCTTCATAGTTATTTACAGCTATATCTGAGGATCCAATGTTACATTCCTTTTGTACCATTTTGTAGGTAAAGTGATTATTATCGAATAACAATTTTCGTATGGTCGACACATTTTCTGGGACTACAGCCGACAACGGTCTTTCTGTGTGTTCTTCTTCCAAAAAAGAATTGTGACTTCTAATAAACTTTGTAAAACATCTTAATACAGTGGCACGAGACGGAGCTTCATTTTCGTATGCTAATTGCAGAAGTGGAAGGTGTTTTTTTTTTAATTTACCACCACTTTAAAATTATATAAAATCGTAGATCGATAATGCTCTTGCGTCAACTCCATTTTTCTTCTTTCAAAATTTATTCTACGACATCTAAATTCTAATTCTTGCCACAAATTATCGTTTGCGGACATAAAAGATATAATTTTTTGGGGGTCGCATATCGTCTGCCACTTTATCTCACTGTTACCCTCGATATTATTTTTACAATAACTGTTTTAAGGCTAGCACTTTAGAGTAAAATTGGAAAATATTTCAAAAGACTACAAGCATGTAGATCATTCACAACTTAATAAAAAGCAAAAGTTAAATTCTTAACAAAATCATACTATTATATTCTTAGATGTAATGTCTTTTATAATGTTCCTTTCTAAATATTCTTGGATAACGAGTATATTGCAGTTTTTAAGCAACATTTTCAAGTTTACTTTTGCATTTACAAGGATTGTTTTTATAAATTTACATTGCGGTCTAGAAAAAAAAAACGTGACGGAAAGGAATGTTAAATACAGACACACAAACACTAGAGTAACATTTTAAATATCAATAAAAGCTTCAGTTTGAATATATAGCACATAAAAATTACATTTCAAATTCCTTTTTTTCTCTTTGTTTTTTAGTTTTGTTTCTTTAAAAAAAATCAAGGAATCATAATATGTATTTTTTTAATAGTATTAATGCATAAACACAGACGTCGTCCGATACTAACAGTCAAAGTTTCGATATATACATTATTATTTTCAGAAAAAAATAGATATGATACTTGAATGACAGGTTCGATGACATTCAGTTATTGATTACTATTGTTCAATATGTTGTATTTTCTACAATTAATAAAAAAAATTGTTCTAGTGGAATGTGTTTCTTTAGGAAACTGTTTTTGTTATTAAATTAGTAAGCAAATATTTTAAAGTGTCCTTTTTTTAGTATCTTTAGAATATATGGTTTTCTTCAGAGTGTAAAAAGTTCAATATGAATTTTAATTTAAAATTCTTAATCTAAAAATCATACAAAATAAACTGTATTTTTTTTTTCGAATATAAATGAAAAAGTAAATGGATATTATTTGATTATTTCTGCTAATGAAGATCTACTAAAAACCAGCTTTTCAAAAGTAAAAAAAAAAGAAAAGTTTAAAGTTGTGGCTTAAAAATGGTGTGATATCAATTTACCAAGCTTATATTATGGTACTTTTTTAACATTTTCCATTAAAAAATTTACCATCTGTAAGTCGAGTGCCTTCGTATATGTTGATAGAAATCCTTTTCTCCTGTACTAAACACATCATAACGTGTTTATGAAAACTCAAATGTTTTAAAATTATGCATGATGGGCTTGGCGACCACCTTTCCATATTTTACACAAATTTATCTGTACACAAATCTATAGTTAAAATCCAAATTTCAAAACTGTTACTTAAGCAGACATTTTAAGCTTTTCCTTTACGGACTTGTATTCGGAAAATTTTTTGCCTTAAAATAATAGTGGTTTATCTAAAGAATTCATCTTGTGATTTATTTCATAGAGTAAATAATCATTTAAAAGCAATGAAAATCAATTTCTTTTCTCAAAATATCAGACTTTTTCAATTTAGCAGTTTGCAGTTGAAAACCAAAGTTCAATATTGTTACTAAAGCAAACATTTTATGCCTTTCCCTTATGGAATTGTGTGCTTAGAAATTTGCGTGTTAAGATACTTTTAACGTATCTTCGCTATTCCTCTTATGATTAATTTTTTAGAGTAATTAATCTTTTAAAAGCTGTAGCAATCAATCAGAAGTTCTAAAGTGCTTTTAATGCAAACTTATTACGCAAGCCTTTACAAACTTGGGTGTTTAGAGCCTTTTACAAGAGAGTGAAAATCTGAATGACACTCTGAGAGCTCAGACGTTGTGAGCTCAATTCCTTTTCAAAAATTTTGTTTACATTAGAAAATGAAACTTTAAATGCCGATAACTTTCAATGCATACTTCTTAAAAGGTACCTTTTCTCTCAAAAATTATTTTTATTTTAAAAGTATTTCTAAAAATGTAACTTTTATGCAGTATTATTCGAAAAAATAACCTTAATAAAAAATATTGGTCTACCAGATTAAAGCTGAAGTAGTTTTACCGTATTGTAACGTAGAGTATGCCTTCTTTGGCGGGTTTGGCATTATTTGGTAATTTTAGAATTAATTAACAGTTTTCTGTTTATTAAGGATAACAATTTTATTTTTTTTAAGCTGAATTTTATAAAAGCACGTAGATTGAGTAATTACCTTTCCGGAAATGCATTCCATACATTTTTCTGTCCATTATTTATGTCTCTAGCTTAATTGAATAATATATGTTTGACTAAGATTTTATTGATCATTTTCAGTATATCGACTTTTTTTTTTTTTAATCCTATATCTCTGTTAATAATCATTTTATAAAGAAGAGTTTGGTCTCAAATTGAAGCTTTTCTTCAGCAGATTCTTATAGTATTCGTTTTATTTCTCTGCGATCCTTGCTTTCTTAAATATCTGAGAATTTAAAATGCCACATTTGGTCGATTTAACATGGAGAAGTTGTGTCCAGTATAATAAGCAGTTGCGCGGTTCTGGCTTTTAGTTCTTGGCGTTTGTTTGTTTGGCGGGGTTAGCATTTTTTTTTTTATAGCTTGGCTTGGCAGATCGACCGATGTCTTGCGTTACATTATGCTGCTATCAAATCCAATTAATTAGATAGCAACAATATACAAATGATTACCTGCATACGAAAAGTGCTTTCAATTTTTTCTCTAGTTTTTATGATATTTTCTATCACTTTATGTCTATCAATTGGGGCTCTGCATAAGTTTGTTTTGAGGTGCGTTCGAAATTATATAAATACGTAGCATCTGCAGTTGTTGTTCTTTACGTGTCTGCCTGTCCCTCCGTCCGCATTTATCAGAGCAAAAGCTACCAAACCGAATGGTTTGAAATTTCAAATGTATAATTGTTGGAAAATTTTGTCGAGTCATTTCAAATTTTATGAAATGCGGATGTATAGTTTAATTACAGGGAGAGTCAAAAGTTTTCCTTTACATTACGGCCAATGGAAAAAAATATTTCTAGTGCGTTTAAATGATGTTACAGCCTTTCGAATAGAATGAAATTGATATACATTTATAAAGTGCACTAAAATATACATTCAGTACAATATGTGGTGCAAAAAATATTTATAAAACTAGTTATAGTACGAATGCACTTCATTTGCCACGTTTGACGTGCTATCTCCATCTTGTACATTTTCTCATCAAACTGCCATATTAAGTAGAGGTTTCTGGATAAGCTCCTTTTAAATATCATTTAGAACCTCTGAATACTTCGTGAGATTTATAATAAAAAATACTTCTCTTAAAAATTCCGGTTTGAAATGTTAGTATTTACATATTTAAAGTATTTAGCAGAATATGATTTTCCACAGATATTCTAACCAAGCTATTATTATCATATATATATTTACATTAAGAACTCTTAATTTATGAAGTATTGCAAAACAAGATGAAAGAAAATATATGTGCTGTATGTCCATATTCTAAATAGAAACTCTCATACTCTCTAAAATCTAATTTATATGAATGGGTGTTGATTTTCAGATCATAACAAAAAATTATGATTATATAATGATAAACATACTATAATATATTATCAATATATAATATTATATTATTATTATTATATATTGATAAAAAATAACCATTGTAAACTAGAAAAAATTTAACATAAATCAATTTTTAGATACTTCAGGTATGCAGCTCCAAAACTTCAGCTCATTTTACAGGAAGTAACACGTGAAGCCCTATTGGCAATGCAGCTTGTTTTATAACTGCTAGAAATGAATTTAACATAAGTTGTTAAAAATTATACGTCAGAATATTTCGTAAACCTTTTTGATTAAATAATTTTTCGTTGGTACCCCAAAACATACAATTTACCGAAAAATTCATATGTGTTTAATTTTTTCAGTTTATTATAATTTCAATACAATGACGGCCTACTAAGCTCATTTGTCACAAATTTCCATGCAAATGGTTAAAACTGAGACTGATTTCTTTTTCCTTTCGGGAGGACAAAACTTTTGTAAACAGTCGTTATTATAGATTTGTGAACGGATTATCATTATTATGTTGGCTAGGATTGGTACTACCCGTCATGTAACACTTACCTTCAATGCAAGACAGAGAACGTAGATGGCCATTGAGACCGTTGCAAAACTTATCAAGAAATTCAAAAGGACAGCTTACATTGCCGACGCAAGCAGATCTGGACTATCAAAGATGGGAACAGATAAAAATACACTATCAAAGGTACTAGCAGTGATGATTAAATGTACGACAAAATGAACCCGAACGTCTCTTCGCGCAAATTGGAGTCAGCCAAATTACTGTCATGCGTAATTTGCTGAATAGCAAGTGGCACAGATGCAAGCCATGATACCGTTTGTAGGAATAAAATATACATTAGTTACCGCATTCATCATTTCTCGAGAGACTTACGAGTAACTATGTACATATAAATAGATATAATATCCAATCAAATAAGGTTATTTTCGATTTTCTGCGTCTATTTAGCGATAAAATAGTACCGAGTTCCTTTTTCTGTATGTTCATATCTAAAATAATTAAGTGCAAGATTATGATACATAAACTAAAAAAGACTTGCCAAAGAAGTTTATATGATTTCTTAAAAAATAATCATGGTACTGTCAATTCCAAAATCTTCGTAATCTTAAAATTAGTTATTTGAACATTTAGGATATGATTTATATTTTGCGGCATAAAAGTGTTTTTCTATTTTATTTTCGATTAAAATTGAAATATTATGTAGAACGAAAAAAGTTTTTACTTGTTTATTTATTTATTAACGACAAAAAAAAAAAAAAAAAAAAAAAACATCTGCCATTGTTTAGCTCCAAAAGTCTCAGAAATTGAATACACATAAAAATATCACAATTAAATACGTTTTGATGATGGAAAAATATTTTTTTTTTTTACTTTTTTATTTTCAGAGCAAGAAGAAAAAGTTTTAAAATATAACATACAGGACCAAGACATTAAAAAATAATAATATGTGTACATTAGTGTGGTCCTTATTTTCGAAGTTCTAAAATTTATTGCTCTTACCCTCTTAATAAGTTCCATTATATCTAAAAATAATACTTGTCGAATTTAATCACTAAAAAATAATATTTAGAGGTAGCTCAAAGAAGCATAAGTTTCATAAATCGGGGTCATTTTGCTGTTTTTTTTCTCATTTTCTTTGAAAAAAATTTCTAATCATAATATTGATAAATTATTTCAATATATTAAAATGTCAATTTTCTATACTATAAAATCCATAAAAGCATTTGTAAATGCAATTATTAAATAATTATCTACAGATAATTTCATTGACATGAAGAAGGTAAATGTCTCTCACCTCTCATAGATAGCAGCATTAGCAGCCGAGATTCAACTAAGAATTATTTATTTGTTTATTATTTTCTAATTGTTTTGCCTTATTAGATAAGCAAATACGTGTTAAATAAATTTTAAATTGGACTATTTTATTGTAAATTTTAAACTTTTATCTCGTTAAATTAATTACAGCTATATTATTATTTTAGACTTAACTGCAACTGCTGTCATCTTACTTTTGGTTTTGGTTTATGCTTTGTTTGTTTATAGATGAATATTTTTTACATTTGATTAATCAGTCTAAATATTTTGCCTTATAATTTAATAAGTTTAAGAACTTTTGATTTTTAAATTGTACTATTTTACTGTGAGTTTTAAACTTTTATTGAGTTAGTTTGTTTATAGCTACATTTTAGTTTTAACGGCATCCAGCAGCAGTTAATTTCCTTATTCTATATCCTTATGTAACTGCAACTGCTATCATCTCATTTTTAACACTTTCCAACAAAGTTGAAAAGTGTTTATGCATTCGGTTTGTCTGGCCGCCCGTCCGTCTGGCCGTCAGTCCGTCAGGCCGTCTGTTCGTCTGTCCGTCTGTCCACGCTCTAACTCCCGTAAATAAACTCGGATTTTCATGAAATTGATAAAGGTTATTTAGGTTCACCAAAGTATGTTTGGTATTGTATATGAAGTATGTAGGAGTAATCGTTCATTTTCAGGGGCACTCAAAACTATTCCATTACATTATGGTATATGGGGAATAACTCTCGTAAATATACTCGTATTTTCATGAAATTGATAAGGGTTATTTAGGGTCGCCAAAGCATGTTTGGTATTGTATATGAAGTAGGTAGGATTAATCGTTCATTTACAGGAGCACCCCAAAGTATTCCATTACATTATGGTATATTGGCAATAACTCCCGTAAATATAGTCGGATTTTGATGAAATTGATAAAGGTTATTTAGGGTCACCAAAGCATGTTTGGTATTGTATATGAAGTATGTATGATTAATCGTTCATTTACAGGGGCACTCAAAAGTATTCCATTACTATTATGGTATATGGGGAAAAAGCGTTTGCAGAGTATTTTAATGACATTATGCTATTTCAAATCATTGAAAGTGATAGAAGTCACTGAATTTCACTACGATCACGTTAGAACAGGAAATTCATAGCACTTTTTATTCATTTACAGGGACACACAAAAGAAATCGGTTACCGTACAGTACTGTCATTGAGTAATAATTGCTGGAGTGCACGGTTTGAAATTCGGTATGCGCTTTTAAATTTAATTATTTTTTTGCATCTTACCCGTTATATAAAAATTATGTACCTCAAATACAAGGTTGCAAAAAAGTATTCACGTACCGTTCTCCTTATTACAGGAAATTGCTGAAGGTAAATTTTCAAATGAAGTATATGTAGCTCTTAAGTGAACTAAATTTTGGCTTGCATGTAGCTAATAGATTCAAATCTATAAATCATATACAGGGCTGCAATTCCTATAATTTTCTGATTGTGGATGGGAACAGCTGAAATTGGGTTCTGAAATGTATTATGCGTTTCATTATGGTTGAATTAGACGTAATATTTTAATTTTTTAAACAGTGCAGTTTTGTTACATTATTCTGAATGTGTTGGAAAGTGTTTCATAATCTATGCTTGACGCATGATTTTTTCTTACTTGTTGAATTTGCTATCTGTTTCGTAATGTTTCAATTTGATTAATCAATCTTTAAAAATTAAGTTTTTTTGTTCAAAAGTTGAATAAAATAATGGAAACAAGATCTATAAGCGATGTGTACCTTGTTGATACAGTAATTACTAAAATGACTGGTAACAAATTACCTTCGATAAGCATGACATGGAGATTTTTTCTTTATCACCATCGCTTGAAAGCTACTGTGCAGGAAGCGTCTAAGATCACAATAGCAGAATTAACAAAATTTTGGGTAAAGGCCAGAATTCCTATGCGGGATCCACAGAATTGTCAGAAGAAATTACAGGATTTATTTGAAGAATGGAGACTATTAAAGAAGCACAAAGGACGTAAAAACCCTAATCAGTAAGCTAAAGAACATGCATTTTCTTCAAAATTAGATAACTTGTTTGATGTGGCTCATGCTAATGCATGAAACATAATAAAAATAGCTGAATATAGGTGTTTCTTGCTAGCACAGCGAGACGATTGCAGAGGAGGATCAATGACTGGTTTTGACAAAGGTGGGAGAAAGAAATGGCAGTAGCTGTACTTGAGTCTTTTACAGATAGCTCAAATGGAGAAGATGGAAATGAAATTGAAGAACACGATCACAAAATTGAACTGCTTGAGGATGCAGCATCAGATAATGGGACATCTAAACATAAGAGAGGGCGTATGGATATCAAAACTCCAGAATTAGCAACAACTCTAGACAGCACAAAATCATCAGACAGAAAAACAGTATATGTAGTTGCAGAAACAGCAAAGAGTTTAGGATGTGATATTAAAGAAGTCAGTCTGAACAGAAGTACAATTCGAAGAAAAATAATTGTTAGTAGAATTAAGCAATCACAGAAATTAAAAGAACAGCTACAAAGAAATGTTCCCCTCATTGCCCATTGGGATGGAAAACTTTTACCAGAGTTAACTGGTAAAGAGAAAATAGACTACCAGTTATAATTTCTGGAAAAGATGTTCCTCAGATGCTCTCAGTTGCTAAACCTCCTATGCAACAGGCGAAGCACAAGCCCATGCAATTTATGAAGCTTTGAATGAATGGGATATTGCAGATAAAGTGATTGGAATGAGCTTTGACACCACATCATAAAATACTGGAAAACATACGAACGGGAGTCGGAAAATAAGTTTCCCCTATCGACTGTGGTCAGAGTTGTGTATGAAAGTCAAAAAATAGAATGAGACATTAAAGATAAGACATATCTTTATTTTTCTACATAATTACCAAGTACATTGAGACATTTTTCATACCGCTTGATAGCTTCAAAAAGCCCTCCAGGAAAAAAAAACAGGGCTTTGCATACGAAGATGCGTTGAACAGATTGTTTGACTTCAGCATTTCCAAAGCGCCTTCCGCCGAGATTATTCTTCAAAGCTGGAAACAGATGGGAGTCACTTGGTGCGAGATCAGGATCTGAGGAGGGCAGGCCGCTTTTTCCGAATCACATCTTTTAAGTTCGACAGAGTGTCACAGTACCGCGCAGCATTGATGGTTCCATCCTCCAAAAAGTCCAGCAACAAAACTCCTTGGGCGTCCCAGAAAACGGTGAGGAACACTTTACCTGCAGACAGAGTTCTTTTGAACTTCTTTCGGACAGGTGATGACGGATGTTTCCACTCCATGGATGCGGCCTTCGATTCGGGCGTGAAATGGTGGACCCACGTTTCATCTCTTGTCACAGTCTGGTTGACCTCTACCCAATGGTGTATCGGTGTCTTGCACGTTCGCGTTCACCTGCTGTGTCGTCTTTCGCCCAAAGCCGTTCAATACTTCGTTCGTATGCAAAGCCCATTTTTTCCTGGAGGGCTTTTTGAAGCTTATAAAGCGGTATGACAAATGTCTCAATGTACTTGGCACTTATGTGGAAAAATAAAGTTATGTTTTATCTTTAACGTCTCATTACAATTTTTATCCTTCATACACACCTCTGTCCACAGTCGCCAGGGGACATTTAATTTCCGACTCACCCTCGTAAATGTGCGTGTGTCCTTTTAGAAGAGAAGCTTGGAAAGAAACTTTTTTATTTTGCCTGTCGTCATCGTATTATGGAACTTATCATTGGAAAAGTATTTCGTATTTCTTTGGGAACTTCGTCATCAAGCCCAGAAGTACCTTTATTCAAACGTTTCCAAGGGTACTGGAGTTTTCTAGATAGAGAGAAATTTGGTTGGTTGGTTGGTTGTATTTATGTCGGCCAATTATCAGCACGTGGGATATAGGCCCTAAGGGGTGGGGTGCCTTCCGTGGAGGTCTTTCTAAGGGAACCTAACCCGTATTAACGCTTGGAAAACCAAGGTTCGAAGAAAACCACGAAAACTACGAACGATTAGGCCGACGGGCGCGATTGGGATCGAACCCAGCACTTCCCGTCTACCAGCTTCGAGCGCAGAACCTCTCGGCCACTGATGGGGCTGAGAGAAATTTGGAACAGGCTTGAAAGATGATAATATTCGAGCTCTTGTACAAGATGTAAAAGGTGAAATTTTAGAGTTTGCCACTACACAAGAATCAACAACATGTGGACTAAGAGATAATTACCAAGAATTTGTCGAACTTGTTATTATTTGCCATGGGGAATACCTGTCAGGGGAATTCGTTTCAGACTTCCAGGGGCAATGCATCATGCTCGTTGGATGTCTAAGGTAATATATTCTTTGAAAATATTCATCTTTAAGTCCCAATTAAAGATTACCAAAAAGGAAGAAAGTGGTATTCGTGATGTTTGTGTTTTTATAGTCAGGGTGTATTTTAAAGCTTGGATCACTGCTTCAATCGCAGAAACCTCACCCTATAATGGCTTTCAGTTGATGAATATTTTATTAGCGTATTCAAGAATACATGCAGAAATTGCGAAGGCTGCATCAGAGAAATTTTCAACGCATCTGTGGTATTTATCGGAAGATCTTTCTGTGTTGTCCTTTTTCGATAGCCATGTTCCTGTTTCAACAAAAAGAAAGATGGTTGAATCCCTTCAAAATAAAGAAAGGTACAAAGAATCCTGATAAGAGGATAACTGTTTCTCTTTAAAAATTTCGTGAAAAGAAGTTTGAAGATTTTGTTACCAAAGAATCTTTGAAGTTCTTCAAAGAAATGAATTTACCGGAAGGATTCTTTCAAATAGACCCAACACATTGGAACACTAATTTTGATTATATGATGGCATTAGAAATGGTGCAATCTATTAACCCCTTAACCTACAATGACGGGCATAGCCCGCGTACGATGATCGAGCCAAATGTAAATTTTTCTTACCACTAAAATTTCACAATACATTTAGTTTAATTTAATCGTCAAAATTCCATGATTAAACAAGGCAAAAATCTCTATTAAATTTTAGTGGTAGCTATGGATTTGCCAAACCGTGGAGCTGTTAAATGTAAATCGTAGGTTAAGGGTTAAAGTGGTAAATGATCATGCTGAGAGAGGTATTGCTTTGGTCAAAGAGTATACTGGAATCCTTACAAGAAATGATCCTCAGTTGAAGCTATTGACAAAAGTTGTGGAGAAGCACCGAAAATCGTATCCTCACTAAAGAAAAATGGACTTAACAAATTAAACTAATTACTGATACTTTCAACTATTTATATGCTTAATATTGTGTTTTTGTGTTTTAAAAAAGTAAAATTAATTTACTATCATAATAAAAATTATCATTTTGGCTTAGTTTCTTTGTTGTCGATAGCATCATGTTTTTTAGTGTAATCGCCGAACTTCAGTAAGTTTGAGCTACCTCTAAATATATTTCTTTTTCATTCAAACTTTTTCTACTTTGTTTTTTACTGTATTCGACCAAATTTTGAGGGTAAGACATAAGCTACTTTAAAAAAAATTAAATCGACCATATAAGGACCACCATAGGTACATCCTCATGTAAAATAAATACTATATGTAAAAGTTATACTTTATTTGTACATATTGTATTAATTTTTGTTCATGTTTGTAAAAGGAATATTTAAGTACTTTAAAATGATTTCTGTCCCAGTCCAGTTCCATAATATTTTAAATAGTGCCAGACAGTTGCGTTGAGATCACTGCAGTGTTTGTTCGTTTTGGGTGACCCATGCATTTCTTATGGATCTAAAAAAATCCCATGTCTTTCTGTAGATGGATGTGGAAACAATATCGTGCTTTGTCTGTCTTTTTCGAACGATTGCGACTTTTGGATCACACTGTATTTCGGCAAAATGTATCCTGTGAGCCCTTATTTCAATCTCTCTAAATAGGCTGTGATGACAAATGACATTTAACACTAGAACGGCGGGAAATTTTACTCAAGTTTTATAAAAATATTTCACATCAGAATTTTTGCTTAAAAATATTTAACTTATTTATTTATGTTATTTTTGGGCAGCACATATTAATCTTATATTTTAAAAAGTTTTCTGGTTCGAATCGACATGTATTCACTTGGCAAGGGTCAAAATGACCCCTCGCCGCCGTTCTAGTGTTAAGTAGGAATGGGCAATGAAGACAAAAATATGTTTTGTTATTTATAATTTCTTTAATATTAGTTTCAACTGTGCGGGTTTTAAGATAATACTCATGTACCTATTGTCATCTTGAGGGTTTGCTTCACCCACACCGGTTTCTACCTTGGCAATTCCAAGTTAAACTATGAGAAAATTCAATGAGGTCATGATACTCTCATGATAGAACATTGTTTTTCACCATCAGAAAGTATACATCCAACTCTGACTAAAGTGGCATCGATCGAGACTGCGAAGATATTTTGACGTAGATACTATATCCCCATACATTAAATTGACTCTATATCTATGGATTTTCCAAAACTTGAAATTCTTTCCGAGTTAGACAGCTTTTTGCCTTAGACACAGCTTACTGTATTGTAAACTTAGACATTTCTACTTGAGGAAACTTTTAAAATTTTACCGACTTATAAAAATGACTTAAAATTGAAAAAGGTAATTGAAAAAGACCCTTTTTTAAAGAGGCTATGTCGACATGAGATGTCCTATTTCTGATGCATAAAACTGCATTTCGATTATTATATTAGTAGGTTATGGGAATCCTCATCTAATTGAATTTTCTCACATGGCTTGTCACAATCAGGGGGAAATATTGAAGCTGCTTCTTAACGAGTGTTGTCAGGCATCCCGATTTTCAGTATCTGCAAGATGTGTCCACGTCACCACTGCATGGACTCCAAAGTCTTGACTTTTCATGATTCAAAAATTCTCTTGAATTTCTTTTCGTGCCATGAGTCTTCACTGAGTGGACTTAATAGAGTAAAACCTATGTAGCCAGAATCTATATATAACGAAAATTTTTCAGAGTTCCTTCCCAAAAGGAATACCTTACACATCTTCATGCCTAGATGAAAAACTGTCTAAAACAGGCTTTCTCGCAGTTCTGAGTGGTTTTGTTATCAAACGTTTTTCAGTACTTTGTTCAGTAAACCCTATGTTACGTTTTTCTCTTTTTGCTACTAGTTTAGGGACTTGCATTCAATATTAATATTCTACAGTTGCTATAATTTGGGTATGTGTGTCAGATTACCCCGGGATCCTCCGCAAAATGTCTTCGAAATGGAAGAGAAAAATACAATGAAAAATATTTTACGGAAATAGTGATATGTGTAGAGTAAAAAGGATAACTGCCTGTATGAGCTCTGCATATTTTATATGGGGTATTATTTATTTCATCCTCAGAAATTTGTGATTGTTCAGTAACGTACAAAACCCAATATATATTTACGTGTAAAATGAAGTAATAAATATGTACTTAAAATTATTGAAGAGGAAAGTATTCCTTTGTGTTTCCAGAATTTAACCATACCAAAGTTCATTAAGCACTATTTATGTAGTATTTGACACTAACAAACATATATATTATGAGCAAATTTAATGTACAATTCCAATATTGCAATAGTTATTTTCGTATAAAATCATTGTTTTTGAAATGACTGTATTCTAGATTTTTTAATATTATATTATATATCATTTCATTTCTTTTTTCTGTATAGAATCATGTACTTAAATGTTCCCTTGCACTTTTCTTGAAAGTTTTCCATAGTTTACAAAAATCTATCTTTCCAAAAGATATATAATTTTAGAGTAATTTGAAGTAATAAATAATATTTTAATGTTTATTTTCAACACTCTTCAACGGTCTATTTTTATATTCCATCATCCTCTTTAAAAAGAAGGTAACTTTCCATCTGGTTTTGACATTTCATTCAATTTTCTACTTTAGCAATCACTTACTTCTCTTTCGCATTCTGTAGATGTCAGAAACTGTTTTTGGCATTCTGCTACATTTATAAACATACAAGTTTTTACCTTTGCTTGATGTACTTTGAGATACATGAAAACTTTAAACACAAATGAATAGAAAATTGTAAACTTCTCCAGTTCCTTGACTATCAAGAGTAAATTTATGTTTTGTTTACAGATATTGCTCTGTTTTCCGAGTTCTCTTTGTATTTAGCAACGGTCTTTGAAAAGAATGTCATCTCATTATAAACAAAAAAATCATATGTTTTTTAATATTTCAAAAATATTCATCCATATTGATTTCGAAAGACTTAAATTTTATAATATAGCTTGATTTATTAAATTTACTTTTTCAACAAGCTGTTATGAACATACAGGTAAGAAAACATATAAGAAATATGCTAGTTCATAAGCTAACGATATTTTTCTTTTGTTTTGTTTTGTTTGTATATTTAAGAAAACATTTTTATCTTGAATTTTATTATTTTAGCTGCTCTGTAAAAACTTGGTTTTATAAATTTCATAAAGGGAATTTGTAAGTACATTTTCTCATTATAACAGAAGTACATGACTCCGAAAGTTGTTAATTACATCTGTGGATAATTTTGAATTAGTAAATTAACTCTGATGGGCTAAAAACGACTATGTTTATATAATATTAATGCTACTTTTCCCCTAATAAATAATAATTATCATATATGTATCTGAAATTTCTACCATTGCTCTATTTTTAGGTTTTTAGTAGGATTTTTTTAATGCCTTTGATTAATTTAGCCTTAAATAAGAGACGTAAATAAAATGTTAATATAATTTGTCTATTCCTATAATATTGCAAGTTTCTGTATCCATTGGACATTAGACCATATTTATTTAGCATATTTGAGTCCTAAAACTGCGCAACTAATCATAGAAATTATTTCTTTTCGGAAAGTTAATTGCGTACTTGTACAAGCGAATGCTTGAGGCGTATACGATGATCTCGTTTAGCGCCATACCGAAATTCAGTGCTTAATTATGAGAACACCGAAAATAGCTTTTCAAAAAATCAAATTTTCTACATACGTCATTTTGATATAAAATTTCAAGAAGTAACGCTGTATTTCAGCAGAGTTATTATAGTAAAAATTATATATTCCTTGGCAATTTGCACACACATGCTGTCTAAAAACTTCTCAATATTTGCATGATTTCAGCCTTTTACAAGACATGGTGAATGCAAAATTTAAGCCATATCGATGTGTCAAGTGTTAAAAGGTCACGAGGAAAGAATATATTCCAAGAGTTATAAATGAGTTGGCTTAAGTTTGCTAAGTACGCCTAAGATGGTTAGAATATTTTAAAAATTGAATTCATGTATTTTGCCATACATTTCTTGACACATTTTTATATGCTTTGCAATAATTGCATTTTGAAGATTCGGAATATTCTGAAAATTTAATTATTTTAAATGTTGTCATTGTTGTTTTCTCAACGATCTTAGTCATCATAAACAGATTAGGAGATTCTTAGGTGATTTCATTTTTCAACTCTGTCCAAATTCTTAGGTGATTAGGTGATTTTTTTTTTATATATAGAAAGTTCGGTATTGAAAACGGAGTGTGTAGCACTTATCGTTCGTTTACAGGACACGGATATTATACGCTACAACTTCTTAACAATGAAGGAAAATCGTTTGTGGTGCATGTTATTCCTGTTAGGATAATTCAAACATAATAAGATTGATATACGTCATTGAGATGGACTAAACCAATCTTTCTTAGGAATGTAGAATAAGCAGCATATATAGTTTATTTACAGGGACGCACAAAATGGCATTACATTGTCATCTATGGGTTAAAATCGTCTGCGAGGAATTTTAAGGATGTTATGATGCTTCAAACATATAGAAATTAATGAGCTGCATAGCATGCTTTAATTTCTATGCATGCTATGCAGCTCATATTAGCATGATTTCAGCCTTTTACAAGACATGGTGAATGCAAAATTTAAGCCATATCGATGTGTCAAGTGTTAAAAGGTCACGAGGAAAGACCATATTCCAAGAGTTATAAATGAGTTGGCTTAAGTTTGCTAAGTACGCCTAAGATGGTTAGAATAATAGTTTCCAATGGTGGATGGAAAATTATACGAAAAAACTTTTTTTTCGAAATTACATTTGTCAGGGTGTGCACAAGTTGCCTTTTATGTATATTAGTTTACAACTATTTTTTTATTGAAATCCATTCATATCATCCGGTGCCCCAAGCGCCCCAAAAATAGTTAAAAATTGAAATTTTTGTGAAAATTTATATATTTTTTGGTTTTTTAATTTTTTAAAAATTATTTTTAGCGCGGGATGCGAAAGTTGTCTTTTATGTATATTAGTTTACATGTTTTTCTTTTATTATTAATTATTGAAATCCCTTCATATCTTCCAGTGCCCTAAGCGCCCCTGAAATGTTTATGAATTTTTTTTTTATTCCATTTAGCGCCTGGTGAGAAAGTTGTGTATTGGATGTACTACTTAACTTTGCAGTTTGAATAGTTTTTAATCTAAATCCATTCATATCTTCCGGTGCCCCAACTATAGTTAAAAATTGAAATTTTTAAGAAAGTGTATTAAAAATTTTAAATTTACGAAAGTTGTTTACAAATTTGGCAAAGTGTTAATTGATAATAAACTTATCAATAATAGTAGTTTTACAATAATTCATGAAGTATAAATTAAAAAATAAAAGCACTAAATCATACAAATTATAAAAATTAAACTAACGTAGAAAATTTTTTACTTCTTTTATTTTGAAGATTTACATATTTCTGAAGTTTGTAATAATTTTCATTGTTAAAATGCGTGATATAATTTCTTGATGTTATTCTGTTCAGTATGAAAACTTATCTCTTTTCTTGTCCAGATGCAATTTATGATGCCTCATGCACTAGGCAAATGCATCTTTCAATAGCGTGTGTATGGAATCGATATTTTGACCATTCCTGCGTTTTTCCTACTTTTACCATGGCCTCAATTTATTCGCAAGGCACGTTCATCAAAAGAAGTGGTTCAGAACGTCCAACTCGTTACCAGTAAATAACTTCATAATAATCCTTTGTTTTGAAGTGTATTTCTGGGAGTTGAAAAATCCTTACTTCTGGTGATCCTCTATTTTCATTTCTAGTACAAATTAGCTTTCGTATTGCTGAAGATCTAGTATGCCCTCTACTATCTGAGAGCATTAACTTTCAGGATAACAATAATAACTTTTCAGGATGACAAAAGACGCTATATCGTTGAACAACAGCGTCTGCTATCTTTCTTTGGTTGGGTTCCAAATATCTAGAAAATGTGATAAGTTTCCAAATATGCCGCGCCCCTTTTGTTATGAAGGGATGGTAAGTTTTGATATGGAAACATATGGGACATATACCTCCATAACATATGATGTAAAAATAATGAGATTCTCAAATGGATTTCTGCGGCTACATACAACTTTAATATTCTACCTAAAGTTGTCAGCCATTTTGCGTGAACAACTGGACGATGTTTGTTTAATGCCAGGTCAGAACCACATTCACCAGGCTATATTGCTATGTAAATATCATATAAATATTCCTGATCATTGCTGAGAACCTATATAATCGGCATATTCTCCACAGTCATTGATGGAAAGGAATCTACAGGTAGCCCCCTGCACGTTTTGAATGTTGTACCAATTGGCCCACAAAAGGCTGTTGAACCAATTGTTGCACCATACAAAAATTTAGTAAATGTCGTAAAGGCAACTCATTTGTATGAAGCAATCAAATGACTAGGGTAAAGATCTATTCAGTTTAACTCCATTAGGCAAATAACACCTCCTTTTTGCCCGATATTTGAATTCGTTCCGTCGCATTCAATTACTGTAAACCCATATAATTGTGTGATATTTGATTTAAAAAAATTATTGTTTCTTTTATGATTTTAGCTTCATTGTTGCAACTAAAACGTATCCAATATACTGAAAGTAAGTTTCCTTTACAACTTACAAGAGTATAATGTTCCTCAGTTGTAGTTTTTGTGTCGAACTTTGTACCCCTCATCACTTGCACTCCTGTCTGTATTTTTCTATATAGAATTTAAAAAAATATTTTTAAACAATTAATAAAAATCTTTTATAGAGAGTACATTTTACGATTTACAAATGATTCTTTAACTCTTACTTTTACTTATATTTTTTAGTTAAAAACTTGCATAAAAATCGACTTTCGGCAAAAATTTAAGTGTCTTGGGACACCGGAAGATATTTATCGAAGTTAACAATTTTTGCATGTATGCTAGTATGCTTAAAAGTCAATTTTCACTTCTCGCGAAAAAAGTAATTTAATAAAAAAATAAAAAAAAAATAAATTATAAAATTTCATACAAAAAATTAATTTTGAACATTGGGACGCTTGGGGCGCAGAAAGGTATGAATAGATTTCAATAAAAAAAAAATATGTAAACTAATATACATTAAAGATAACTATTGCACTCAGTGCCAAAAGCAATTAAAATTTTTAAAAACACTTGTACATTTTCATAAAAATTTCAATTTTTATCTAATTTTGGGGCGCTTGGGTCACCGGAAGATTTGAATTGATTTTAATTAAAAAAAAAAAAAAAAAAAAAAAAAACACATGTAAACTAGGATACGTAAAAGGCAACTTTTGCACCCCACGCCGATTTGATTATCCAAAATTCAATTTTCCGATACACCCTAATGCGTATATAGATAGCAGAAAGCATATATTTATATTTCAGTTATAGAGACACATTTAAAAATGTGGTTAATAAGCTGACAAAGGTCAATAACCGTTGAAAGTGTGTTTCCTTTTGATAAGTATTTCTAAACAACTCTAATTTTTAGTGTATATCGTAATGTGTATAAATTCTGAAGATCGCATACAGAACTACACAACTAGACTTAGCGCAAATTTTCGTATAATGACAGAAATTGCAAAATATGGATTTTTATTAAGCTAATGTGTTTTTTTTTTTAAAGTTGCTTATTTAGATATCGCCTTTCGTTCAAGGAAAATATGAAATTTCTTAAGATTTTCTGTTAGAATTGGAAAGGGTTTCGTAATATATGCTTAGTACATGATTTTTATTCTGGTTTATTTGCTCCTTCTATATTCGTGGAATTACAACATAGCATGTTTATGCAGCATTCTGAAACATAGTAAAACCATTTGTGGTTTCATATAACTGTGTGACATATTATTTAGTACATACTTTACACACCACATTATACACCGGGAATGCAGGGGAAAATGTGCGAATAGAATGAGAATAAATGTAATATACTTATTGTGAATGCATTTGATAAATGTATAAATCAGTTATAATTTTTTTTAAATGATTCTTTATTTAATATATCGATTCTGATTTTATTTTTTTATGATTTTAGATTCCCAATGTAAGTTAGTTTTAATTGTTAAATCGTAAATGCTTATATAGGGGAGAGTAGCCATATTTGGACCGCCGCTTTAATTGGACCTTTGCCGTTCTGCCGTTAATTACAGGAAGAGACGCCATCTACCGCTGAAATGCTACACATCAGAATGACATCACTCATTATTAGAAGAAGCAACCGCCTACCACGTGCTGTTTTCAGACAATTTAAAAAAACCTAAAGTTAGGTGTTTTGATCTATTTTTTTCCTACTAAACTTAAGTGAATAATTTAAAACTGAAGTAAGTTGTTATGTTTTCATATACATATATGAATCCGTCTGTTTATTGCGTATATTTTTCACGCGGATTTGTTTGATTTCGTTTCTGTTCCTAATCTTGAGATTATCTGTTTTAAAAAATGGCGTAATTGTCATAATTACGCCAATTTAAGTTGCTTAAATTGGACCAGATATGCGATCATAAATTTGAAAAGTAAGTAATTAATTTCGAGGGCGGTACGCTTTTTATACTTTTTTTTTATTATTTTATAATGGATTACTATCTCCATGCAAGGTTGTTTTTTTAATATGTGGATAAATTTCTTATACAGTTTAGGCCTATATAAGCATAAAAATATTTTTGCATGTTTATGCAATAAATTTTGTTTGCAATTTCTTTTATCTTGTATGTATTTGTATTTATTTTCTTTGAATTCCATATTCCTACGGAGTATTAGGTTTACAGAGTTGAATTCAAACGATTTCCTCCTGGAGGATATTTGCGTTGGCAGACTTTTTACAGTTCTGGAGGGTGGAGTTACACTTTTTTGCCGTTAAAACGCATAAAATCTAAAACCTTCAGGAGGTGGTGGTTATTTCAAGGCTCCGGGAGGGGGGGGGGCGCGTGCTGAATTCAACAATGTTTGATATATATGTTTGCGTTTGATTAATCAAAGCGTATTTTTCAGTAGAGGATATTTTTTAAACAATTTTTTAATATAATGAAAATGTTGAGAAAGACATAGACAAACTGTGTGGAAGAAAAACACCCGTGACAGCAAAAGCTGTTAAAAATATGGAAACAAAAAGGAGAGTGTAAGTTGTGAAGAAATTACCTGCAAGAAGGCTGCAGCTACAAATCCTCCCCAAAAGCCAAAAAATCATTAGAAATGTTACCTCTCTTATTAAATTCAGTTAAATCAAAGTGAAGAGGAAGCCAAAAAAACAGTTGTGTTAACATCGTTGCCATATAAAGTAAAGCTTAAAAAGAAAAAAAAACAGGACAAAAAGAAAGCTATTACAGCACAAAAGCAATTGAAACATCAAGTTTTAAAAAATGCGTGTCATGCAATTGCAAGAAAACCATCGAAGGGAAGAACATACGAACATAATGTAAAAAAAACTTCTGTTGAAAAAAAAAAAAAAAAAGAAAAAAGTTTAATAATTCAGAATCTAAGAAGAAAAATCTAGTCAGTGATGACTGGTTTTGCCTAATTTGTAAGAAAAATAAACAATAAATAAATAATAATCGCAAACTTTGCTTTTAATAAAATTAGTTACATTCCCTAGTCATTAAAATAACCTGATATTATTAGGTCCAATTTAGGAGACTAGGGGTCCAACTTAGGCGACCAGTTGCTGAATTTGGACCACTTTTGACAAATTTTTCAAATTAGAATAAAATTTAAGATTTTCAAAAAGAAACTGATCTAAAGATTTATTTAGTTAGTAGATGAAAAGATTGGCCTCGTGTAATAATGTTTTGCATATATTCCAAAAAATAAGTGAGTTACACCTGAAAATATGTGAAGTGGTCCAAATTCGGCTACTCTCCCCTAAGTTGTGCATCACGAATAAAACATATTTATAAAAAAAAAATATTAATTAAATATGTGGATAATATGGATTAGTAAAGTAACCCTTAAGATCTACAAACTATTATTTTTATATAATATTAATGTCGCTTTTTTCCTAAAAAATATTTTTTATTAACAATTCTGAAACATAGTAAAACCATTTGTTGTTTCATATAACTGTGTGACATATTATTTAGTACGTACTTTACACACCACATTATACACCAGGAATGCTGGGGAAAATGTGCGAATAGAATGAGAATAAATGTAATATACTTATTATGAATGCATTTGATAAATGTATAAATCAGTTATAATTTTTTTTAAATGTTTCTTTATTTAATATATCGATTCTGATTTTATTTTTTTATGATTTTAGATTCCCAATGTAAGTTAGTTTTAATTGTTAAATCCTAAATGCTTATATAGGGGAGAGTAGCCATATTTGGACCGCCGCTTTAATTGGACCTTTGCCGTTCTGCCGTTAATTACAGGAAGGGACGCCATCTACCGCTGAAATGCTACACATCAGAATGACATCACTCATTATTAGAAGAAGCAACCGCCTACCACGTGCTGTTTTCAGACAATTGAAAAAACCAAAGTTAGGTGTTTTGATCTATTTTTTTCCTACTAAACTTAAGTGAATAATTTAAAACTGAAATAAGTTGTTATGTTTTCATACACATATATGAATCCGTCTGTTTATTGCGTATATTTTTCACGCGGATTTGTTTGATTTCGTTTCTGTTCCTAATCTTGAGATTATCTGTTTTAAAAAAATGGCGTAATTGTCGTAATTACGCCAATTTAAGTTGCTTAAATTGGACCAGATATGCCATCATACATTTGAAAAGTAAGTAATTAATTTCGAGGGCGGTACGCTTTTTATACTTTTTTTTAAATTATTTTATAATGGATTACTATCCCCATGCAAGGTTGTTTTTTTAATATGTGGATAAATTTCTTATACAGTTTAGGCCTATATAAGCATAAAAATATTTTTGCATGTTTATGCAATAAATTTTGTTTGCAATTTCTTTTATCTTGTATGTATTTATATTTATTTTCTTTGAATTCCATATTCCTACGGGGTATTAGGTTTACGGAGTTGAATTCAAACGATTTCCTCCTGGAGGATATTTGCGTTGGCAGACTTTTTACAGTTCTGGAGGGTGGAGTTACACTTTTTTGCCGTTAAAACGCATAAAATCTAAAACCTTCAGGAGGTGGTGGTTATTTCAAGGCTCCGGGAGGGGGGGGGGGCGTGCTGAATTCAACACTGTTTGATATATATGTTTGCGTTTGATTAATCAAAGCGTATTTTTCAGTAGAGGATATTTTTTAAACACTTTTTTAATATAATCAAAATGTTGAGAAAGACATAGACAAACTGTGTGGAAGAAAAACACCCGTGACAGCAAAAGCTGTTAAAAATATGGAAACAAAAAGGAGAGTGTAAGTTGTGAAGAAATTACCTGCAAGAAGGCTGCAGCTACAAATCCTCCCCAAAAGCCAAAAAATCATTAGAAATGTTACCTCTCTTACTAAATTCAGTTAAATCAAAGTGAAGAGGAAGCCAAAAAAAAAAACAGTTGTGTTAACATCGTTGCCATATAAACTAAAGCTTAAAAAGAAAAAAAAACACTACAAAAAGAAAGCTATTACAGCACAAAAGCAATTGAAACATCAAGTTTTAAAAAATGCGTGTCATGCAATTGCAAGAAAACCATCGAAGGGAAGAACATACGGACATAATGTTAAAAAAAAAAAAAAAAAAAAAAAAAAAAAAAAAGTTTAATAATTTAGAATCTAAGAAGAAAAATCTAGTCAGTGATGACTGGTTTTGCCTAATTTGTAAGAAAAATAATCAGCAGAAATGATTCAGTGTTCAGATTGCCAAATACGGTTCTATGTAGTGCGCTAAAAAAATTCAATAACCAAAATTCATATGTAAGCTTTGCATCACTCCTTACATGATATTCAAGTAACTGACAATTAGTTTCATAATTTCTATTCTTAGTTACTGATAACTTTGATTTATATTTTGAATACATTTTTATTTAAAACAATATTACTCTTATTTTGATATATTTGATTTCATTATATTTTATTGCTGTTATTTTGTTTGATTATTTCATTAATCGCAAACTTTGCTTTTAATAAAATTAGTTACATTCCCTAGTCATTAAAATAACCTGATATTATTTGGTCCAATTTAGGAGACTAGGGGTCCAACTTAGGCGACCAGTTGCTGAATTTAGACCACTTTTGACAAATTTTTCAAATTAGAATAAAATTTAAGATTTTCAAAAAGAAACTGATCTAAAGATTTATTTAGTTAGTAGATGAAAAGATTGGCCTCGTGTAATAATGTTTTGCATATATTCCAAAAATTAAGTGAGTTACACCTGAAAATATGTGAAGTGGTCAAAATTCGGCTACTCTCCCCTAAGTTGTGCATCACGAATAAAACATATTTATATAAAGAAAAAATATTAATTAAATATGTGGATAATATGGATTAGTAAAGTAACCCTTAAGATCTACAAACTATTATTTTTATATAATATTAATGTCGCTTTTTTCCTAAAAAATAATTTTTATTATACACTTCTGAGACTTCTAGAAGAGCTCAATTTTCAAGTTTTTAGTATATATATTTCTTTTATCTTTTTTTTTAATTCAGTATTTACATACACGACATTTTAATGCATTTTGTCTATTGTTATAACACTGTACATTATAGCATCTCGTTTGACGTCATACTGAAATTCAGCATTTATCAAAAACAACCCCAAAAATAAATTTTCAATAAAGCAAACTATCTACATATGCCATTTGGATAAAAAAAAAAATAAGAAATAATGCGTATTTCAGCAAAGGTATTATAGTTAAAATAATATATTGTGTTTCAATAACAAATTGTGTTTGATAAGATGTAATATTATTTAAATATGAAACTTTGACTTTTAACTGTACTTATTATAAGCTAGATACCATATTGATTTTAGGCATACAGATAAAAATGAAATCTAATGTTTGGTTTAGAAAACTAAAAGGTACACGTAAGTTATATTAAAAAGCAAATTTAAAATAAATATAAAATATTCATTTAAATATTTCTATGACACATTGCAATTTTTAGGATAACTAAATATTTATATAATTTATATCAATAAAAAATAAAGCATAAGTGATTTCCATAAGGGCTAAAAATGTTCTACTCACCTGTTGTGCCAGCAAAGAGTTGTTTCATACTGCATTGAATGAAAGAACATTTTTATAGGTTTATTTTATGTCTTAAAAACTGTGCTTTCGGCAAATTCTATTCTTCTTACAGCAACGCAATAAAAAGTTTTCTATATTACAAAACTTGTTAACAAACTAACAAGATTATATACTATGTAGCCCTTAAAATGTTTATGACCTTCAAATGTTAAGAATGTAGAGGAGAAAGAAAGGAAATAAAATTTAATATCAGAAGGGGTGTATGGTATGGAGAATAGTTCTTAAAATAATTTGAATGAAATGTAGTAATTGAAATCTTTGAGACTAGTTAATGTGCATATATATTGTGTGTATAAATTTCTCAATTAAATTTTTAATTTTGATCAAAGATTCTTTAACGCTGAATCAAGTAAATTTTTAAAGATTTTCCTGGAAACCTTAATGGAACAAAACAGAATTTTAAACCGAAATTTAAAATTAATTTAGAATATAAAACTAAGAAAACAATTTACATATTTTTCTTAAACAAAACATATATAAATGATTAAAATTTGAGAAATACTATCATTCACTCATTGTTCCATATATGTATTTGCAACTATTAAAATTGTGAAAAATATAAATTGTGGCCCGCCTGAAAAAAAAATAATAATAATAAACAACTTAAGATGTACAATAAGATTGCATCACTTATTTTTTTTTTTTTTTGCATTTTTAATACATATATCTTATTAAATTTAAAAGGACTGGAAACTTTAAAAGGGATTTTTTATTGTCTTCGGGTTTTAATTTCGAATTTTAAGCCGTCATTAAACACAAACGCTACGTGGTAAATATTAATTCATACAAAAGACGAGAAATCCTTTTTATTGATTCCAAAGTATGAGATTATTTCAGGCACATTTGTTTACTGGGTTTATCTTAAAAGTTTGTATTACTATCTGGTCACGCGAGTTAAGCAAAATCAGCCGAGCTCCGAATGTGGAAAACTTCTAGCGAAATGTCAAAGATAAGAAACTTATCCTGCACCAAGCAATTACGGCGATGGAACGTTTTATTGATTTTGTAGTTTTCTACGGATAGTTAAATCTTTACTGGGAAAACTTTTACTTTTTTTAAGATTTCTAGAAAAGAAAGTATTTATCTCAACGCGTATTTTTGAAATAACATATATGTGGTTAATTAACACTTCCCAACATAGTTGAAAAGTGTTATGAAGAGGGTTTGTCTATCCGTCTGTCCGTGGTCTAACACGCGTAAAAATACTCGGATTGCTATGTAATTAATATATGTTATTGAGGTTCACCATGGTATTTTCGGTATTGAAAATGAAGTATTTACCATTTATACTTCATTTCCACGGGTACTCAAAAGTATTCTGTTACATTATGGCCTATGGAGAAAAATCATTTTCGATGTATTTAATAGTTTTTCTATATTTTAGACATAATGGAATTTATATACCTTATAGATATGTACTAGAAAATTGTTACCATGGAATATGCTATGGATAGCATTTAAATTGCGGTAAAGGGGAGCTCAAACGTATTTCGTTGTTTTATTTTTTATGAAGAAAAATAAGTTGCGACGTCGTGTAAAGAAAAAAGTATTGAAATTGATATAAATTTCGAAGATGTACTAATGTATGCCTTCTGTGGCATTTTTCAAAGAATTTATCAAAGCATTTATCAAAGCATTTATCATTCATTTACAGAAAAGTTGTCTATTACGCATGATTACTGAAAGCGCGTTTTTTGTTATGGTATGCGTTTTTAAATTTAACGAAATTTTTGCACGTGATGTGGGTAAATTCTTTTGACCATATACAGAGCTACAAAAAGAGTTCGTAAGCATTACAGAGAATGAGCGTGAATTACTTTAAGTACTTTTTATTTGAGTTTTTCATTTTCAATCTCAACTACATTTTGTTCACTGACAGACGTTTGTAGCATATTAATAAAATCATATATAGGGCTGTGGAAAAACTCAATACATAGCCACCTATCGATTGCAAATCTATGAAGTTTGATTTCAGTAGTTCGAATCATGTTTTAGCAAAAATTAAAAATCAGCTTAATATGTTGTGTATAAAAATCTCTATTTAGTATACAGGGCTGAATGCTTAACTGCACTGTAAAAAAAATCTGTAAAGTTACTAAAGTTTTTCTAGGAAACTGGGATTCCTAGAACTTTTTATGTAACGACAATAACAAAAATTCATGTAACAGACACACTTTTGCGCCGAAAATCAAAAAATCTGTAAGGTTACTAAGAATTTTTTAGGAAACTGGGATGCCTAGAACTTTTCATGTAATTGCAACCAGGGTTACACATAAAATTTTAGTAAGATTCCTGTAATTTTAGGATATTAATTTGTAAAGTTACAGATTTCTGTAGCTTTACAAAAACTAGTTTTGTAGATTTGCAGCTTTCTTTGGACAGGTTCAGATGAAAGTTTAGTAAGCATGTAACTTTAAATCTGTAGAACTACAGATTTTTTTTTACAGTGTGTGTTATGCATTTTCTTGCTAAACTAAATTTTACAAATCGAAATATATAGATGTTATTCAGAGCTGAAGAAAAATTGGAGTACCTATCCGGCTATGACACGGTATTTGTTGAAATCTGATTTTCCAATTGTTATACGTTTTGTAAAGTGTTTACTTATGAACTATTATTTAGAAAACTATTTATTTTACTACTTCGTTTAAAGGAATTAAGATATTTTAATAGATTGAACTACACTCATATTATTCGTAATTTTCCGAAAAACTTAATCAAAATCATATTACAGGCTTTCTCAAGATATTTAACAAAGTTTGTCGCGGGAGTTGGTTTAAAATTATAATTTCATTAATCGCCTATAATAGATAATTAGCCATCTTGATTGACTGTTTTTAAATAGTACTTATGGTTTGTTCAAAAAAATTAGCTTCTTTTTTCACTATTATTATTTTTATAATTTTTATTGTACGTATTATTTCTTAATACAGCATATAATTATGCATAAAATCTCTTACTTATTGTCATCAATTATTTTGTTATCTAGTAAATATCTTTTCGGTCCGAATAAACACGCCAAAAAACTTTTCTTATTAAAAAAAAACTATGGTACTGTTTGTTTTCGGAAAGCAGAACGTTTTTAACTGCGTTTTTTTGCGCATGCTTCACGTCTGCTTCGATTTTACCAAAATAGAGGTGAGCGGACATTGTTTAGCTGCGTTTGGCTGATCGGCGATCTTAGTGAAAACAAGTGAACGTCGAAGTAGAACTTCGGAAATACCCATCACAGAGTAACACGTCTATGGATAGTAGAATCGTCCCAGAGTGCTAGGAGCAGCTTCGAAAACGAACAGTACAAGGATTTTTACTCCATAAGACACCATTTACACCAGACACCATTGAGTTTATTATATGAATGTCATGATTCTATGTATTATGAGTGTACTTTATAACTATATATTTTGATTCTGTATACTACGTATCATGTTAATTAGGGACTTTTGCTAATAAATAATGCAATGGAAATTCTTAAGGCCATAAAACACTGAATAACGTTTTTGATTTGAAATGATTATTCATATATTCGCATTTTTGCAAAATATCTCTCTATTCTAAAAAAAAGTAACTACCGCTGTCACCGCCGCCGCCGCCGCCGCCGCCGGTTTTGAATTTTTTGTGACCGGAGGTCTTTCTTCGTTAATATTAAAAAACCTGTTGCATACAAAAATATGAAAATCGGCAGAATTATAGAAAAATGTGTGATAAACACGCTGATGCAGACAGTTTTCAAATCGAAGAATTATTTTAAGAGATATTTAATGCCAAAGTTGGACAAAATCGTTCCATTAAAAAAGTTTTATAGGAGCAAAAACTGTACATAGGAATTTAATCATTTTTAGATCATTTTATGCGTCATAATTTCCCGGTGTGCAGATTGCAGTTAGTTTTTTAATTTGAATAATTTTTCGAGGTTTTATTTCTATTTTAAATTCAAGTTTTCAGCATTTCGAGAGATATTTTCAACAGATTTCAGAAAATTGTACTAATTTAAACTGTTGCCAACTGTATAATAAACAGCGCAAACAGTAATGTTTGCTTCAAATTAAAAATTTATTTTACACGTGACTATTATAAACAAAAAATATAAAAAGCAGGAACTCATTGAAAATTACGTCATAAAAACTATAGTTACACGTGAATTTTAAATGAGAAAGAATATTGTAAAATAATAAATTCAGTAACATGCGTTAGAAGTCCTAAATAGGATAATTTACGTCATATTACACTTATTACGTAAAATGAACAAAAAATAATATCGCAAAACAGTTTTAATTTAAAAATTGCGCGAGACATTTACTTGACATTTTAAGATGATCATAATATTTCATTTCTAACAAAAGTATTTTGACGTGAATATTAAAAAGAGAAAGAAAAGTTTGGTGAAAATTACGTCAGATTATACTTGTCAGATTCAAATTATAATTCAATCTTCCGAAATCTTTTTAAAGGCGATCAAATTAGCGTGCTGTTAGAGTCTGCGGTGTCTGAACGGGGGTTGACGAGCGTAGCTCGTAGGGGGCTGAGCCCCCTAGTATCGAAAAAATTATTAAGAATATTTAGCTTAAATAATGGTTTAGCTATGAAAGCTGAGCGTAAATTGTGGGTGAGATAACTGTTGTGTGAAGAACTTGTTAACTAATTTTTTATGCAATCAATTTCTTTTTGAAACAGTGTTACTGATAAAATTATAACAAAATACTTGTTGTACATAAAAATGCACAGCAGGTTTTAAAGAGTTGTTTTTGTATAACAAATATTGTTTTTTTTTTAATTATTGAATATATATAATTTTAATACGTGTAGTGTTTTTTAAGAGTATGTATAAAGATGTTAGGTTGTTTTATTAAGCAATGTTGAAGAGAATAAGAGAAAAGAATATTATATTTCTGTTCTAGGAATCTTTTCCTACTTAATATGTGCATCCTAATGGCGGTACAGTTGGATGGACAGTTTCTGTCAGTCCGAATTTATGACGGAATTTATGGAGGTAATAAATTAGACCTCCCAGGGTGGATGCTACGGGCACAAGGGACAACGAGAGCCCCGAAAGAAGAGGGGAAACCTGTTAAAGCTTTCTCGCAGTGATTCTCGACTGGGAGAACTCCTAAATATAGAAGAGTCAAAAATGGAATAGAAGTAGTCAGAATATTTACATAAGGATCCAGGGATATCCGTCAATTCATCGTGAAACAAAAAAGGTTGAATATAATTCCAAAAAATATTCAGTCAGTTGAAAGTATTCAGAGTAGATGAGTGGATATGAAGATCTTCAGTAGTGCAGTTGGGATTATTCAAGGATTATGATCTTCATCGAGTAGCAGTCATCTTCCAGTACCTGTGAAGCAGTAGTCCCTAGTCTCGTTAAAGAGATGGAAGCTTGCTTGCAACCGGCTCGGACATACATCAAGTCAGGTGTAGTCGTCGATATAACCGGGCTTAATGGAAAGCCATTCAATCACTCACTAAAACTCGATTGAAAGTTTCAAGGTGCAATTAAATCTCGACTTAAACATAGTTATAGTATTCATCGGTATATTGTTAAGAGTTGTGCGCGGGTGATCTAGGTATAATTGTGTGAAAATTTTATTGTGCCTGTAATCAGTTGGACCACCACTGTGTTGTGACTACCTCATCCTCCCATGGATGTGTTCAGGTATTTAATATTTATATTTTGTTCCATGTACTTAAGTTGTGTTTTGTACAAAGTATGGCGTAGCATGCCTAATTGTAATGCACATAACCAACGGTAAAAATTGAATATGTGAATAATACTTCATTGAAGTGGAATTAAAAGGAATGTAATTAGTTCTGGCGGATATGCGAGACTTTCCTTTAACTTTACTGTAGTAGGATGTAAATATGTGGGACTCTGTAAATAAATATTTGTAATGTTATTTATTAGTTATTCTTTACATCATGAGTCACTCTTTTTTGTTTAATTGTAATGTTTATTTTTCATCTTAATCCTAATTTAATTAATTGGAATTTTCTTTATTACCAAGTTTGCTATTGGTACAGAGGTAACTTGGATGGTGCATTTTTGCATAGTAATGCACGCGTTGTGTGTGTATCTATACGCTAGTTCTATTTCGAAATTACACAACGCTCTTGGTCGATTGAAGCTTTTCTTCCCGCTTTCTTTTGGGATAATACGGGTAGTTGTTATCTTGAGGGCTAACCAGGATCTTAACTATCATCTAATGATTTTATTAAGTTTGTTAATTATCTACTATGAGACACAGGTAAAGATTTCTGCTCTTAGTGTTATTAGATTTTAGACTGATTTAATTCACTGTAGTAAATGACAGTTATTTTCCCATGCATAACTCATTTACACTCCAATTTAGTAAGTCCCCCTCCCCACACTGTATCGTTGAGGAGAGTCGTTAAAGCGTTAGGGGCCAGGTTTGTAGATGAGCCCAGATCTTCCCAACAATACGTAAAATCAAAGTTTTTGAAATACTGCCATGAGGATGTCTTTCGAAAAATGCCCTGCAGGTAATGACTCAGGATTGTGTATAACATTTCCCAAGATACCTTTAGATATTAACATACTGAGAAAAAAAAATCTGTTTCAGAAAAACTGAAGTCACATTTTAAAGGGAATCTTTAAAAGAAATCCTGACGCAATCATGAATTAAGACAATGGAGTTCAAAGTTGAATGTTGAATTTAAACAGGTAGCGTTTATTGTCACCCCAATTTTGAAAAATTTTGAGCACACATCTAATATATATTTGAAAAAATAAATTATTCTTTTGGATTCCTAATTTTATTCTATTAGCGGGGTGTAAAAATGATGATTGTTAATACGAACATAATATTCATGATTCTGTAAAATTTTATATTTACCGTCGAACTACCACGGCCAGTATGTAATCATTTTCCAGATGAAGGCATAATATTCTGTTGTAAAATTCAAAACCAAAATCTCTTTTTATCTAAAACTTTCACATGAAAAATGTATATGTACAAATATATCAGTATGAAACAAACATAAAACAAATAAATTCTAATATTACATAAATTTTCAACACAATAATTCAAAGGGTTAATAAATCATAGCAGTAGCAATCCTCCAAGTGGGTGAAAAAATCCGCGCCTTGATTCAAACCAGGAAAGTCTTTTCTGAAACCGCTAATGCTCCGCTCACAGACCCATTCCGGACAAATCTGGACGACCAATTCACCCAACAAACCATCAACAATCTCCGTGGTCATTTACTTTGTTGTGATCGGACTTTTTTTACCCACTTGGAGGTTTGCAACATTTACATTCTAAAAGAATTCAAAAATTAAAATAGCAAGAGTCTTGATTATTTAACTTTGATTTTTATGCATCACAGTATAGTTACTGAAATATTTATATATATATATATATATATAAACATTTGTAGTCTTGTAAGAGTAGAAAGACTTATATTTCATGATATTTATTTTACTCGCGTATTGTAATTTGTGCATACATATGAAGTGTATTGGATATATTTTTTAATATAAATAAATAAATAAAGGTATGCAATTCATATCTATACATAAAAATTTGCTTTAATTCGTATTTAGAGCACCTTAAGACAGCGGATACCAAAGTGCCCGTCAAAAACATCATTATTTTACAGCATAAAAAAAAACTACTAAATATCATGATATAAATTAGATAAAAATGTTACTGCATCAATGTTTTTCTCTACTTCTATCTCCATTATGTAATTTTTTCATATTTCTTTTCGTAACAGAGTGTTATATACATCTATAGGAACTTCTGTGTCAAACCTTTAAATTTCTGATTTTCATTCATAAAATACGATTGATTATTTTGTATAATTTATAGTTTTAGATTTGAAATGCTTTTAATATAAATTAATACTTGGAAATAAATAATACAAGTGAATAAACAAATGTTGACATGTGTATAATTACAATTAATTCAGTTCTAAAATATACACGACACATTCTATGTACAGAACAGTTTCCATTCCACATATAAATTTATCTAGACACGTGATTTAATTATGATTAAATATTTGTCTAGAAACGTGATTTCAGTTACGCAAAATTATAATAAATTCAAGGGTTTATTTAATAGATAGAAGATATAATATGAAAAGAAAAAGCAGTACAAGATTAATATGAGAAATCTTAAGATCTCAAGCTATCTTCACGTGTAAATATTTAAATAAATAAAGGAGGATTTAAATAAAAGTGCCGAGAAAAAGCAAGATTTAAATAAAAGTACCGAGAGAGGTAGATGGTTCCACGGTTTTTAATCTCATCATGAAGATTGAAGTTCCGTTAAATGCCAAATAAATTATTTGAGCAAGAAATCTAGGTGAATAATACAATCCTTTTTTACAGGTGTATTATATGATCGATACGGTTGAATTGCCGTGAAAACTAAAATTTAGACAAAAAGCTAAAATCTTCATCCAGTAGTTTTTGTTCTTTATTTTGTTTTGAAATTCTCGTTTCATATCAAATATATCTTCATACATGTGTCAAATGAGATATTAGCTTGGGAATTTAATTTGACAGCTGAAATTATATCTATTAACTATTTCATAAGACAAATATAACATTTTTTTATACATTTTTTTTAAATAAATAGCAAAATTCTAATACAATAAAAAATATACTTATTACTTAATAAATAATATCACATCTTCTTTAACTATTTTAAATTTCACAAAGTGATTTTAAATTACTAGTTTAAAATGAAGATACTTTAATAGTAAAAAATGACAATGAATATGAAAGCAATTAAGCATATTTGATAGCAACAAAAAAATAGATTTTTAATTAAATGGGATTAATTATTTGAATGCAGAGTAATTAAAATTACTTTTACATTTTTAATTCTAATAAAATTACATTGTTCAATAAAATACTTACAGATGTTCATGTTTAGCTGTTTGGAACTACATGTGTTGTAAGAAGAATATTTATTATTTGTGCTTGAACACGTAAGAATAGAATTTAAATCATGAGTAGAATGTTTTTACCATACAGATTTAGTTAACGTGGCTTGTGAGAAATATACAAGCTACGTTATATAGGCACAGAAATATAGGCTCCCTACATCTGGGAGACTTGACCCACTAAATGGGAGGTCTGACCCACATAATTTTTTCATTAAAGTATTTGATAAGATAAATCAAATTTGTTAACAAGTAAACATTAAACTATAAAAAAAAAGACTGAGTAAAAGCGAACTAATTAATTATTTCTCATCAATGTGAAACTATTTTTTTATTACTTACTTGTTTTTTTTATTTACTTGTACTGATGACTTTTAAGTTGTGCTTAATTATTAGTTCCTATCTATAAATACAGTTTTGATGGGGCCAATAGATGTCTATGATGTTTAGAGTTTCAGTAAAGCTAGAAATCCTATCTATAAAACTTCCAGGTTGTATAATATTTAAACGGAGCTTCTGACTTTAAAATAGTCAATGAAATATCGTCTTCATTTTGAAAGACCCATCCAATGACATTCCACTTAATATGGCGCGTAAAAAAGAATTTTCGTCTCCACCACTCTTCCGAATTTTACGGCCGCCATTTTGAATTTATAAAAACAAAACCTAGCCTATAACAATCGGACTGTTGAGACGAATCGATATAGACCTCATTCATTAAAATCCATCCAGCCGTTGGGATGTTTCGAGCGCACAAAAAATCTACATACCCAGATACGCGTGAAACACATAACCCTTCTTGGCAGTCGGGTAAAAAAAGAGAATGAATATCTTTATGCTACATGATTTGATTGTTCTTTTAAATTATATGGGAAAATATCATGACTAAACAAACCAGACTCAATAAGCGATGGATAAGTCACTACACCTTTTCTTTCAATACCATTATACTGATTAGCAAATAAATCACGCGAGTAGTGAATTTTTAATTGCTTACCAGTCAGGGTGATTGCATTATAAAATAAAACATATTCGAAAATGTTAATTTATTGCCATTATAACAGTTAATAAGGATACAACAATTTCAAGAAAAACACTGTTCCTGGTACGTTTCTACGAAATTTATAAATAAGATTTTTCTTTAAATAAAAGTGGTGTTCAAAAAACGGACAGAGTGGGAGCCCTGAATATGTACAATTATTTGGCGGTTGTTTTATAATGCAAACTAATATGAGGTTATCATAAATAAAACGGTTAATGTATTGCAAAATTATAAAGATATTATTTATTTTGATGTGAAACTAGTTGTATTGTTTGTAATTAATGAGTAAAATAAAATATGTACAGTTCTCTGTGTGTTGTTTTATTATAGAACCTCATATGAAGTTAAAATGTCTTATATAAAAGGGTTAGTATATTGTTATTATAACAGTTGTAATAGAAAAAAATCATGTACTCGTATTTTGAGGTGAAACGAATTGTATTTATATGTAATAAAGGAACAATGGTAAAATATGTATTATAATATATTATACATTATAAATACGAATGTTAAATAGGTATATTATGAAAAACCTCCCATCTCTGGGAGAGAATTTATTATACAACGTCATTTGAGCTTACCAGTATGAAAGGGTTAGTGCATTTTGATTATTCTATTTGTATTATAACGACATTATATATTTTAATGTAAAATGAATTGATTAAATCAATGAAAAGGAAAATGCCATATATTTTAAAGTTTCTGTTACGTACGATCAATGACTTATTTTTTATGCATATCTAAATTAGGTTTATATTACATTTTCTTTAGTAATTCATCAAGACATTTTTCAAATAAAATATTTGTCTTATGATTTTCTTTTAAATGCACTATTTGTACAAATATTTTACTTTTTAAACATAGAGATATCTCTTATAATGAACAAAGTGAAAGTAATTAAAAGAATGATATTACACGTTTCTCGTGGAAAATTCAACTCAGCTTGTATATTTTTGCGATCACTTTAAAAATGCTTCTTTAGATTTAATTTTTTAATCATTTTAATACATTGAAAAAGAACAGAATACCGAATAACATTCCAATTATAAAAGGTCTTGAACTATGTTTGAAGCAAATTTTGTATTTCAAGATTTTTTTTTAGATAATGGGTTGGTTGGTTGTATTTATGACGGCCAATTATCTGCACGAGGGATATGGGCCCAGGGGGGGGAGTGCCCTTCGTGGGGGTCTTTCTAAGGGAACCTAACCCGTATTAACGCTTGGAAATCCAAGGTTCGAAGAAAACTACGAAAACTCCGAACGATTAGGCCGATGGGCGCGATTGGGATTGAACCCAGCACCTCCCGTCTACCAGCTTCGAGAGCAGAACCTCTCAGCCACTGTTTAGATAATGGGAAAGCAAGTTTTAGGATGCGCTTTGAAATATAGGACTCGTTTTGAAAAAAAGATTGGCAAAAATATTTAAACTCTTGGAAAACATGACAATTGAAAAGTCGTCATTTGATGACCTGAGCGTTTTACCATTAAATAAACAGAAAAGCCAAACTACGCTTTTTAGTTTAAAATTGAAATTTAACAAGAAAGAAAATTCAATCAACAGACATCTAAATACACATCTAAATACACATCTAAATACACATAAAAGAGTTTGTCCTGACTGACTCATAATCAAAGCACAGCCCAAACTACTGCACCTAGAAGCAGGAAAATTGGAGGGAAATACTTCTTATGATTTAACAGTTTGAGGAGCAAGCAATTGTGTTTCTGTAATATCGAATTCACACCAAAATCCGCAAAAAGATTTATTGAAATAAAAGGAAAATCACTTTTACGACTTTTTGTATGCCAAAGTTAGAAAAGTAAAATTTAATAATTTTTTTCTGTTGCAAATCTTTATTAATCGTAGGTGCACCCCTCAAGGGGTTAAGCGTGCACTACGAAATGACTTTTAACCCCCCCCCCCCTTACCAAGGGGATTAACGGTGGCGTCGAAAATTATAGAGCATGCGGCCATATCTCAGCAGCCGTTTTAGGTAGGAACGCGTCATTCCATAAAATAAATCTACTAAAAAATAATTAAACAAATATTTCAGTGATTTTAAAAATTATCCCCCAAGGGGGTTAAAGGGTGGTCGAAAATTTTATAACATTTGGCATATATCAGCAGTTGTTTTAGGTAGGCGCGTAAAATTGTAGAAAATAATTCTACTAAAAAATAATTAAACACATATTTTATCAGTTTTATAAATTTCCTCCTAAAGGGGTTTAATGTGTGGGGAGTCAAAAATTTGAGAACATTTGGCATATCTCAGTTGGCGTTTTAGGTAGGAGCGCAAAATTCCAGAAAATAAATCTAATAAAAGAACAATTAAACACGTATTTCAGGAATTTTAGAAATTCACACTCCTAAGGGGTTAAAGGGGCGATCGAAAACTTTAGAACATTTGGCATATCTGAGCGGCAGTTTTAGATATGAGCGAGAAATTCAGGATTACAAATTTATTACAAAAATAATTAAACACTTATTTTAGTAATTTTAAAAATCTCCCCCCCCCCCCCCATTTAAAGAGATAAAGCGGGGGTCAAAATTTTTAGAACATTTGGTCATATCCCAGCAGCAGTTCTGGTATGAGCATGAATCGGAAGAAAAACAAATCTATTAAAAAATTAAATACGTATTTCAGCGATTTTAGAAATTTCCCCTTCCTAAGGGGGTTTAATGGAAGGAGGGGGATCGATCATCTTACAATATTGGGCCATATCATAGCAGCCGATTTAGGTAAGAATGTGAAATTCAAGGTAATAAACCGAATTAAAAATAATTAAACATATATTTCAGTGATTTTAGAAATTCTCTTCCCCTTTAAGAGACTTAAAAGTGAGAATAACGAAACTTTTACGTGATTTCGCCATATAACAGCAGCTGTTTTTCCCAAGTGGTCCCAAGTTTTAGGTCATTCCGCCTAATCCCAGTAGCAGTTTTAGGTAGGAGCGAGAAATTCAGGATAACAAATCTATTAAGCCCTTAACCTACAATGACGGCCATAGCCCGCGTACGATGATCGAGCCAAATGTAAATTTTTCTTACCTCTAAAATTTCACAGTAAATATAGTTTAATTTAATCGTCAAAATTTCATGATTAAACAAGGCAAAAATCTCTATCAAATTTTAGTGGTAGCTATGGATTTGCCAAACCGTGGAGCTGTTGAAAGTAAATCGTAGGGTTAAAAAATAGTTAAACACAGGTACTTCAGTGATTTTAGACCTATTTTGTCTATGACGACGAAAACATCGGGTTTTAAATGGATAATGTAAGATTATAGTAATAAGACCGCATTTATAGAAATTTGATTAAATGTTAAGACCTTATTTTTAATTTTTTTATTTAATATTTACTGTATATATTTCGTTTGATTCAAGATTCTTTTACAGAAACCCTCCAGTGTAGCGGGCGAAGGCTGCTAGCATATAATGAAAAACTTTCCAACACTAAGAATTAATTAAGAATTTTATTTTTTTTCCTACAGTGAAATGGAACATCTAACAAAGCATTTTTTAAAACATATAACTCTCTAAAAATCCATTTTTTAAACAACGGTTTCTTATCTGGAAGTGTGGGCGAATTCTTTTGTGTATTCCTGTATGTAATTTACAAAATGTATACATGTAAAAGTAAATAAGTTTTTAAATGCGTACAACAGCGGAAAGCGCATTTTAACAAAACATTATATTAATACTTGAGGAATTTAATTTATTCAGTCGTTTAAGTTTCGAAAATTAATTTTTAATAGCTAATAAAGTATCTAATAATATTTGCAAATAAAATTAAAACTTGAATTATGGCAACTATTTTAAAAACTAAATAGAGTGAAGTTATTTCATCTGAAACATAGTTCAGCTCATTTTCGTTCATTTGTTTGGAAAAAGCCCAGCAACTCGATTTGGAAAATCCAAAATCTGACAAGTAAGAAACATTCTAGAATGAACCCGATGGACAGAAGGAAAATTGTCGTCATACCGATCCGTAGAAAAAGGAGAATTAGGGACTCCCCTATCCCCTCCAGGATACCTGTCAACGATGGCGAGGTACTATTCAGATGCTTTACGATATTTGAACCTTATAGAAAATGGGTATGGTCATTTCTTAATATAAAAAATAAATTAGTATTAGCTATGTAATTGCAAACTACTTTCATAATTACAATAGTAGATTAATTAATTTTATATTTTAGTGTTCGTGTTCTAGAATTTCGAGCGTGGATTATAATATGTTGGGGGTTCGAGTAGATTATTGGTAAACAGAAATTATTTTATCGGGTTCGAATCGGATTGCAGTTCGATGGGCATTCTTTGTCGGTTTGCTAGTTCACCTCAAATGTATATATATATATATTTAATTGGTTCGTGTATAATACAATCCCTGCAGGACTCTATATTGGATGTTTGCACAATCAGCTGATCCTTTTCTAATTAACCTGAAATTGTACAAGCTAATTACAATAATCCTGAAAATAATCATGCTGATTGAGGAAGAATATGTCATTTTTGAATTTGCCTATTGCTGTTTAGACTCTTTGAACTAATTCTAAAACATATTAGTCTGCGACAGGATTATATGGTCATGAGTAATTAGCATAAAGGTGAATAGACTCTTTAAAATAAAGTTGAAAAACATCAGGCTGATTTCAGAAAGGGAGATGGTCTCCAACTAACCCTAATCTTTAAAAAACATCAGAGGCTCATTTCAAAGAGCCAAATTTCTCAACCTACCACATTGACGATAAAAGGAGTATGCATTTATTACACATTGGCATTGAAAATGGATCAAAAATTATATCTGTGTAAAATAAATGATATAGCCTAAGTAAATATGACTATTTATCTTGGTTTTTATCACTGCTGTTTGTCAGGAATATTCTCAAATGAACGGTCGGTACTTTCTAATTCATTCACAAAATCACATTCATAGGAAAAAAGAGAATTTCAAATGGGGAAAACTGAAAACGTACGTAAAAATAGTCGAAATTGTGATTTGCAATAAGTACGGCTAAATAGTATAGGTGCATATTCACGGTCGCCAGTTGCCACATAGCGACTAATTTTTTTTTTTACTTTAGCTACTAAATTTCGTCGTCAAAATCGCCATTTTCGGCGGATTTTCGCTTTAAAAAGAATAAATTCTGCGGATTATTATATTAATATATTCGAGTAGCATTGTTCTTCATAACCGTTTGAGTTTGATAATTTAACATAATTTGTGATAAAATTTATTTTTTAAAAGATATTTTTCTTATAGAAAACAAATGTTTTAAGTGTGTTTTGATTTTAATATTGCAAAATAATCTCCCACATTCACATTTTTTAAACGCACTTTTGCACGAAAAATCAAAATAATAAATATTGTTTCCCTAATATTCTCTACTACCATGATTACTTAACTTATAGACTTTTTTAAACTATATCTTGCCCGACTTTATTTTCTGACAGTACAGAGTTTAAGGTTTACATTATATTTAATATCCAAATAAAAAGTATTGTATGGATATATTAAATATACACATTTGATGCAATTAGTATGTGTTTTCTTGTATGCATGTGTATATATTAAATAAATTATGTTTGACTTTAAATTCCTGAGTTTTTTTATTTAGTTTCTCCACCAATATAAACGGTATTGTTTTTATGCGTATGTTTCACAATGCGGGAAAAGCTCCATCAATATTTTGGGATTCCGCACCTATACTAAATAGTTTTGTGCAGTATTACTAAATAGTGTAATTCTGTGTTGATGATTAATTTTTAAAATTGAAACATTTTTTCCTTTATTTTTTTTTTGTTGTTGTTGTTGTTAAGTGACTCTATCTGTTTTTATTATGGTAAATATTTTTGAATTTTCATTTCGTTATTTAAATGTTTATATAAAGCAGTAATTTTTATTTCCTTTACTTACATATGGTAAAATATTTTAAAAAGAAAAATTAAAAAAGAAAAAGCGTCTTTCTTTAATTTATATCGTTTTCCCAAAAGTATAATAAAAAAAGTGGAAATAAACTAACAGTATTTAGAAAAAGACTCACAAAGGAAGGAAAAAATTATGCATTTGATAAAATATCAATTTTAAAGTTTATTTTAAGTATCTGAAAAACCAACGATTAATTGCGCTTAATGAAGAAGATAATAACCTAAGTTCTGAATCACGTTACATCCCTGTATGTTAAACGTGCAGAAAATTATAATATTAAATTCATCTGCATTTCAAAACAAATTATGTAACAAAACGTATTGTACATGATACAGATTTTGAGTTACTTATGAAATTTGTTTACAGTGATTGCCAAGAACAAAATATAATATGAATCATACAATCTTGCCACAACTTAACTATGCTTTTAGAATTTTTATTTGCAAAGGATATTCTCATATGCATATTTGCTGTTTTATAATGTATTCCCGTAATAACGTTTATCGGTGAAACAGACATACGGAAATTACGAATAACACTTTAAAATACTGAAACCGTACAAAACATTAAGGAAAACTATGCTTTGCACTGTGTATAAAGTTATTGTTAAAAAGTGTACTGTGGCTTGAAGCTTAAACAAAAAACGTAAACCCTAATTTTATATAAATCTTTTTAATCTTCTTAACATTTTTATATTAGTAATTTTTACAATCTTTTTCAACTTAACGTAAAATTTTATAAATCCCTGACTTATTTCCTGATATGCTAGAATTATGAAAATTTTGTACATAGGCGTGTTTCCAATGACAACACTATATTTTTATAATTCAAAAACTGAATATACTCCTAATAAATTAATTTTAAGATTCTTTTTTTTTTGTAGTTAGAATAATGCAAGTAATAAACCTCTATATATTTTTAATGATTATAAATATATATAGGGTAGACCGACCAATAAATGAACACTTAAGCACATTTAAATTGAAATAGATACAAAAACAAAGTAAATGAACAGTTGTTACCAGTGAATGAACGCAAAATTTTCCAGTGAATGAACAGGTAGCAATTTAAAAATACTTAAATTTCATAGTTCTTTATTTATTTTACAACTTGTACAAATTACTTATAAAATGTTTTTACTGAATTACGGTTTCTTTAAACCCAGAACGACAATTAAGTAGCATGAAAAATTGTCACTTTTAAGTTTTGAAATTAATCATAATTACAGATTTTTTTTAAAGAAAAAATCTGATTTTATTTCCTGAAATCATTGGCCCTGTACTTCTCTATTTCAGTAATAACCCCAGACGAACGTGAGGATGTAGCAGAAATAAGTTCAGGTGTTTTTATTATGCCTTTCATAAGATGCTTAAAATACCAGATCTTATACGTTACTGCAGGCCACTTCCAATTCCACCACCACATGTGGACCTGTGGTCCACATATTGTTCCGGTGCTTACTTCATATTTCCAACTTTTGATGCCATTTTAAAAAATGAGTCATCCATTTCTCCCCTGGATGTTTGTCTATAAATGGATTTTTCCTTCCTGTTTGTTTCATGACATTGTAAACGTCATCTTTTACTTCATCCTTATGCATTGTAAATTCAATATTCCCTTTCCAACTATCCAATGTTCAAGGAGTTTTCTTCTTCAAAGGAAAACACAGGCAATGTCCCATACGCTTACTTTCAATTGTTTTCCATCGCAGTTTCACAGACAAAGTTGCTTTTAAAATATTAAAATGAAGAGACGCCTTCTTCAAATTGAGCTGACCTGACCCTCATAGCTTGTCCATTTTGAAGGTCCTCTGAAGAGTACTTTAACCTCCCACATTTCCTTTTTGTGGAATCTTCTTGGACATCAATAAGAATATTTCTATCAATCATCTGAAAACATAGAAAATTTAAGATTTGAAACTCATCAATAATTATTGTCTTTAAAAATGTGCGTGTATATGTCCTTTTGTTACTTTTTATATCTGTTAACTTTTCATTTGTTACCATCATTGTTGAAAAATCACTTAATTCAAAATATAGAAATAAAAGGAGCAACAAAAACATAAAGCCCAAAACAGTTCATTCACTAGAAAAGTAGCCTAATGTATTCCTCCCAGTGAATGAACAGCTGTTCATCATTGGATTTTTAACATTTGCCTAACCAGTTATTAAACATCCCTATTCTGAAATTGTACATATTCAACAATGTTTAAAACAATCAGAAACATGTCTATAATACATATATTTAATGTATGTACAATAAAATTAGTGCATAATGCAAATAAAAGCAGTAAATTCTTATTAAACATATGACATCACATAACACTTACCTTATTATTTCAGCATAGAAACAATGTGTTTCTCAAACATGAAAAGTACAACATGTTCTCAGAGTAAAGTAATGGGACTTCAGTAACCATTCAGGAATGTGATAGTTTCCTATCGAATAGAATTAAGGCAATGTTGTAACCCCATCTTGTGGCGATTTTTTTCAAACCTTATTCTATTAAAATATATACCAACTGTTCATTCACTGGGGGCTGTTCACTTACTGGTCGGACTACCCTAACACTATGTTACGAGAACAATAGACTTAATTATGGTCCCAAAAATATACCAACTGAAAGTAAAATTGTAACAATGAAATAGTCTAAACAATAAAAATTACAAAAAAATATAAATTAAAAATAAAGAGTGTAACAATATAGAAAAAAGTTTTATGTCACTCTTATTCAATTTTATTTTTTTCAAGTACATCTATGAAGTATTCCTTTTGATTTCATTCCCTTTCAGGCCTAAAAAAATTTAATACAAAACTCATAAATTTTAATTATATGCGTAAGAAGATAAGAAAAAAGTCATAGTTTTAATCTAAGAAGTTTTTCATAAAGAGAATTAAAATAAGTTCACAATATTTTTAAAAAAACAAAGAAAAAAAAAAAGAAAAAAGATGAGGTAAAAAATAAAAACACGGGAAACGAAGAAAAATGCATTGCCTCCCTTACAGTAGTCTTAAATTAGTCACGTAATACATAATTAAAATTCCCTTAAAAAACTATGTAAATGAAAAGATCCCTGTTTTAGAGTTTCTGCTTGAAGTACTTTAATTACCTAGGATTAAGCCTGCGTAATGAAAATAAGTAATTTGCAAAAATACTAAATTGCTTTGCAAACAAATATCGATGTTTTGAAAATAAAATGTTGACAAAACAAATATTTCATTTACTGTATAGCAGATAATTGGTTTGTATTTATAGGCAAATTTTACAATTTGTAGCATAATACTAATATCTACCCTATATATATAAAATCCTTAAAAAACGAATTTATGAAACGATTTGACAGAAAGACTGATTATGTTTCACAGCTATTTCTCCTAAAGTATATAACATTTGTCGGTGAAATGAACTCCAATTATCCGCATTGATCCACAGGTTTGAAAAATGGTATTAGAATATTTAAATTAGAATTTGTTTTTAGGATATTAATTTTATTCTAATTTTAATGGCATTTCTATAAGATGGCAACTAGATTACTCTTTTTTTGTGGAGAAAACGGAGAAAAGTGAAAAACACAGGGATTATTAGAATTCTTTTTCGTCATTTTCGAATTAAAATTGAAATTACATTTTATTTCAATCGATAGTGAAGACAATATTGTGATTAAAATATCTTTTCCAGGAAGAAGAACAAACATTTATTCACATTTCGATCATTAAGAATCAGTTTATTTTAGAAATTAAAAGTCGTCTGCCACTTTCAAATTCCATAGACGTAAAAAAAAATAAGGTTTATTTTCAATTTTACATTGAAAAGGACATCAATAATCTAAAAAACAGAAAGAAAATTTCTAAATAAGAAATAAATGATCACGTGTTAAAAGCAAAAAATAAGGAAAGTTGCGTCAAAATCTTTACCAGTAAATATTACAAAAGTACGAAAACTTTAAAATAAAATTATCACACGCGAACGCATTTAAAGGTTTAAACCTTAAATATCGTAATACGTAAGTTAAGGTTATGTACCTAAATGATGACCTCTAAGTGCGACAATGTACTTTTACTTAATATCTTAAAGAAATAATCGTAAATAAATGCTATACAATGAGACATCAGGACTTCAGGAAAAAAAACCGAAACATTTCTCTGCATTTAAAATGTTTTCACTAAAAGAAATTCTCAGTCAAACACACATTGTTCATTTTACAGCGTCCCGATCTTTTCAAAATGCGGCGAAAATTCCCGAGAGTGGCTAACGATTTTTCTTTTTTTTCTTCTTAATTTGAATACCAAATAACCTTATGAACGTCAAGAACTACGTTGTCTGCTTCATTTACATGACCGGTAAACTTAAGAAAAGGCACCAGTTTTCGGATTAGAATTTAAAATATTCTACGCATTTTTGAGACTGTATTCTGAAGATACTTAAAAGCAACATACCGATTACTGTAAATGCGGAGAGGCATTTAGGAGATTAATGAGATAAGTTTACATGGCATTCTTCATATACTGTATCAAAATTACGTTTAATATTGTGATATTGTGTTTAATTAAGCTGTGTTGAGTTAATAAATAATGAATTTCAGCCTAATCATCCAATAATGAATTTCTTAAACCGGGCATTTATATGTTTCAGATGATCAAAATTGAAAAAATACGCGTCTTTAAAATATTTAATAAAAAAAGGTGTAAGAAAAGCGGTGTACATTCCAATAAGATAGTGTATACATATGATTGCGGAATTTGGAATAATTTTATATGATGGAAGTTCTAGAAAATATTATGTAGAGTGAAAACACTTAAATTAATGAACGGGTAAGTTCATTTTACCAACATTAAACCATTCTATAACCTAAATGTTGACTCCGATTAAAATATGTTGCAGCTGAGTTATGTCCTTGTTTAGGGGTTCAGAATTTTCGTTAGCACTTTTTAAAAATCTGCTATTATAATTCTGGTTTCACTTTTTACAAATTTTAATCAGCATTTTCTACTTTTAAATTAGAAAAGGATGATTTTGCTTCCGCATATGTATTATAAGGTACAGAAAATGTTCTATTTTGTGTGAAAGAGCAAGAAAAAGAATGGGGGGGGGGCGCAGAATATCAGGTAAAAGGCTTCTCTTTGGATTAATCAGGCCTGCTTAAATAGAATTATTAGAAACATTGTGAGATTTTACCTTTTTATAAGGCTGATATTTTTATCATATAACATTTTGTAATAATTAAAGTTATATAAAATAAATATTCTTGTCAACAATATTATAAATATCTTGTAAGTATTCTTTTAACCCGTGATATCCACACGAACCAACCAAAATGTCGGCGTTATTTAAAACATGTTTTAATTAATCCATATTTTTCTTTAACAAAAGAAGACTTTTGATAAAATCTAATATCCCATTTCGATTCCTCATTAAACTTCGTATAGGAATCATGCGGTTATATTTCATTATCGCTATATTGTCAGCAAAATTATTGGCAGTTCAAGTTTCGAAAACCCAATTCGCACTAGTGTAGAATTCATGGGTTAATATTCACGCGCGAATTCCACGAATTATAAACGATGTTTTCCGCGACAAACATTTAATTGTAGTCGTGGGGAGCCCTGTGGGATAGCGGGACGAGAGTTCTTTTTATTACGGACAGAAACATTATACACACCATTCAATTAACAACACGGCGCTTTTGCATATTAGCAGTGTAAAATTGAGTATGAGCAATGTGCTGCGCAGTGAATAATAATTCAAGTATAATATCTAATCGCCGCACTCCCCTTTACTTCTATACCTATTTATTCAGAAAATCTTTTTTAATTAATGTGCCATTTAATGGAAAGGGTTAAATGACCATATTCAACTGAATTGTCATACATAAAACGGATTATCACATTTAGGCTTTAAGATCCGTAAATGCGACAAAAATGACGTAAATGCGAAAATCTTATACAGTGGTCTTATACTACTGATAATTATTACATTTCAACAAAATAAGTTAGTTTTGAAGTAAAGATACAGTATTAAAAAATTTTCTGCTTAATAAAACATATATTTCTATAATAAAATTCCAAATATAACCTAAATTCGCCAAAACTATGTGGGAAATGCATCTCATTTATGCACAATGATCTTACCTAAAATAATTAAATTATTAGACTTTTATTGGCGAATATTAGGTCATATTTATAAAGCTCAAATAATATTTGCAAGATACTTTTAAGTTAAATAATATATGCAACCGTGAATCTTAAAAGGAAAAAAAATGAAATAAATTATTACATGTGAGATGCATTTAATATGGAAAATTACATCACATATTAAAACAGTACATTTAAAACGATTTACATTCCGGAGATTTAATGTGACATCATATGGTATAAACGTATTGCGGCAATAAAATTTGTTTATAAATTACACCACACGATGAAGCATAAATACAGGTAAAAGTATGCGCAAAATACTTTAAATTCCTTTTGTACGAATTATTATTCAATAAATACCTATTAGAAAAGTCATATATTCTTTTTAATTAATACAACAAATATGCATTGTAAAAATAACTTGAAAATATGCATGATGGCGTATTAAAATAGAGAAAAAAAATAATTTATGAATAAGCTATATGTACAGAAGCTGAATAGTCATGAATGTTTTTAACTATGGTGAGTGTTAATTGTTATAAAACTTCATAAGCTGAACTGAAAGCGTAAATGTGTGTGTGTATGAAGTACCAGGTTAAACATGACATCACAACAAACGTGTGCTTGAGAGTTAAAAAATGTATGATTAATACCTAACAGTGCTATCTGCCCATAGCAAGTTAGTGATAAAAGTGTAAACTAGTGTAAAAGTGGTATTTATACTCAGCATTAGCAAACTGTTACTGATGAATTTTTAGCAAATTAAAAAAAATGTGAACAATAGTCAAATTGTGGTATTAATATTAGTGTTAACTCCAGGAATTAAGTAAGGAAACATATCCGATCCCTGATTAAGCTAGCGGCCAACTTGCTTAACCATAGATCGAAATGCACACATCAGACACTTTTCTATCCCATGAAAAATAGCGCAATGACTGAAGTATCCTACATAAAGCATGGCAGAAGTACTAGTAATAAATCTTACACAAAAAGTATAATAATGTATTGTGTGAATGTATGTTATTGAGACGCATAAAATAAAAAATAAAAACTGTTTAAAAACATCCTAACCTATGCTGTATATCCCATTTCCTTTGTAAAAGTAAACGAGAATGAAATGGGTAAAAAATTTGGAACAATGACATGATGACTCGAGCTATAATTAAAATAAAGGAGCTTAATTTATGTTATAGAAATAAATTAATGAAACGTGAATAAAAATTTATAAAACCCATGCAAACTAGAATAAGAGATCTATATAAACAGAACAATGTACTGTATAGATATCAAATTTAATTTTCTCAAATTAGTATCAACCAACTGAAAAAAATTAAAAAATGAGCAAAATTAAATACCATTACTGGTCACTTCCTCTCTCTTTTTCTTTTATATGTCACTAGTGCCTATCCTTAAGTATACAAGTTGCAAGCCTTATATTTATAGTAATATAGAGTATTAAAAGTTTCATATCTTATTGATATGAATTATTGACAAAACATATAATATACACATAGAATATAAAATTAAAAGGAATTACCTGTATGAAGTTGACATAAAAAATTAAGCACAATAAGTAAGAAAATCAATAATAATAATACGATCATACCAGTATCGATATAAGATTTTCAATCTTTTGCCTCTTTTTTTTTTATCAATGTCGGATAAACATTACATTATGTTCTGTGAGAGAAATTTTTATATTACCTTATTTATTTATTTATTTATTTATTTTTTACAATATGCCCCCCCCCCCTTTTTTTTAATCTAAGTATGTTTTCTCTTTCAGTGTGAAAGACTGCTTGATTGCAACAGCATTGCTAAGATTTAAAAGTTACTCAAACCAAAACAATAAAAACATTGTTTGTGATCACAAGAGATAACATTTTTATATACGATGCAATGTGTATAAAAAATACTTTCAAACTGAACTGGGTATGAAGTGCATCTCTAGACATACAAAATCTTAGCATATTATTAATAAAACCAAATGCTTAATTTTTCGTAAAAATCCATTTATAGAAATATCTATATATTAAAAGTGCAACATAATCCAGTCATGAGGATTTATTTTATTTTATTTTTTTATCTGTATCTATATGTATGGCAAAATCAATCCTCATAACTAAATCACCACTCTTCTAAATACTATAATATTTTCAATATCCACTACTAAAAGAGTAGCAAAAAAAATTATTTTAACCAAACAGTATCTATAGTGTATTATTTAGGAATCAACATAAAAGTATAATTATACGTTTACCACAGTCACAAAAATGATAAGAGAGAAAAAAATCTACTTTACAATTCACACTGTAAATATATATAAAACTTGCCATCTAACTATCCAATTTTATACTTAAGAAAATAAGAGGTACACGAGAACCAAAAGTAATCTTTCAAATTTCATTTCATTGCCCTTTTTAAAAAAATATATATGATGTATTTGTCAAGAGTTCATACCACTTTAAATTAGTTAAATAGCATGCCTTCATTTCATAGGAGCAATAAAATACAGTTATGGGAGTAAAAGGACTTAATCTTGAACACTGTAAAAGAGAAAAAAAAAATTAGAATAGCTTACCTGTTATACTAAAAACAAGAAAAATGATTTTTTTTTTTTTTTTTTTTTTTTTTTACAATTAATTTCTTGTGTTTTCACATCATAAGTAGAGAAAAAGTTATTTATTTTGTGTGCGCCTCCAGTGAATTTTTAACTTTATTTAAAGTTTTTCTTTTTTTTTTTTTTAGCAATGAACGTTCTTATTTATTTTGTAAAATCCATCAGTTGTTTTTATACACTGCAATTTACATATTCCACCGAATTTTGCGAAGTACATTCCAGTTTTTCATAAATTTCTTCGTTCATTTGTAGATGTCCCAAAATACCACGCACAGAAGTGATGAATAATTAAAAAGTCTGCAACTGCTAAAAGTTTGTAAAACGGTATCCATCCAACAACAAGAACAAAAAAGAAATCTTGCTTCAACGGCGAGAGAAAAAAAAAATGTACGTTGAGTCATCCTGAATGATAATTTTATTCCTCTCTCTTCATGCGGGAAAAAAAACGGAGGTGTTTGGCGGACTTTGTGACGGAATCCCGCGGCAAGGCGATGCATGGATCTTCCGATGACCACCAAGGAATCTGCGGTACAGTGCTGTACGAGGTTTTGGATACCACACTCACAAAGATCAAACTGGATAACCGGGTACTACAGGTGTCATAATTATTGCGTCTCAGTACTGGGGTAGTGGACATTCCAGGCGAGATAAGCGTGCAGAACTTCACCGCAATGAGTGTAGTCCATAATTATGCAAAATTATTGATATTAGTTCATAAATTTTAACAGTTTTTTTTTTGCGAATTGTGTACTCCTGTACACGACAACACCAGGAGGCAGAGCAGTCATGGTACTTGATGAGCATCAAAAGTTTCCACCGAGTGCCTTTAGAAAATCGACAAATTATAGTCTATTATACCGTAAAAATTCTCCTCTCTCCAACTGGATCTCGCTTGCGCGTGAACGGCACCAATTTTCTGTACAGAAGCTTTGGGATTTCTGTACATTTGTATTGAATAGTCCGGATGGCAGGTGGTGTTGATAAATATGGGAAGCAATATTAACAGAACGAATTAATTCATATTGCAGATAGAGACAAGCCGGATGTTACAACTAATTCTTTATTGACCAAATCGGACACCAGGTTCGGATTTTTTTTTTTTTTTTTTGCAAGGCGAGCCCTCGGCCGAAGCCGGGCGTTGGAGAGAGAGTCTCGTTACATTCTTATGCTCAGAGCATACGAGTTCAGAAGGCAGTGTTACAATTACATTTTCTTGAAATGCTCGAGTATTGGCAAGCATACATACACAATTTCGCCAAATACATATACTATATGGCGAGATTAAAGAGAGAGAGACATGTGTTCAAAGTACAATAATTGAAATTGAATGGGGGATGTAAAAGAGTAATAAGAAATATTTAATGCCAACTGATTCCGTAGAAAATATAGCTCATAAACCGTGACCTAACATTCTATATGGGGTTACCAGAGATCCCACGGGACTGAATCGCCAGCAAGAGAACGTTAATAAAATAAAACAAATTAAAGACAGGGTTAATAACTGAAATGACTAATAAATCTTGCATCTGGACCAACGGCTAAAAATGTAGAAGTAATATGTCTGACTAATTTCTGCATATCATCAAAACTAAGGCAGAAGGATGAAAATTAGAATCCAGTTGCTAGGCGAGAAGAGGAAATTATTTCTTTTCTTTTAAATGCGGTACGCTGCGGTTAAAATATTACAGATACAGAAAAATGATTGCTGAATTTATGAAGGGAAAAGAGCGCTAAAAAAAGATTGAATCCGAATGCAGACAGATAATTAAATTTAAAGAATTAAAAAAAAATCTAATTTTAAAGGGGGAAAGGAGAAAGGTATTAATATTAATATGTGAAGGTAGGCGCCTTCACACTATACATGTTCCTGAAATACCTCATCCTTGTTGAAGACATAAAATATAATCGTAAAATTTCAAAACAAAATGCTTTTCAATACGTGGATCATAAAACTATCCCCGAGCAGACGGAATTTTTTAATTTCAAACCTAAAGGAAGAATATTCCCAATAGCGTCGTTCTAAAACTAAGGAAGATAGCGTCATTTTTAACATAACCATTTTATACAAGCTTATTTTCATATTTTCAACTATCTTACTTATCAGACCCGAAATCCGACGTAATTTATTACGATAGTGATGGATGAGACCATGGTAACCGAAAAATCCCCATTCAAGCTGAAAAGCATGGCAACACGAATACAGAAGACAACCGTTGTTATGCTGATAATATCATTCAATCTTCCGTAACCTGGTAATATTTTTTTAACAACTCACATTAGTATGTTTTCAGAGGCTGCGAAGCATGAAAGGCGGTTGGCGGGTGTAGCTCGCAGGCAGCTGAGCCCCCTAATATGTATATACATATATATACAATTCATAAAATTATGAAACTTTCAAATCTCAACACGCGAAAGACGGTGTATTCAGCAAATATTAATCAACTTATCTATCTGGATTAGTGTATTATAACGAAATGTTCTTGAAAAATATGAATTGCAGATATTTGGCATATTTTCAAGATGAACAATGAATGATTAAGAAATATTGATTTGTTTTAACTATTTCTACTTTTTTTGCTCCTACATATGCACTTATATATATATATACAGGGTGATTCATAAAAGATGGGCAGAACTTTAAGGGGTTATAGTACACTTAAAGACAAATAATATTAAATAGGAGACTAAGGGTCCCAGACGTATTCCCAAGGAGATAGGGGGCATTAAAGTTTAGGGTCCGAAATTTCAAATGATTATAAAACATGGAAAAATTGGTCGATTCGTTTGCGGTTTTTGCAAAAAATTTTCTTTATGCCAGTATTTTTTTGAAATAAAATTTTAAAGTTCAATTTCAAAAAATGCCGATAGGGGGCGCTTTAGACTTTGGAGTAACAAACAACTATTTTTTAACGTTATTTTTTGTATTTCTTTAAATGATTTCGAAAGCTTAGACTTAAACTTAAATTTTGATCTAAAAATCTGAGTCCTAACGAGTAGTTAAGTAGCGTAAACTGAAATTTGAAATTTGAAACCCTTCTCGCCCCAGAACAAAAATCAGTTATTCCCGATCTTTGTGTCGTAGATTAGGCTCTAACTACTGCCGCGTTTTGCTAAAATTATTCTTTATGTCAGTATTTTCTTGAAAATAAATTTTAAAGAAAATTTTCAAAAAATTCCGATAGAGGGCGCTTTAGACTTTTGAGTAACGAACAACTATTTTATACCGTTATTTTTGGTGTCTCATTAAATGCTTTCTAAAGCTTAGACTTAAACTTAAAATTTCAGCTCAAAATCTGAATCGCTGAGCGTGGTTCAGTAGCGAGGGGAGGGTGTTCAAATTTCAACTTCTGAGCATAGTTCAGTTTGCACTACTTAACCATGCCCAACGATTCTGTGCTGTGATACGAGGCAAAAATACAACTTTCGTCAAGGACTGCATAGTCGGAATTCACTCATAAAGGCACTGGCACAGTTGGAAACGTCGCTCATGCAAACGTTAAAGCTCCATTCCTGACGCTAGTCACCGGGTGAAGAAGGAAACAGAAAGTATGCAAATGTCAAATGGGGAAGAAGAAGAACACGTATGCAAAATTTCGACACGATTCAGGCATAAAAACCACTGAACGGTGAGTCAAGTGTAAGTCGCTGTAGTAATGAATCGGAAGATGGTGCCCTTCACGAATAAGGAAAAGGCTGAGATGCATTTAATTTACGGAGCGGCAGATGGAAATGGTGCAGAGGCACAACGAATGTACGGAGAGCGATTTCCCAACAGGCGGTTGCCTAACCGCAAAACTTTCGAGCGCTTGCACAGACAGTTGTGTGAGACGGGATCATTTCTCGCTTCCCGGTCGAATGCAGGTCGTGCAAAAAAGGACGAATCAGTAGTTGTTGCAGAAGCCATTCTGGATGTAGTAGCGGCGCAGCCAAGTACAAGTACACGAACAGTGGCTAGGCAGGTGGATACCTCACAGTCCATGACTTGGAGGGTACTGAAGGATGAACATTTGCTCCCGTTTCATGTGCAACGAGTCCAGAAACTGTCTCCAGGGGATTATCCAAATCGTATTGAATTCGCCCGCTGGTTTCTGCAGCAGAACGCGCTAAATCCACATTTTGGACAAACTGTGCTTTTCACCGATGAATGTACCTTCACACGTGAAGGTACATTTAACACACACAATGCACATGTATGGGCGGATGTCAATCCACATGCTACGTATCCACATGCTCATCAGAGACGCTTTTCCATCAATGTTTGGGAAGGAATCCTCGGAGACCATCTAATCGGACCGTACCTTCTTCCTGAACGCCTCAACGGTAAAACATACCTCACATTTCTGCAACATGTGCTGCCAGACCTGTTAAACGTTGTTCCTCCACGCATCCGGCGGGTCATGTGGTTCCAGCACGATGGAGCGCCAGCCCATTACGTACGAGACGTCCGCAACTATCTGGACATCACATTTCCGAACAGATGGATTGGTCGAGGTGGTCCTGTTGCTTGGCCTGCTCGCTCGCCAGATCTTTCACCCCTCGATTTCTTTTTTTGGGGACGATTGAAGGCTCTTATGTATGAGACACCCATTGAATCCCCCGAGGGACTGGTCGCCAGACTTTCCGCAGCTGTAGGGGAAGTGCTCGAAAAGCCTGATGTTTTCGCGAATGTTCGCCGTTCCATTCTTCGCCGTTTTTCTGCGTGCATAACCTCTGGTGGTCACAATTTTGAACATTTATTGTAATTACATGTTAATAAATATGCTTTGGTAACATAATCCTAATTTGTGTCTTTTTACCTCGTATCACAGCACACAATGTGTGGACATGGTAAACTGAACTGTGCTCAGGAGTAGATATTTCAAACCCCTCTCCCCAGAAACTTAACCACGTCTAACGATTCAGATTTTGGGCTGAAAATTTAAGTCTAAGCTTTAGAAAGCATTTAATGAGACACAAAAAATAACGGTATAAAATAGTTGTTCGTTACTCAAAAGTCTAAAGCGCCCTCTATCGGAATTTTTTGAAAATTTTCTTTAAAATTTATTTTCAAGAAAATACTGACATAAAGAATAATTTTAGCAAAACGCGGCAGTAGTTAGAGCCTAATCTACGACACAAAGATCGGGAATAACTGATTTTTGTTCTGGGGGGAGAAGGGTTTCAAATTTCAAATTTCAGTTTACGCTACTTAACTACTCGTTAGGACTCAGATTTTTAGATCAAAATTTAAGTTTAAGTCTAAGCTTTCGAAATCATTTAAAGAAATACAAAAAATAACGTTAAAAAATAGTTGTTTGTTACTCCAAAGTCTAAAGTGCCCCCTATCGGCATTTTTTGAAATTGAACTTTAAAATTTTATTTCAAGAAAATACTGGCATAAAGAAAATTTTTTGCAAAAACCGCAAACGAATCGACCAATTTTTCCATGTTTTATAATCATTTGAAATTTCGGACCCTAAACTTTAATGCCCCCTATCTCCTTGGGAATACGTCTGGGACCATTAGTCTCCTATTTAATATTATTTGTCTTTAAGTGTACTATAACCCCTTAAAGTTCTGCCCATCTTTTATGAATCACCCTGTATATGTTGTGTATATAGTATCAATTATTATCCCAATATCGGTTTGCATATGAACTTCATGTGCAGTTCGATAATGCTTGTAAAATTTGACAATAGATGAAAAAGCAACTTTCTGGGCGAAACTTCAATGGGAAATCTGCATTTAAAAATATTTTTCTGCTCTGCATGAAAAAAAAGTGTACTCAGAAAATAAAAATCGCTCTTTTATCTAAACAATCACATGAGTAAAGATACATTCATTCTTACACTTTCTACTTTTTTTAATTGAATTAATCTAAAAAAAATATTTTTTTGTTTAATGATAATTGTTTTGGTGTTTGAAAAACACATGTTAGTTTCATTATGTAATTTTGTAATAAATGCAAAATTTTTGAAAATCACATCATTTATATTCCATATCCCATTTTAAAACCATTTTACGTCCATAATGTTTTTATACATTTGAAAATTTCCCTGCCTGAAGGGGGATAAATAATTGAAAAATAAATGTCAATTTATGCCTATCAGAGGCGCATGTAATTATTTATTAAAACAAATTATATTTCAAAAAGGAAATATTAAAATAATTAAATTTGTTCCTGAAGCTTGCAACAATGAAATCTGGTATCGATTATTTATTCAATCTCATTGTAAATAGTGAATAGCTCAACGGTCTTATTGAAAATACTTATTCGTGGAGTTTTATTGAATTTCCAATATTGCACTTGTTTTATGAATTCACAAAAAATAGAAATTATCTGATGTAAATAAATACTTAAAATAGTGTTTACACGTTGCATAAAAATTTTTATTGCAAGATCCTTTGGTGTTTTTAAGAGACAAATGTTCCTGTTCTATTCGAAAAAGGAACTGAGAATAAAAGAACTTTCAATAGAATAGAAAAATTCTTTTTCCTTTGCTACTTTTCACTGTTTTGTTACATTTTATATAATTTCATTACTTTTGTTATGAATATATAGAAAAGGATGTATTACGATCTTTTAGTGAAAGTAGGGGAAAAAGAATAAACCTTAATTTATAAAAACAAAGAAAAATTTAAAATATATTATTTAAATTATCAATGATATATGAATTTCGAAAAAAAAGACGGATAAAAAATAAATATAAAACTCCAACCAGCCAATCAAAATTTATGCTTGGGCATGCATAGAAATTATATATATTGACAAACTGCTTAGTCATTCTTTTTCATAGGATATTGGCTAAAGAGAAAAGAAATATTAAAAATTTAAAAAACAGTATAGTTTCGTGTAAGAGGCAATCAGAAAATTATGACATGCTTCAAAACTACCACTAGCAAAAAAGTATTATCTTTAATGTTTTCGGAAATCCAACTACTTTGCCGGACAGGCGCAGTTGAGTACCTTAATTGCATCAGATTTCAATATCTTTTCATTGAACAGGTACTGAACAGGTAATCAGCATTGAGGGGTTTCCCAGCTGATGACAGCTTAACACCCAGACTAGGAAATTGAAATGTCTTATGTTTTAATGAGCCATTGGGAAAAAGTTAAACTGTAGCAAAGCTACTAGAAGAGTAAAAGAAGTTAACAAGAGAAAATAAGAAATTTAAGAAAAAAAGGAATAAAATTGAATTTTAAAGTATAAACTTAAGATGAAAGAAAGTTAACGATAAATCTTAAAAAATACAAGAATCTTAAAATAAGTAAAGTCAAACTGTAGTTGTATAACTACTATAAGGAATTTAGAAAGTTAAAGTTAGTACTGTTCAGAGAAACACTCACCAAGCATGGGCAAGAAAAGCTAGGGTGGCAAAGACCACAATATCCAACCAAAAAAGGGACTAATCAGGGCCATACATTTTATTTTTTAAGTTTTACAATTTTTATGGTCTCTGTAGTATATAGAGAGGTTTTTTTATGATAAGTAAAATAAATAAAAAGGTAAGAAAAATATAGAAGAGGCAAAATATAGCGTGGTGAACTCAGATGTTACTGAGTGTCCATAATTATGGAAAATCTGGGCTGTTTCCGATCGTAAAATCAGTCTTTTAATATTTATATTTAAAATTATTCGTATTTTTTTCTGGTGTGTATTTTTGAACAGATTTTTTTTTTATTACAGAAAAAAATACAATTATTTTACATTAACTATTTGATCGATTCCCAAACTATGGGTCACGGAAAGATTAATAAGTTATTCAAAGTATATAATTTTTATTTTATCACCCCCAAAAGAAAGTAATAACAATATCCTACACGACATAAAATAACAATAATTGGGTAGCTTCAAATTTTATAGTTTCTTGGGAATTAAAAAACAAGATGCGCCGTGTTTTAAAAAAATTCATTTATCACAATTTATTATGCGTATAATAAAGATTTAAAAAAATGTTCACATATGGTCATTCTGCCTAAATGTGATGGCCTCTAAATGCGACAATCTTCTTGTACTTAGTATCTTAATTCAAGAATAGTAAATAAATGCTATATAATGAGACATCCAAAACTTAGGAACAAAACCCGAAACACTTATCTGCATTCAAAACGTTTTCTTTAAAACAATTTCTCATATAAATAGAGACAGTTCATTATAAAGCTCCCCATCTTCCTTAAATCAGGCAAAAATCCGGAAAGTGGTTCAGGTTTTTTTTAACATTGAAGGTCAAATAACACTATGGACATGAAAAACTATGATTTATATTTCATTTCCTGAAGTATAATAAGCAAAGGCGAACAACTTTAAAACTATGAAATACTCTACGGATTTTGATGACTTTGCTTTATTCAGATACCTATTAGTGATCAACCGAATGTCCCAAACGAAGAACGACTCTTTGGGGATTAAAGTGGTAAATTTAATGGTATTTGTCAATGAGTCATCCAAAACTTAGAAACAAAACCCGAAACACTTATCTGCATTAAAAACGTTTTCTTTAAAACAATTTCTCATATAAATACAGACAGTTCATTATAAAGCTCCCCATCTTCCTTAAATGAGGCAAAAATCCTAAAAATGGTTCAGGGTTTTCCTTTATTAATATTGAAGATCAAATAACTCTATGGACATGAAAAACTCTGAATTATATTTCATTTCCTGAAGTATAATAAGTAAAGGCGAACAACTTTCAAATTAGAACTATAAAATACTCTACGGATTTTGATGACTTTGCTTTATTCAGATACCTATTAGCGATTAACCGAATGTCCCAAACGCAGAACGACTCTTAGGGGATTAAAGTGGTAAATTTAATGGTATTTGTCATATATTGTATTAAAATAATGTTTAAAGCAGAAGTTGTATTTAAATGAGCTGTGTTGAGTTCGTAAATTAGTAAATTCAGCATGATTTTGTAATAATGTTTTTATTTAATCGGGTAAATAAATATGTGTTTAAAATTATCAAAACAGACAAAATACGTGTCTAAAATGATTAATAAAAATTGGAATAAGAATAGTGGTGTATATTCGAGACAGATAATATAGATACATTATTAAGGAATTCGCAATACGATTTATAGGATGGAAATGCTGAAAAATATTGTATAGATTGAAAATTCTTAAATTATGTTAATGCGATTAAGTAAGTTAATTTAAAAATCATTAAAACGTTCGTTAGCTTTAATTGAGAATCAGAATAAATCGTGATGCAGCTAAGTTATGTCCTGGATGTGATAGAGATATATCACATATCCTTATTTCTTCAAAATTAATTTAATTCATTTATTTTGGCTTTTGAAACATGTCGTTCTTTTCCCCCTAATAAATGTAAAATTTATTATTTAACTCGACGCTTAAAATCCATTTCGAATCTTATTTGTTCGTTTTTCTTCCTTTCTTTTATTATTCTCTAATTTAGTGCAGTAAGTTTCATTTCATTTATTTATTTTCGCTTTCTCAATAACATCTACGCCCGTTAAAAATAAAATAAAAACAGTAGAATCAGATGCACCTGATCTGATTTCAATTTATGTTTTTTTTTTTTTTTTGCATTGCCCACGCGAGATGTAATTATTTCTCATTCTTTATTTAAGTAAGTGACCGTTGAAATAATATATCTAAAATATAAAATGAATGTTTATTGATGCGGTGTTTAAATTACTTTTCAAGTACGTTAATTTTATTTGTCAGTTGTGTTAAAACATATCTTTCTCAGTATTTCGCAATTTTAAGTTGCAATCATCAAACATAATCATTTGTTTTGATAGTTTATGGCCGGCTTAGAGGTGTCTGTAATATATACATATGTAGAACCGTTTTTTGGCAACCTTTCTGCATCACGCGATTTTATTGTTTTTTCGTTGGGATGCTAGATTCTGGGCTAATCATTTTGGCGTGTAAATATGATCTTTTGTCTGCTTTTCGTACGCTTTTCTAATGCTGAAAATTTGGAGATGTTGTAGCAAAGTCTGATATGTTTCTTATGAAATCATTCCTCTTAAACTTCTGCTCTCAACATGTAACGATGTAAAATCCCTTGTGGTCTTAGGGTACGCTCAGGCGAACCCCTAACTTGGGGATTTTCTCTCTCGCACTTTTGAAATCTATAAGCAAATTACCTTTTATTATTGTGTTAAAAATGTTAAAATAAAGTTTTCTAGCTCCTGTACTTCCTTGGTTGGAGTTTTTCTTATGCACTTTTACGAACCAATTACTTAACTGAATCACCCCACTTCTCCGTCATACTGGATTGGAGGTCTCCAATTTTTTTAACACTTTTCATAAATCTGATATTTAAATTCTGTCTTCAACTTTTACTCATTATTATAAACATTTATAATTTTGAATTAGAGTAAGATAAAAATAAAAATAAAAATTGCGTTTATCCAAATGAGTAATTATGTTTCCATATGTGTATTCTATGCCATTGAAAATGTTCAATGCTTTGTGAAAGTGTAAGGCATAGAAAGAGGGTAGAGGCAACACTTATCAGTCCTTTGGCCTCTTTTTGGATTAATCAGATCTTTTTAAATGGAATTATTAGACACGAGAGCACGATTTTACATGTTTATAAGGCTAATATTTTGATCATGTGACATTTTATAATAACTCGAGTTCTATGTAATAAATATTCTTGACAACAATGTTATAAATATATTGTAAATACTATTTTAACCCATGAACTTCACACCAATACGAATTATCACTGATCAAAATTTAAACATGTCGGCATTACTTAAACATTCTTTAATTAATTCGTATTTTTCATTAACAAAATATGATTTTTGATAAAAATCCTTATCCCGTTTCGATTCCTTATTATATTCTGAACAGGAATCATATGTTATATTTAATCATCACTATATTGTCAACAAAAGTATACGCAATAGAAGTTACGGAATACCAAATCGCCCTATTGTAGAGTTTACGCGTTAATATACACTGGCGGCTAATTCTGCGATTTGTAAAAGAGGTTTTCCGTGACACGTGTTTTAACCTTAAGTGCTGTTAGCGGTCTCACAGACCACTTCTTTAAAAATTGTCAGTGAATAACTCGAAAATTTTCAGTTTAACTATATATATTTTGAAATTGTGTTTCTTTTGATGCCCTAGACAAATTTGAAGAGACTTCTGAATACGTTATTTTAAATTAAAATAATCATGTGCAAAATCCTGTACAGAAACAGTATCCAATGAGTTAATGAAGCTTTTTATTTATCTTTCATCAAGCGGCCTTAGAGACTATTCACGGTAGCTATGCGGCAATTTTTGTCATATCAGTTAAAGATTAATCAATATTTCCATATGAATTGCCATGCAAAAAACGCATTATCACATTTGTGTCTTTGGGCATCTCATTTAGGTTTTAACTGCTATAAATGCGACAAAAATCACCTAAATGTGTCAATCGTATATTGTGGAATTATATTACAGATGATCCCATTTCTACTAAACAAGTTACTTTTGAAATTAAGACACATTATTCAATAATTTTCTGTTTTATAAAATACAGGGTGAACCAAAAGTCTTGCCCTGATTATAAATATTTCTTTTGCTCAAAGTATTATAATTAGACATATGTTTGTTTGGATACATTGTAAGTACTTTTATAATTTTTTTATAACACCACGTGCCTCAGTAAATTCCAACATGTGCCCCCTTGGAAGCTCGGAGAATGTCTAAGCGATATTCTTGTTCTCGCCAAGTTTTGTTGCCATGTCTTCTGTTACAGTACACACAGTAACTTTAGTAGCAGATATTTGAAGTTCACGAATTGGTTGATTGGGATTCCGCTAAAATGACTGCCGAACGCGTTCAAAAATTGCTTCACTCACACTAGGCCTGCCACTTCTGGGCAGATCAGCAACGCCTCTTTCTTTAAACCTGTCATACCAGGGCAATATTGATTTTGCATTAGGAGGGTTGCATCCATAACAACGTCGCAATGTTCGCAGAACATTAATGGACGATTTCGTTTCGTGAAACCAAAGCACACATTGAGTTTTCTTTTGAATGGGAGCCATTTCGACCGAAAATGTCTTCCTTACAAAGTCCTCCTTCCCTGAGTCGGTCTTGAAGGAGTAGTCGCGCCATTTATTGCACAAAAAGATTTCATAAATTGACCTATCCAATGATATAGCAAGTTACATTATTACACAAACGGTTAATTTATCATGAATTATTATAATCAGGGCAAAATTTTTGGTTCACCCCATTTATATCTAGTTAATAAACTGCCAAATATATCCCAAATCCGACAAAACTATGGGGAATCGCGTCTCATTTTGCCACTATGACCTTACTATATTGAATACTATAATGAATACTATGAAAAGGGCAGTTTGGTAGAGGGGTGCGATTCGAAAAAATAAATCCTGTTGTCGACACGTAAAGTGATCGGCGACATAAACTAGAAAAATGGAAGAAAATATTTAATCTAAAATTTAGTTTATATACAAACAAAAATAAAGTTTCTTAGTCCAATTCAGTTTCATAGCTTTTTGTTCATAATACATTTCGGGCATTTGTATTACCTTTTTTGAGCATGTGGAAAAGATAATTTTTATTTTAGCAAAATAAAAATCTCTGAAAATAAATAAGATAAAAATAAAAGATTATAAAAAATAAAGGAATTGATGACTAAAATTTTCTCTACAATTTTTTTTTTTTTTTCTTTTTTATCGAAAATGTTCGCCATCTCTAAAAATATTATGTAGTTCCAAATTTGTAAATTTATTTGTTTTATATTTAAAACATAAAGAATTGTTTATTTCCTAAATGAAATCCGTCGTAGCCGTAAAAAGTACAACAAAGTGTACGTAAATTAAAACATGTTAAAATGAGTCTATGTTACCCGAATACTACCTTAAATGTAAAAAATATCATAGTGCCGGTAGAAGCAACACAAATTTTTATAATTAAAAATCTGTGTAGGATGAATTTTTTAAATCAGAGATTGGATAACAACAATGTCATATCGCTATCAAATAATCTTCTAAAGTTGTAATTAAACATATACGAAAAAAAAAATCTAATTACATAAAAAATGACGATTCTGAAAAGCTTTACTTTATCTTTAGAAACCCCAAACACCAATGAATTTCATAGGTTAAATAAAACATTTCCGAAAATAAATGTTCATTAAACTGCCCGCAATTTTCTGAAACGCTTTTGAGTAGTTTTTACGTTGTATTAACCATTTGAAGGCTGGTAATATATAATTTATACCACTTAATTTCAATCAGCAGATGCCTCATTCGCTCGAGAACTTAGTAACAAAACTTTGCTTTTATAACGTGTATGATTAAAACCTGCTAATCATTTTTTTTTATAAATTTGTAATTCTGTTTCATTCAATCGTTTCAATATTTTAGCAACAGAAGTACTTACCATCTGAAAAAATTATTTTTTTCTGTTTCTGAAATAACAATTATTCGAATGCTATCAATTTTCAAGTAGACTTTTGAACCTGCGTGTCAGAATTTATATATGCAAAGTAACAAAATAATGTTAATTATTAATTTTAATTTTAATGTTAATGCTGTATATTTAGAATGTTTGTCTTTTGAACATGTCTGTTGAAAATGAAAATGTTTACTTTGAGAGTTGATAGCATCCGAGTAATGAATATACCGTGAAGAGAAAACTTATTAGTACACTGTAAAACCTACTCGGACACATTTTCGAAGATTACGGCCAAATAAGGAAATATCTGTGCTAGATATGCTTCTTTAAATCTCGTCAATCTATTGGTTACTGAAATTTCTGAATATAGAGGATAGCTTTTCCGATATTTGATAACTCGGAAGAGGTTTTAATATGTTTTCGTAAAACTTCCTGATTAAGAAATATTTCTCACCTTTTTTTACATCAAAGAAGAGATGTAAATAACAGATTCATGGCAATAGTAAGACAACAATTAAAAAGAAATATAATTGATTTAATTGTATAAGTTGCACTTTATTAATTTTTTAAAGTTATTTAAAACATTTGAAGTCAATAAACTGTTAAATTTATACAACGATTCTCTTCTGCGTGTCTCACACAAATATTATATAATAGAAATGTTTGATACAGTAGTGTAACCACGTTTTTAATGATAGTATAATTTTCTCACTTAAATCACACACTATTCAGTCATGTGCACTCTGTAGAAGTGCTATATAAAACATCTATATTACAGTGATTGATACAAATAATCAGAATATGTGCAAAAGAGCATTAAAATGAATATTAACTTTTTATGTCGTAGGACTCTCTAATATAAGAACATTTGTATCATTCCAGAGGCTATAACATATTTGAAGGCAAATTTAACCAATATTTAATTTTATAATAATTACATCGTAAGATTGTTTATAAAAAATTATAAAAATGACTAAAAAAGCAACACACGCTTTCTGACAGTTAAATCTCACATTCTACTCTAAGTTAAATCTATCATACTGTATTACTATAAGCCAAGATGTTTAAACTCCCTTTTAATATTGCTGCATAAAAAGATGAACTGAATGCATTCATGTATACACTCCAGTTAATATTTAGTATTGTTTTATACAGCCACAGTCTCTAATATGGAAACATTATTAATATCGCAAGAGATTTAATATATTTCAAGTTTCGAATGTGTAAAATTTCAGGAATATTGCATTTATTATAATATGTATTTATTGCAAAAAATGCTGAGATGTGTAAATATGCCCATTGTTCCGGATATTATTGTTATAATATTAACGGCAATAAAAAATGTCAAGTGTATTTCAAGCTGAGTCGAATATACACAAGATAATATTATAATTTCACTTTTAAAAAGTACTGATTAAAATTATTTTTTAAACAGTAGCAGAAGAAACATAAACCGAATTCTTTATGTCTACACTCATGTCAATATTAATTTAATACGTATGACCTCGGTCTGTAACATACACATAATATTACAAGAGGTAAAATATACTTGAGTGGATTTCCCGAGAACTTATTGATACGTTTGCTTATTCACATAATTTCCATTTGCAAAGCACTGTAACCTCTTTTAAGGAAAAAAGCGTTAAATAAAATTAGTTTATGTCTACTTTTGAGTCCGTTTTCAATTTTAAGGTATTGTTCGTCATTCAAGCTAATTTCAAAATAACACTTAATACGAAGATTTGAGAGTTTGACTTAAAACTAATCACATATATTTTCGCTTTTCACAATTATTTCATTTCAAAATATACTCCATCAATAGAACGAAATGTGTGTTTTAAAATAAAGGTTCACTGAAAATTGCAGCTTAATAAAAATATTTTTGGATTAAAAAAAATAATTTTCGAGCATGAAAAATATTGATCTATCAACATGTGAAATACTAAATTATAAATTTTCAGTGGGGTCTTGTATATGATCCACGGAATATATAAAAATATATATAAATATTAATTCCAAATCCAGTAATAGATCAAAAATGTATACTCACTATATATTATTCTAAAATAAGGTTGAATTTGAAAATGCCTGACACATCTGAAAACACGCTTCCAACAATAATTATTCAAAGATGATAATCTATCTGAATTCTTTCCAGAGGGCATGTAAAATATATGTTACACGTATCAGTTTCTACAGTTAAGAATTAAATACTCAACAACGCCCACAATTAAAAAAGATATTAATTTTATTATATTATGAATAGAACAGTTTAGTTAAGATACACATGAAACAGTCACTGAATAAAATTATAGTAATTAAATGACCAATCAATAGAATTTCAGCAAATTTTATTTTATGCTTGGTTACTTCCACATTTTTGATCAACCACATAAGTTGTAATTTTAAAATTCTGCTTAAATAAAGCGAGTTAAAAAGTGAGATTTTAAAAATGCAAAGGTTCTAATACATTTATTGAAGTAATAGATATAAACAAAAATCCAAACAGATCTTAAAACTGCTCACTTTATCCTACTGTATCATGTAATTGAAGTGGATATATCTGATTTTTTTTTCACAGAGCATATAAACTAAAATTATATGTTACTCAAGTTTGTTTCTACAGTTAAGAAGCTATTTTTTCGATATTGCGCTCCTAATTAAAAACGATATCAATTTTATTATGTTATAAATACTACAACTAAGTTTAGAAGCATTTGAAACAATTACTGCAAAATCACAGTAAGAAAAGTGTCAATCCGTATTATTGCAATAAATTTTGTTTTATGCTTAGTTACTGCAATATTTTTAATTTTCCACATAATTTGTAAGTAGAAACTTATATAGAATATAAGTTAACTTACATAGAATAAAAATTGTATAAGAACGTGAAATGTGTCACGCATCAGTTTCTATTTAAGAATTCTAATTAAGTTTCTAGTTAAGAAGCTATTGTACATCAATATTGCGCTTCCCAGTTACAAAAAAACATTTCAATTTTATAATGTTAATAATAGTGCAAATTAGTTAAGACGTACTTGAAACAAACACTGAATAATTATCGTAATTGTCGGAAATAGTTCAAAATGTGTTTCGACTTTTCGTTTTGTGAAATATGCGGCAGGTGGCGACACTTCACGGACAAACTTCAAACAATTCTTATAGACTGCACAATCACCCATAATAATCCAGTCTTCATTTGCGTCAGCTGCCTGTGACAATGCAACTACTTAATATTCCTATAGATGGCAGCACCACAAATAAACTTTGAAAGACTATGAAAGCAGAACTGTTTTGCTGGACTTTGATAGACTCCATTCCAGCTGTGATCAGCAGTTTTTCCATTGTAAAATGAGTGTTCGATCAAGAGCCCTTGCTTCTACTAAAGAAACCCTTTCATCTCAGTCTAGGGCGTATCTCTTGAGTGACAAGGACATATGTTTCTGTCTGTCACTTCATGCATTCGCTTTTCGGGAAGCTAACTTTGGCTCTCAAGAATGCAACACATATTTAATCAAGATAAGCTAAAACTGTACATATTAACCTATTAATCAAGAAATGTAGAGTGCATTAATAATTGTATTTAATTAAATATAATAATCTCGTTTAAAGTCAAAAGCCTGGATCACTGTGATTACATACACACACTTACTAACGCTTCAATAAAATACCTTTTTCAGAGTTAAAATAGGATAAAGTGGATACAGAAACTTCCGTGATACTCTGAAGAACCAGTGCTCTCACCTATACAGGTAAGAAGAATTATTTTCTCTTACAAACATTCTGCATTTCAAATTAACTTTCAATTAAAATAATTTAGAAAAATATTAAATGAAAGAACAGCCTTTATTGTAATATGAATTCACGCCTTTGAAAACTTATAGTAATGAAAGAGATAATAAAATTTCATAAAATTTTATTTATGTTTTGCTACCGTTTTCCATTTTCCGCATAATTTCTAAATAGGAACGTATGTAGAAAAGAAGTTGGAATCCATTTGAAAAACATTGCTATATTAAATCTTTTTTAATAAAAAGGGTCAAAAATTGGGATTTTTCAAATTAAAAACTGTTGAAAATTTTACATATTTATTGAAGTAATAGAAATAAACAAAAATTCAAAAAGATCTTAAAAATCCATACTTTTCCCGATTAGATTATGGAATACATCTGTCTACAAAAATATTAATCAAAATGACAGATTAAAAGAAAATATATAACTCATGAAGCGAAAGAGATAACCGTATATATTTCTATAACATATATGTTATTACCACATCCAAACATATCGGGAAAATCCTTCTAGTTAAATATAACAACTTAACAAATTAAATTTCCCAATCAGCAATTTCAACAGCTTGTAATTTACAAGCGAAAGAAGTCTTCATATGCGATTTAGTAAGGTAAAACCTGTCTTTACAGAGCTTATCACAGCAGACTAAAACACGTTTTAATGTGTTATCTATTGGCGATATGCAGGTAATGTAAATTGGAAAAGTGCTCAACTGAAGTTGTTAAATTTATTATAATGAAAAAAATATCCTGCCTTTATTTTTCAAAAACTTACGGTTTAAAAAAATTTATAATGCTCTGAGTCCGAAGTTATATTTAAAAAAATTCTTTTCATGTGACACCTTGTAAAATTTTCTTATCCAACGAAAACTCACCGAGTTATGATACTTAGAATTTTATAAACATTCAGTGTTTAAAGGCACTGAAAATGAGTTTTCTCTTTTTAATGCCGTAAAGTAATGCAAATATGGATTCAATGGATCTTTCTTTGCCAGCAAAGGCATTTTACTTTCTTTCCTTTACACATTTCCACGTACAAAGTATGTCAAAAATAAAACAAATAGCGGAAAACTTGTTTGTTAAAGTTATTCGGATCGACCCTTAATTATTTCGTGAGTCTAGTAAAGGAAAGTTAAATGATACACACATCATTTTCTATAAAAAGTACTACATGGTGCATTGGAATAACACATATCAATTTCGAGATATTTTAAGTAGTGTGTATTATTAAATTTATACGTTCAGTGTATATAATTTCTCACCCATAGGGAAAGTGAAATTCAAATAATTTATGTGCCCCTGTAAAAAACAAGAAATTCAATATAATCCATTTTGAATATGGAATGTCCCATAGTTATCATCCATAGCATATATTAATTTCGTGGTAATCGAAGAATATTTATAAAATATTTTAGCGGAGAAAAACAAACACTTTCCAACGTTAACATATAAAATTACTATCTTTCTTTTAAAGTTTTCATAAATATTTTACCTTTATTCCTTATCTACGCGGTTCAGGGCCATTTGCGTAACGATAAATCAGCACAGACTTACATTGGAAGCTTTTGTCAGTAATGTCGAAAATAAAGTCAACAAGAATAATTAACCCTGTGGTTGCCAATGTCAGCAGAGAAAAGTTTTGTTGATCTTTTAGTTTTCTATGATTTGCAAAATTTTGACTGTTCTTCTAAATTCAAGAGTGAAACAGAGTGAAAGAAACCAGATAATATGTGAAAATATTATTTTTTTTATATTATTTATTTTTTCTCCACATTTGTAAAAAGTAATTATTAAAATATAAAATTAAATATTTTGTATAACGAGACTGCCAATTTTCGTTTTTATTAGTTTTCGTCATAGGATGTAATTTGTTTCTTTTTATTACTTTTTCTTAATTAGCAAGTGCAATTACTTCATATACAGGGTGCCTCAATAGTCATCGATAGATTTTAAAATTTAATAAAAAATCAACTAATTAACCTACGGAATTTGGAGTTAATGGCTGTCCAATTTTAAAACTACCCATAGCCTAGCACTATGTCTTCTTTATTGTAATGGATTATTAAAAGCAGAATATATACAATTTAACTTAAATCTAATTAGCATACTTCCGAAAACGCATTTAAATAGTACTCAATTTCCTTTCACGCGTTAAAATACAATTTAGACAGTCAAAATAAATGGTATTTAGCTCCTTATCTGGAGAATTGGATGCTTTTTACTGCTGTAAATGTTTAGCGCTATCTATGTGAAATTTTGAGATCCGATTTTTACTTACTATAACAAAACTTTCACTCGCGAAAATTATTTTTCTCTAAACCGAACTGTATTAAATCTGTTGTTTGAATTTTTATATAATTTATATATGGGTGAAACCTTTTTAGCCAAAACTGCATTTTCAAACCTTCGTTTATATTGAAATCGCACCGAAAAAACTGGCGATAAAACACAATAAAATAAAACTTTGGATGAATCACTATAAGACAAAATAACACACGGGACGCGTTTTTGGTAGGGAATTTTAACAGCCCGTCATCAGACAAAGTAAACACGTGTTCGTAAAGGAAAAGGTCACAAATGAACAGAAAAAGTAGCGAGGCGAGTTTACAAGGAATGCGACAGGTGGCGCTAGTTGAAAGGTAAACACCAATCACAGTGGGGATTATGCAGAAGGGGAAATTGCTGCCAAAAAGAAAAGTATACAAAAAATTGACAGTAGTAAAAGTAAATAAAATATAAGCAAATAAACAAATTAAAAAAAGAAATGAATAAATAAATAAAATAAAATAAGTAAATTAAAAAATAAAACTAAAAGAGAAAACACAAGAGAACATAAGAAATAAAAGATTTTTTTACCTCGATAATAAAATGGAAATACACAATAAAAGAGGGGAAAGAATTACAAAAAGTAATTGACAAGCTGAAGAGAGACAGTTGTTCTTTCTTCAGCTTGGAATTTACTTTTGCAATTCTTTTCCCTCTTTTCTTGTCTCTTTCCTTTTTATTGTATAAAAAATAAAACTTTCATTTATTATGTTTTTCTTGCGTTTTCTGTAAGCCATCATTTTCAAAAAATCTTGATAGCGTACTTTTTTCGGTACAAATGTTTTTGGCGTACTAACTTGAATTAACATAATATTCTACATGTTATTTTGGAGGAAATAGTATTTTGTAATTACTTTTTTTATATAAAAAGTAATAAAGTTAATATAAAATAAAATATCAAAAAGATTCCAGTTGATTTTTATGAGTTAGATTTTCATATAATGTAATATATCAGATTTTTTTTTCAAATATCGATTTACATGTGCTAACGAGCATCCAGAATTAATTTGAAAAAAGGACTACAAATTATTGTGATTAGCATTAAAGCAGACGTCACGAAACTATAAACTGAAATCTTGTTTGTAGCCAAAAATGTCATCGAAATGCGAACTTGCTTTGAAACTTTCTTTCCGGCCAGTAAATGATAAACGGTAACTAACCAGCTAAGCTCTGGAATGACTAAATCTGGAAATATTTTACCTGTCGTTTAACTGCAGGTAATAAAGCGTAAATTAATAAGGAAAACATTAAAGATAATTATTTTTCTTCAGATTTTTTTGAGGTTTGATTCTATGTTTGAGGCGAAAATAATTTATATTAAGGATCAAATTCATATTTTTGAAAAGCCATCATGCGGGAATTTTGCACCTTAATGTTTATTTTACACTATACAAAATAAGACGAATAAGATGCTATTTTTTTTAAATTTTTACTACTTTAAAAATGTTTACAAATAATATTTAAAATAATATAGACAGATAAAATGTTTACTATCAATTAAAATCAAATTTTCAACAGAAAAGCTTGATTCATCACAATCTATAATTTAATCCGACATCAAAGTAAATCGTGCAAGCCAAAGTTGTTCAGGATTTTTCAAAGACTTCATATGGAAATAACTATTACTTTTTTCTGGTATAAAAAGTTTGCCAAGTTTTAAAACTCCAGCCTGGCGATATCACGGGCCATAGACGATGACATAAATAAATTTAGAGAATGACACTCCAGCCAGTAATATTTACGGGAGCTAGAATTAAGGGGTTAAAAATGAATTCCTAAACCAGCTATCAAGATTTACAAACGTTTATAAAGTTCTTGCGAGAATGGTCTATAACGTATTCGCCAAATGGGAATTAATCCGGGATTATTGTTTAGAAGTTATAGTGTTCAGTTTCACTCACTCACACACACAGAAATCATATTTACAATACTTGCTTTACACTCTGAGTTCCAAAAGTAAAAATCGTTTTGGTTTTTAAGAAAGTTTAAAGAAAATTTTAAATTTGTAATCCTTAAACAGTTAATAAACTATTATGTTTTTGAAACGCATGTGTTAAAACTTTAGTAATGTCCATGCAAATTAAAACAATTTTGTTGTTATTTGGATAATTTATCGAGTGCTTGTGAAGTAATTACTTAGGAGAAAATGACTTTGAACAAACACATTAAGCTTTTGAAATGAATTTCCACTTTGAAAGAAATTTTAACATTCTTGATCCTAAATTATAGTATTCAGTTATATTACTGCCTGGATTAAAATATTCAAGATATAAGATTATTGTCTTATATACATAATGTACTCTACAAATCTCAGTAATATAATCAAAACTTTCAAGCAAAAAAACGAATATTTGCGAAATTTGAAATAAATAATTTAAATATTGCGGATACATGGACCCTATTTCATTTATTTTTGTATATATTTAAACTAAACCACTGAAAAAACGAGAAATTCTCTCATAAACGAAAGATCCATTTAAATATAACATGCTGAAAGTAATATATATTTTTAGTAAATACACATAAACATATCAAGTGATAAAATATTTAATAAATGAATACATGAAATTTAAACATAGAATATAATAAATGCGAGCTATAAAAAAGCCTTTGAGCATAAGAAAAGAACTACAGCCATTTTCTAAAGAAATCTCCCTAGTTAAATAAATCCGAACTTTGATTAAATAAAGAAATCACCTTCGGGTGATGAAACAAAATGCGTAAATATGCACTTCCACAGAATAAAACCTTTAAACAAGTGTAAAAGTATGATCATAGATCGCACAAAGGGTTTCGTTTAATATTCCTTTCAAAACGTCCAGTACATTTATCACCATGGTACATTTTCAAAATTTTGGCAAACCCTTCCTAAACTACCGTAAAGCTTCAAACAGATTCGCCGTGTTATATTTCCTAATTCTGTTCGTGCCACCACCCCACCCGAAATGCTAAGATATATCACATGATGGGTATCTGCCAAATTTAGAAAAGTGCCCCCTTTGGGGGGAGGGTGAAGCGGGGTAATGGTCACCATAATTTTTGACGCGGCCTGATGTTTAAAATTTTTGTTATGCTTTATAAGCTATATTAGAGTTTGAAACAGATCGCCCAGCTATATTTCGTAAATTTGTTCGCGCCCCTCCCTCAACCCCATCGAAATGCGACACGCCATTCTTCTTTATAGTTCATAATCATTTGTTATAAAGTATCTTAAAGTTTAATACAGATCGCATTGTTAGATTTCCTACTTTAAATGAAATCGCGCTTTGTTAGTTCTACATTTCACCACCAGGGAGCGCACTGTATTCTTAACAAAAGCGTATCTGAACGAAACTCATTTACACAACCTATCAGTAGATATGCTACTCGAGGGGGTGGCGGTCTTCAGCAAGAATTTAAGATAATTGTTGAAATTACTATTCGGAAATAGTGGTAATTTAACTTTTGACATTTTTATATTTAATAAGTAGCATGTATCTGAGGACTCCGTCAAAAAAAGCACCTGAAACGGTATGAAACAAAAAAGAAATATTTTGCCGCTCCTCCTCTCCCCACCTGCCCGAAATTTCACGAGCCATTTTTTATAAACTATGTTAAAGTTTCAAACAGATCGCCTTGTTAGATTTCCTACTTTAAATGAAATCGCGGTCTGTTAGTTCCACATTCCACCACGAGGGAGCGCAGTCTATTTCTTAACAAAACTGTACCTGAACCTAACTCCGTTAAACAACCTATCAGAGCTATGCTAGTCGAGGTGGTGGCGGTCTTAACAAAGAATTTATTATATTTTCTGAAATTACTATTCGAAAATAGTGGTATCAATACTTCTGACATTTTTATCTGGCATAAGTAACATTTATGCTGTATTTTTAAAAATCGGACACCGTTCAGAAGTATATTGCAATGAAACATCACGTGCCTGCCTTGTAAAATAAGTATATAATATAAATAAATCAATTAGTGAAATTAACGCCCCCCCCTGCCCGAAATTTCACACGCCATTTTTATAAACTTTTTCTTATGTGTTATAAACTATCTTAAAGTTTCAAACAGATCGCCTTGTTATATTTCCTAATTTTAACAAAATCGCGTTATGTTAGTTCCATATTTCACCTCCAGGAAGCTCACTCTATTCTTAACAAAACTGTATCGGAAGGAAACTCCGTTAAACAAATTATAAGTAGATATGTTACTCGAGGTGGTGGCGGTCTTAATAAGAAATCAAGATATTTGCTGAAATTACTATGCGGAAATGGTGGTAACTAAACTTTAGACAATTCTATATTAAATAAGTAGCATATATCTCAGGACTCCCTCAAAAAAGGCACCTAAATCTGTCAGAAACACTAATTTTTTAAACAGAAATCTAGTGCCCCCCCCCCCCCCCCCGCTTCCCGGAATTTCACGTGTCATTCTTTTTTACTCTTTATCTTATGTGTTATAAAATATCTTAAAGTTTCAAACAGATCGACTTGTTAGATTTCCTAGTTTTAACAAAATCGCGTTATGTTAGTTCCACATTCCACCAGCTGGGAGTGCACTCTATTCGGGATGGTGGCGGTCTTAAACAAGAATTTAAAACATTTGCTGCGGTAACAAACGCTAAGATTTTAAAAATAATTCTACCCCCCCCCACCCCCCCCCCTCCTCGAAATATCACACTCCATTCTTTTTTACACTTTTTCTTATGTGTTATAAACTATCTGAAAGTTTCAAACAGATCGAGTGGTGGTCTTAACCAATAATTCAAGATATTTCCTGAAATTACTATTCGAAAATAGTGGTATGAATACTTGTAAACTTTCTGATGATGAATGAGTTATACATATCTCATAGCGCTGTTCAAAATCCCGACGCAAATTATTAGATTTCCTAATTTAAGTTATTTCGTGGTTAAAAAAGCACGTGTCTCCATTTTAATCTATGCATTTGATAGCAATAAGCCTATTAATTAAATAATAATTAATATTTCAGCTTGTAATTAAGATAGGACTTAGAAATGGGTATCAATAAAATCAGCGAGAAATTTCACATCGGATTGCCAAAAAATTTAATCAAAAAATTTAATATTTAAAAAGTTAAAATTTCGTATTAAAATATGCTACTATGGAAAACCGCAGCACCGTTATGTCTGACAGCTGCTTTCTCGCGGAAATGAAATCTTGTTTCCTTGTCTCTCCAATTAAGGAAATTAATTTTTTATCGATCAATTTTTAGTGGATATTTTAACTTATACACATCGCAGAAATATGAACTTTATACCAAATGAAAGTAGATTTTTTTTTCTAATTTCTCCTACCAATATTTTGTGATATGCGATTTCTCTTTAAAATAGCCACTTCATTTTTCGGCTTAATTTCCTACCTGGTGCATCTACAGATTTTACTGGCAACACTTCGGAGAAACTTCGAAGATTTGGAGAATGTCCGTTTGAACCTGCGTTATAAAGGTGGATTGGTTAATTTTAGAAGTTAATTAGCCCGTAATTCGGTTAATTACCGACTTTTTCAAAATTTTATGATTTGTTGTTTGATGTGAGGTGTTCAGCTATAAGTACCCAAAATTTCAATTCTCTAACACGTATAGTTTCTGAAAACGGGCTCTGTGACGGACAGACAGACAGACAAAGGAGTGAGACGAATAGGGTTTCATCAGATGAACGAAACTCTAAAAATGCATTACATTCGAACTTTTTCCTGGATTCGTTTTAAAGGCATTAGTGAAATTTTTTCGATACTTTCTACGTTTTCTGGCATTATATTGAAACAGTATTCGAACAGTACGTCGATTGAGATTTTTATAGAAACTAAATTATTCAAAAAAGGCAACAATGGTCCAAAATTGTGTGTTTATTATACAAAAGAGGATATGTATATTTAACAAGTTTTGCGTACATATTTAATAAGATTTTAAATATGATTTCATATCGCAGTAAAGAAATAATTATTTTTACGGCACGTATTGAGAGCTTCTATAAACAAATCTTGACCTTTTAAAAATCATCAATAAAAGTCAAATTTATAGTAAAAAAGAAGCATCATGACGATGTATTGGATAAAGTAATCATTGGATTGATATGTAATTTTTACATAGGAAAATATATACGATCAAAGCAAAAGCGACGGGCATCGTATTGTAATTTTATTTAGGAAAATGTACTTACGTTAGTACACAAAGTAACTATTTTCTGTTTTAATTGAAACAAGCAAGTTAAATCTAAAAACATATATTTAGGGATTGTGTTTTAAAAGATCCTTTTCATATCGAAAAAAAAAAAAAAAAAAAAAACACTGGGCTATTGCATGGTGAAAACAATCTGCACGATTCTTGACAAATCAATACAATCTGAATTTCTTGCATATAAACAACATAACAGTGAAATGAAAAAGAAAATATTTTAATGAATATTTATTGTTCACTTTATCATTTAATGACAAATTTGGACGAATTCCCCATGTGCATTTTTTTAACCTTTTTATCCCAAATTATGAATTTATGAAAATTTCATCTTCTAAAGCATTTTTCATGAATTGTCGAAACTACATTAGAAGATTTACATGATAATTTAATAAATTTTAGAAAGATTTTGCCAATTAAAATTAATTAATTAAATTTTAATTTATAGCGATTTAGTACAATATTTATAACTCCACTCAAATATTTTATTTGCAATTTTTTTTGTGTTTTATAGAATTAAGAAATGTACAAATATAAAACTCTACTATAGAAATACAGAAATATTTCCTAACTGAAACTTTTCTCCCACAATATTTCAACATCAAGACAGCTGAAAACTTACAAATGAAAAAGAAATCATCCTTTTAAAAATAATTTTGTTTTTTGTAACCAATAATGCTTTTGGTAGAAGTTAAAGTAAAGTATCTATAACTCATTCTAAACTGTATTTCTTCTAATCTATGTATTAAATTAATTTTATAACAAATTACTTTAATGGCACGTTACAGTACCGTCAAGGTATAAAGGGATAAGAACTAACGATTACAAAAACACTCGATTCCCGTGAATATAAGAAATATTGATTTTCTGCATTCGTGGACGCAGTAAATTTACATCGTAATTATTTAGTGTTTTTATATATAAATATTGCTTCTTCTTCTCATAAAATGGCAAAATTTGTATGGTGGAAAAAATCAGAAGAATGTTTGCCTCAAAATAATGCAGTGTTCTATTGTTAAAAGGACATCACTCCAAGCTGCAGCGTCATTTATGTGTAGAAACAAATTTTTGTGTCTGTAGTCTGGCAACATACCTAGAATAAACGTTTCTTTTCAACATTTTTTAATTCAGATGTTCATCTCAGAGCAAAAAGTTACTGGGTAGTTTATGTTGTAAAAGTAAACAACATGTTTTATGTTTGAGAAACATGTCGTAAATGATTATAAGTTATAATCTTTGAATTTCTAGTTTCTATTATCAAAATAAAAGTTCTTTACAAGGACATATTTAAAAGTAAAGATGCTGTTAAAATATAATTATAATATTAAAAGTGAACATGGAAATATAAAATCAATAATAAAGAAATATGCCATATTTGAAAGTAAACTAATATTACAAGGAAGTAAAAATTAAAAAAATATCAATATTGAGTTTATTAACCAGTAATTAAAAGTTTCATGTTCTATTAACTGTAAAGCTATAGGTTACCTTTTTCATCACCGCGTAGCATATCTGTAACATACCCAAAAGTCAATGTTACTCATAAATGAGCCTTTGTAAGACAATTTTATTTATTACTGCTCTCTCCCATGACGGCAATTAAAGTAAATTGTTCATAGAATTCTTAACAGACGGCTATATTAAGTTAATTTCTCATGGCACAGTTTTATGTACCATTTCAGCAGTTTCCGATCGTTATTGCTGAAATGAACGTTGTTATATTTAGAAAATTAAAAAGTCTAGACACATCTAAAAATAGGCTTTTTACAATAAGTTCGTATATTTTACAATTTTGTACAAGAAAATTGACAAAATGTATGAAAAGTGTGGAATTTTCTGTATATTTCATTTGTAAAAAATGTACCTTTATGTCAATATTGTTTTAATTTTTATGTTCTAAAGTTTTATTATTCTTTACGTGCTTAAAAGGATGTATTTTAACATCTGAGTAAATATTTTTCAAATCGGAGTTATTGAGTCACAATGAGATAAAAACTCCTCATCAAAGCACTCTGTATTTAACTATAAAAACGGACAGATTATTTCTATATTTATATGATCAATAGTCATCTGGCAGCTTGAATTGACGTTCTATCAAATATCTAAAAAAAATTAATGAAACATCCTTAAACTTCAAAGATGTTGTGAAAAGGTTTGATTTAACTTTTTATAAGAAGGTTTAGTCACAAAAGCAATTAGGACAGTAAAACAAATATAGAAAACAGGTAAAATTTCGAACCACAGTAACTCTATAACATAAAATAAAAAAAGTGATAGGTACCTGTAGCAAATTTCAATGCTTATCTTATAAAATATTTATATACAATTCGGTAAAAATAGCATATAAATTCAGGAAGATATAAATGTTTCTTTAAAAAATGTAAATATATATATATATATATATATATTCGCACGTTTTTGTTCATAGCATTCAGAGTTTTTGCCACCATTTTTAGAAAGTTTGCCAGTATGTAATTTTGTCAAGAATCGATCAAGTGCAATATAACATAAAACATTGCAACACTTTATAACATTACATTGCAATAGAAAATAAATATACTGAATACTAATGAGCAGTATAAATTGCAATTACGCATAGCAAACGATATTATTACTATTTTCATAATATGGTAGTTTCATACAGTGCGTGTAAAAAAATTAAGGACAACAAAAAATATAAACTTTTTTGATAAATTTCAAATCAGATGAAAAAAAGCTTTACTATAATGTGTATCATAAAGTTGAAATCTAATGAAGATGTCAAAAAAAATTAATCATGATTATTGTACTACGAAATTAAAGTAATTGTTTAAAATACACTATTTCTACTTGTATAAAAATTTCACGACAGCAAAATAAAATTAATACAGTAACAAAGAAAAAATAACATATTATGCAACCACCATTAAGTTTAATAACTGCAAATATTCTTTCTTGTATATTATTGATTTTTGGCACAGTTCGACACTGGTTTTGTACAATTCATCTTCATTGAGTTCTGAAGCTGAGGGAAAATGTCTTCCATTTTTATAAACTCGTTTTGCTACATCTCACCATAAGTTCTCGATAGGGTTTAGATCGGTGTCATCATTGTACATGATTTCATCGGTGTTAATCGATGTTTAATCGGTGTTTCATACTTTTAATGGTATCTATATTAAAAATAACAAGAATGAAAAATCATGCGTACAGCATAGACTATGTAACATTTTCAAACACATTCATAATACCGTAATAAAATTTTATAGTTTCTTATGGTGAAAGATAGACATCTTTCACCTTAAAAAAACAATTTGGAGCAACATATCATGAAACAACACGAACAATTTGGAAAACACAATAATGCATTTGAAAGCCCTAATTCTGCTATTACAATGAATAGTTAGAAAATTATACATTTTCTGTACAGCCCTGTATATGATTTATTGATATGTGTGTATACTATACAGTGTGCTAAAAAGTTAGTTCATTTAAACACATATCACAGTTCAAAGTTTCCATTCAGCAATTTCTGTCAAGAAACGGATGTCGTTGAAAACTTTTGTGCAGGCCTGAATACGATTTACAGAATGTATGTACATCAAGTAAAATTTAAAATATAATAAAATTTGCAAACGCAGACCACAGCTGAAAACGCACTTCCAGCAATTACTCTTCGTATGCTTCAATAGTTTATTTACTGTTCGTTATCTTATGTAGCTAAATTCTTTTTCGTGTCTTTGTAAATAAACACTATGCTCCACAATAAGAACGTTGTAGTACACTTTTTTGGTAACTATCAAGCTGAATTTCTTTAAAATAGTGTAATATCATCAAAATACACCTCAAATGATTTTTCCACTTAGACCATAATGTAACGGAATTCTTTTGAGTGGCCCTGTCGATTAACCGTATATGGTAAAAAATTCATTTTCAATACTGAACTTGCTATAGTGATATCATCAACATATATCCATTTCATGGTAATCGAACTATATTTACGTGAGTTAGAGTACGGACAGACAAACCGAATTCATAAATACTTTTCAACTACGTTGGAAAGTGTTAAAAATGTAACGTGACTAGCATCGTTAATATTTGACGTAAATCTCTATTGCACAGCAAATTATTAAATATTAACTAACTTTTTAATTCCCTCAGCCAGACATTCTGCATTTCGTAATAGGGATTATTTAAATGATTTTTTATACGCTATAAAATCCCGTTGCTAGGTAACAGACAAAAGAAAAATAATGAAATCTGTATCATCTGAAATAAGTAAAATGATAAAACAAAATGTTTTATATTATTGCAAAACATGTATAAAGTTCTACCAAAATTCATACACCTAATTAAAAAAAATCTTCCAAATATATTGACAAAATCCCAAAATAATAGATAGTAATTCAAAACCCGTAATTGGTAATTTCAGCATAATAAATACATTAATCAAATTCGGCCTTTTATGTCATCAAATGTAAATTTGAAAAATCGTCTGAACTACCATAGAATAGCTTTATGGCGCAAAATAAAATGATCTAAATTTTCCGAATGAATGAGCCGAAAACTATAAAGCTGAATCCGGGGGCATCCTCAACATGCATCCTTAAATTAAGCTAATCGGATGCTTTTTTACGGTAGTTATTGCGGAAAAGACAAAATAACAAACTAATAGACGGAAACAAAAAACATTCCGGATCTCCACGGTAAGCCTTCACTGACGTTTTGGCAATAAAATTATCGGCTATTTATGATTAGCAGAGTTTCTGGAACTGAAAAAAATGTAACAAAACCCATTTCCGTTTACAATGCCGTCATAAAATATATAAAAAATTTCAATTATAAATTTTCCGGGTAATATAATTTTTTTTAAATTTATTTGATTTTGATATTTTCAAAAGTATGTTCATACAATATAAAAATATTTAAATAAATTATAAAATATACTTTCGAAAAACAATAGGCTTTTTTATCTTACCTTGCTCATGCGGATATATCGCTCTTTCTGACCTGAATACCGAAAACTTTTTTTAAAACATATCTTTTAAGTAACCAAAATAAAATTATGGACTGTTATATGTAATAGTACAAAGACCGATAATTTAAATCCCAAATTACTAATTTTCTAACGAAAAGGAAAATATGAGTATGTAATAAAATTTTGGAGACAAATAATAAGCAGTTTCTTGTAGGTTATGAACATTACTAATTTTTAATACTATCGGTTATATCATCCTTGAGCATGTATCGTCCTTATTTTTTGTCTTCTGTACCAGTGATCTAACGAGTGGTTACTGTAATATATTTGAAAAGCAAAATTAAATATGTTAGCAATGATATACCGACCGATTTTTTTAGAGAAAGCGAAACACGGAGAAATATATATTCAGAAAACCTTCACTTCTAAATTTAAACGCAATTGCCGTCCTAAAACAAACTCGTATTAATACATTCGTTTTAAACGTATAAGGATATTAGTTTAATAATAAAAGTGAATAGACCAAGCAATAAATTATTTAATTAAATATTTAAAAAGTAACATTCTAAAACAAAATAAAATAATCTGTGACTAAAATTAAAAGTGTCTATTATTATGAAAACGCAATTGAGATTTTTTTTAAATCAGTTAATTGAACTTTACCATCACATGAAAAAAGCATGAGAATGAATTATAGTCAATCCAAATCATCAATTAAAGCATTAAAATTAATTTTCGTTCTTGCAGCGTCATGGAATAGAAAGTAATTTAAAAAGAATTTGTCGTGAATTCTAATTTTGCCTTTAAGTCAGTTAGCGATACCAAATAATTAAATTACATTTCAGAGTATATTCTAATGCATCTCATTTTCTTACCACTCTAATTTGACTTAATATTAATATTCTCTTTAACGTAAAAAATAAATTTATCTTCTTGCTGACAGAATTTAGTTTAGGGTCAAAATAAGACCATCTTGTGGTTATCTTACATCTTATCTTATCTTATTTCTTTTCGTTTTAATTTAGTCTGTGAAATCAATTGCCCTGCCAGTAGTAATGTTAAATTATTGTAGCAAACAAATGATAATTTTAAAGAAAAAAAAATGCATTCTTGAAAGTTATTTAAAAATAAATTTTCCCTCTATTTGATGATGTAAAAATTTTAGTTATCCAATTTTTAGAAGTGATGTGTGAGGAAAATGAAAACTATAATACAGTTTGCGTACATAAAAGAAGAAGAAGAAGAAGAAGCTTGTGTCTGGCACTCCCTGAAAAGTGAACAGTAATATTTGATGAAAACAGAACTGTCCGCAGTGAAGTAAGTGGTTTCTTTCCTAATAACGCATAATCAAATGAAGCACGAGATATTTGTTAATTTTTTTTTCAGGCACGTGCAGCTTTAGATATTCTCCACACTGGACGTACATCCCTAGTGACAGACCTCAGATCCTCAATACTAAAACTAAAGATCCGATACCAGATAAAACAAGATAAAGGAATCATTAAAAATGAAGAATGTTTAAAATATTTAAATGTTTGTTGCTCCTCCACACGTTTATGGAAGCTTCACAAATATAAATGTCGGTCAGTTTTAAGCAAAGACTGGCATTAGTGGTATCAAAAAAGATCTAGATGAAATGCTTCAGAGTTTCTAAAGTAACGGTTATTTTAGTACATTTTAGAATTTTTTTTGAAACTGCTCTGTGTGAGAATTTTACTTCTTAAAAATAACAGGTTTGTCAAATTTGAAGTTCACTTTAATAAATACAAAACCCCTTAAAGCACAAAAAAACTTTAACAATATCCAATGAATGAAATTTAAAACACTTTCAGGACAGCTCATTTGTTTTGTTGCTGCTCTTTTGCTCTTTGTGAGAATTTACATCTAAAATGTAACCACCATGATAAATGTCAAGTTTTTTACTCTTGCAGTATCACAAAAATATTAATTTTATAAATTCTGCACCCCGTTTTGGAAGTATGTACATAAAATCTAGCATATGTTTATGCAGAGTCTATCACAAACATTTTGCCACCATTATTCACTTATTAGTTCCCTAATACTTTTTGCTAGAAACAAACAAGCAAAAGCTGTATAACAAGCAAATTAGTATAGCTGTGGCTAAAATACGCTAAAATTGTCTATTGATCCGTATTTGTGATACCTTAAATTTATCGAATGAAATAATATATATATATATATATTTGTAATAAATGCATATGTTTATTATTATATATATATATTATAATACAAAATACTATATAATAACAAATATAATACAACGTACTTCATAATATAACACAAAATTACGGAAATTGTAAAATTGTAAAATACCACATTTTCAGCTGAACTAATATATCTGAATAAATAGGTTGGTTCATTGAATGAAACATTCCGTCTATAATCGCTGCAACATTAGCTTTTTATATATTGTTAGAGGATATCCTTTACAAAAAATAAACGCGTTTTTCCCTTTAAAAATGTCAACGCACTTTTCTTAGCACAAAACCTAAACGAGATTGCCAAAGGCTATGTGGTTAGCATTTGTTAAAAGTATATTTGTTAAAAGTAAAGTTGTTCTATGCTGTTCTGTCATTTTTTGTAGACGCAACATATTAGAGATGCTATCTTGTAACACTTGCGGATATGTCTTTTGTAACTTTTTCAGTTCCAAACGTATGCCTTGAGGCAATTCATGTTTACTAGCATTTGAATCTTTGAGGACAAAAATATTAGATTTTAGTTTCGCAGAATATCGATGAAAACATTGTAGTTAGACAAACGTATATCATTAATGAGACGAAAAGTATTTAAGACATATAGGGTCCATGAAAATTAAATCAGAATTTTTTTCGCTCGAGGGCCACGTTTACAATGTCTTAAAATACCTAATGCCATTCACAATACAATTAAATCGCTGGGAAAGAGATGTATACACTCTTAAAGTTTAAAAACAGATTCAGATTTTATGTAGTAGTTGCAAAAACATGTAATTCTCTTTTACTTTTTGATTAATGAACAAGAACGACAAACCATGGATCCCGGCATCGATTATAAAATAATTTTTAACACTATAGGAATATTGTTATGATTTTTTTGTTCATACAAAAAAAAATGCTAAGTATAAATAAACATTTAAAATAAACACAACGCAATAAAAAATTATTTTAAACAACGTTCGTCCACAGCCGATAGTGTGTGCAAATTAGCCCGAGCAACCGTCTCTATGATATCCACACTCATAGTATATTAAAGTTAAATTAAAGTTCAGTTATAGTTAAGTACTCTATAAAGTCTGAGGTTAAGTCTCTGTAAATAAGCGATATATTCTACATTTAAAAATTTGATCCTTTCACTATGGTTGCATTACATTCGTTGAATATCTGATTTTAAACAATGATACTTTAATTTGAAATAACATGTATTTCATCAACGTAGCGTAGAGACAAGCCTTTTAAGATCGAAATATGAAACAAACTAAAAAAATCTTAGGAAAAAATCAGTGAACAAGATCAAATGTATTTTTCGTTAAAAACAAATTTAGATATTAGACTAATTATTAATGAGCAATATAGTGTTTTGTTAGAATATTAAACGTGAAATATACATTCTGTTACAAAATGTTATTTAGAAAATGGAAAATTAAATGCTTAATATTTATGATACCTTTTAATTGAACACTTTTAGAATGACTAGAATTCCATTATTTACAAAAAATAGAAAATGCTTTTTATAAAGCTGGTAATTCTACAATTATACCTTTATATTTTCACTTTATATCGAGTTCAGAATGTCAAATGTATTAATATTATAAAACATATATTCAAATGTATCTATCGCACGCACGTTGTATGTTTTTGTGAAACCTCATTTTCTTGCTAACAAAATTTCTCCAGTTCCGATTTAGTGTCCAAATATTTTGACAAGAAAGCATAACAACAGGGATTCAGCGAATGAGTGAAACATAAAACAAATGAAAAAGAACCTAAATAAGAATTCATAGAATTCAGAAACGTTGAACATTTCTTTGGATACGAATATTTCTGCTTAAAGTTTTTTATACAAAGATAGATTTTATCACGCAGTGATACATATACTAGAAATGAATGTTTACATTGACGTCATATTTATAAAACTACATGTGTTGAAATTATTTTAGAAACAAAATGCAACAAAGTTTTGCATTAGTTTTAACAAAGTTTTAACATAAAAAAATATTAAGAAAATCTAACTAACTTTCAAATTTTGTTTACGTATTCAAAACATCAACTTTAATAAATAAAAAAATATTGTTTTTTAAATTACTTTCAGACCGAATATTTCATATCTAATATAATAGCTCCACACTTACATGCAATATTCTTTAGTTACGTGCTTACATACGCATAATATATACTTACCTGTTTCTTATAAAATAGATACATACTGGCATACAGCAACTTTTATAACATACAAAAAATATAGAATTATCGCAGCTCTCGTAAATTTTTGTACCTTTGTTACCCCTTTTTTACAACAGCAATATTGGTCGAAGATTACTTAAACATTTACTGTAGAAGTATAGGGAAACGGATCTCATGACAAAATGTATGTCATGACTATAAATATAAGTTTATATATATCGTCGCCTTAAAGCATCAGTAGAACATCTATCTATATTATAAAGGACAAACATATCTGTGCGTAACGCATACGTCATTTTGCGAATGGCAACACTTTGAAATTTGAAATAAAATTTTGGTTTTGCAATTTCCTCTACTGCAATTTTTTAAACTTCTAAACATCGCACATTTTAAATTTGTACACCGTCGTATAAGGAAAAAAATTCTCTTTTAAATGCAATTTGTTTGAAATCTGTATCTCAATTTATTTTTGAGATATTAATTTTTTTGTAGTTTTTAATACCATTTTTCTTCTCTAGCAACAAAAGTATCCCATTTCTATTGAAAGTCATTGAAAGTAAATGAAAAATAGTCGAAAATAAGAGATACTGTTGCTTTTGTTGCCATTTTCTCATAAAACTTGAAAAAAAAGTTGAAATTAAAATATGGGCTATGTCAAGAATATTGTCTGTTATTCCGTGACAATGACGTCATATGCATACTTTTTTATAGACGAAGTTTAAGACTGTATTGTAAAAGTGGACTGCTTCAGCGGATGCAAATGACGTCATTTTATAAAAAAGCGTGTATTTTAATTCTTAAATCTGAATTATGTTTTGTAGAAGTGCGTCATTTTCACAGCCCACTTGCTTTGAAATTCTTCTCATGTGAAAATGCTTCACTTTTAAAAATAATATAATCGAAATAACACACTGATAAAACGCAATCGTTTACAAAAATTTAGAGTGTCTTTATAAAAGAGAGGTGACATGCAAATAATAGCGATTTATATTACATAAACTGATGATTCTCGACTGGATGGATTTGTTTCGCCGAGTTAGACAAGCAAACAAATAATTCATTGTTTAAAATAATTTTATGTTCCTGAAATTTTTGTCCAAAATTCTCTCGAATAATAAAATTTTAATGCTATTTATTCATTAGGACATTTTATTATAATTTTAACAAAATAACATAATTTGCTTAATTTAATTTTTCCTAATTTTATATAATCTATATATTTAAAACACATCTGCGTTTTTGAGTCATCTGCCCTGATCTTTGTGCTGAACCAATTTTACAAATATATTTTTTAAACTGAAAGCTCTTCATTTGTAGATGTGATCCATTATCTGCTTTTTTTATAAATATCCCAACTTTTAAATTTTAATTTTAAAAGCATTTTATAAAACTTTCTTCAAAATGATGAAAATTAGACCGCTTTTATTATTGCAGACAAGAGAGAAATAATGAGGTATTTTTAACTTTATTCATGCTATTTTCTGATAAAAATTCAAAATTTTTGATAAAAATTGTTGTATAGGGTTTTGTGGCGCAAAATCCCATTAGGAGCAGAATATTATATTAGGGGCATAATAACAGAAAATGACATACTGCTTTTGAAAACACGCATTTTTCCTCATGAATTTTCTATATCGTTTTTCCTTCTGCATGTGTACTGATACAAAGTTTCAGACACTAGGCGAAATGCTTATTTAAGTTAAAATGAAGTCATATTTAAAAGAAAACGATGGTTTCTTAGATAAAATTAAACATTTTAACACAAATGCGTCTAATAAATATAAATTACGGAAATTTTTACTCTCGGGAATTGAGATTAGAATCTCAAGTAAAGAGCGCGTCTGTTCACATAAAAGCTGTTGCTGACAATCGTGACTTCAAGTTTTGAGTTAAAATGATTTAAAAATGATCGAACAAAGTACATTTTTTTTTATAAATGATGAATATGGATATCAGAAGGGCGTATGCAAATTTTGAGAAGGTGAAAATTGCTGTTTTCATTTCGGAAATCCAAACATAAAAGCCTCAATTGATAACCACATCCTAATAACTGATCTTTATTATATTTTACTGATTGAGTATCCATATTATAAAGAACAAACGTATCTGTTCGTAACGCTGACGTCATTTGCGAATGTCAATTTTCGCTACTGCAAATTTTTAATGTTCTGACCATCGTACATTTTCAATTTTAGTCGCATAGGGAAAAAAATTTACTTTCAAATGCAATTTGTTTAAAAACTGTATTCATTGACTGATGTATTATATTTTTAAAATAATTTTTAAGCATGATTTTTTTAAGTTTACCTTATCACGTGCCGGTTTCAAGACATAATAAACATTTTGCACATAAAGCAACAAACATTTTTCAGCATTTGTTACTGACTATTTTTGCATAACGAAATTAATACTTTCTTTATAAACAAATCAAAGAATAAATATAAAAAAAACCCCCACCAATCTAACATATTTGTGAAAGACAAATTAACGAAATTGATACTTCCTTTATAAACAAATAAAAGAATAATATTGAAAAAACACAAATCTAACATATTTGTAATCGTACAATTTAATTTTTTAGATCACCAAATAGGATTTTTTTTTTCAAATGGAATTTGTTTGCAAAGTTCATCTCAGTTTACTGATTGTGTATGGTGTTAAAAACAATTTTAAAGCATGAAATATTTTTTTAATTTATGTATATCGCGCGTAGCTCGATTACGAAAGTTTAATCCGTTTACCCTTAAAACAAAATAAAGAGTTCATCATTTTCTCACGTCTAATATCCATTAAAAAACTTCCCTATGAATAAATAATTAAAATAATATAAATAAAACACAAGTTTACCAGACATGTATAAGCTCTGAAATTATCAGAATATAAAGGGATGCCATAAGTAGCAAAATCTTGGCAAATAACTCTTAGCATGCGGCTAATAAGAAAATATCGCTTTTGATAAATTTCAAAAATTTATTTGATTGTATAATTCGTATTTTCCATATGAGAAATGCTTTTTTAATGTAAGTGGTCAATTAAAAAAAAATTATTGCATATAAGAAAAACATTAGTTTTCAATTAAAAAAATTGATTTCACCTATATTCTTTAACCCGGGATGCCCGGGTACGATCCCCTAGTACTAACAAAATAACAAATCTCTCTGTACGTTTGTGTGTGTGTCTGCCTGTCTACGATGACTAGCACAATTTACGGCAAATTATTTATGAGTCTCCACATTTTAGTGAGAAAAGTCAAAGACCTCTACTGGTGTACCTGAGCTTCGGAATTTTAAATTTCTAATAATTAGTTTAGAAATTAATTAAAGAGCCCTAATTAAAAGATTGGAAAGTATTCATAATTCAACAAAAACATGTATATATATTTTGAAACAGCATAATAAATTCTCACTCAGGTGTTCGCAGCCAGTAAGATGCGTTCTGCGAGCGGGACTCAAAATTATTTCAAAGCAACACGCGACTAAAGAGACTAGGCAATTTTGTAGCTCTATCGCGTTTTTTTTTTAAATATTCTATTTATCAATTTGAAACACATTTATGTATATTTTTTAACGTTGAATCCAAATATGTAATTTTCTTTGAAATCCGGCTGCATTAACAAATATACATTTTAAATACATTTAAAAAAATAACAATTTTAAATTGTCGTGCCATTTTATCTGAAATCATTTGAGCATAGACTATTGTCTATGAAATCGATTTTTTAAAGGAAAAATGAAGCAAACACTTTTTAATGCGAGACATATTTTTTTATTTTTTATATTTGCGGAGACAGGAAGGGGAGGGGGAGAAGTATTTTCGATTAAATATATTAATTAGACCACAGGAAATAGGTGTAGCAACTGGGCATGGGAATTGGAACTAACATGTTTTGCAGAGCGTGTGCAGTACGCGGGATTTACGGTCTGCTGTCGCTGGGGACCCGTTTCGGATGTTCATATTAAACATATTGCGACTCCTGGTGGTGGAAGGTGGAACTAAAGGATTTTAAGCAATTTCCTAAATTCTTATTTGATGCCGCCATCTCCTCTACGGAAAATTTGAATAACGGAGTTTCGTTTGGATATAGGTTTGTTTAGAACACAGCTCGTCACATGGCGGTGGAAATTGGAACTAAGAGAGTTTGTAGTGCATGCGCGGCAGATTAAATAATAAAAATTAAGGTTCATTTAAGAATATTATCACGGGCCCGGGCCACGCCGAGCAGGTCAGCTAGTCTAGTTATAAAAAATAGGGTGTTTGACTTACTGCTATGAATAACAGTGTCTGCATATAGTGGAACAACTTCTTATGAACAAAGTTTTGTTTGATACTATATCTGGGATGAGTTTCATAAAAAATCCCTACTCTTCCACAAGATGCATACACAGTTATTCATAGCAGTAAGTAAGCCATCTCATTTTCGATTATTACTAGATGTCCTACTGTTGCTCTGAGGCAACTATATATTCTTCTATATATATATAAAACAAGTAAGAAAAATCATGCGTTAAGCGTAGATTATGAAACACTTTCCAAAACTTCCTGAATGCTTTAACTGAACTTCGTTATTTAGGGAAATAAGCAGTGGTGGGATTCAGCCGCTTCGCACCGGTTCGATAGAACCGATTGTTAATTTGTGTTGAGTTCGGCGAACCGGTTGTTAAAATGATACTTGAAATGCGAAAATCGCATTTACATTAATTTGCTTTATTAAATGTTTATCTGCACAACATTGTTTTGTAGGCATAATTCTGTGATAAGTCCTGATTAATTTCATTTAATAAAATAATATTTCATTTGGAACAATAATATATTTTTTTCTTCATCAGTCCTGTAAGAGAAAATTCAACTTAAAAAAACGAAATTTTGAAGATTGTTGGTAACTAAATTGACAGTCCTAGGCTAATCCCAGTTATATGGTAAGGTTGTTAAAAAATTACACTAACTACTTATCTATACTAATAAAAGCAAGTTTGGCTCTGTCTGTGTGCCAGTGTGTAATGGCTAGCAAAATCTACAGCACGTACGAGACTAAATTTTTTTCTGAGGCTAGCTCAAAATGTCTTCTGATGCACCTGAGACACAGAATTTTAAAATTCCAATAATTAGTTGAGTTATTAATTAAAAATCGCAACTCACTCTCATTAAAAACTCAACTCGGTCCTTGTGAGAAAGAACAAACTCTGGCGTACGCACAGAAGTCTTATTTCGCATCAGTTGGAAATGAAGAACGAAAAGAAGAAATTTCGGGAGTATTTTGTCATTATTTATTAAACTTACATCGGCTAAACTGCTTAGTAAAGTTTAAAATGAAAGACACATGCTGAAAGATCTACGTCTCAAATGCCGCAATCAATTTAAAAAAATCGCAGTTAACTGCTTGAAAAACGATTTTCAAAAAGGGTCGTTTTTCCGAAAAACTTTTTCTCCCTTATTGCAACGCCCTTCAGGGCGCAATTTTGGAGGTACCGACAAACCAAAAATATGTTCTTAAAGTGAAACCCTCCTCTAATCGGTGGTGCAATTGATTTAAAACAAATATGAATTTTAACTGTTTCAAATACACCGGTAAACATAGGTCACTTCACGCCTCACGAAGACGATATTTTTTCTACTCTAAAAATAACTAAACGACCGTATTCTTTTTAGAGCATCTCAATAAATAGACCAGATTTACATCACCTACAAAAATTTTGGAACGTTCGAACGGGTAGAAATATTTTTTACAAAATAAAATGCGGGAAATTTTGGCGAAATCAATGAAAACCTGGGTGTTTCTTCGCGGTTTCGATCGCTTTTGGTGCGCATAGACGCCATAAATCAAAGTGCGCAGAAAGTAAAGTACCAAATAGCATATACTTACAATATTTTTTCATTTAAAAATATAAATTCAGCTAAAATAGATTTAAAGATATAAAATCATACAAATTTAAGTTTAATTTAAGTGTCATTCATCACGGGCCCAGGCAATGCTATTATTCGAATAAACGGTACTTTGCTTTGGCACGGAATTCTCCCTGTTATCGCTAATCTATAGGTAATACTTAAATCGTCAGATTTAGATATATACTTCCAACTGCACATTTTTTTTAAATATTGTTTTTCGTATCTTAGAAGTTTTTTAAATGAAAGTAGTTATTTTCGTAAATGGAACAAATCCAAAATTTTGATAAGTTCCTCTAGTCTTATAATTTATAATTTAGAAAAATATTTTTCCAGCTCTAACAAATGAAAAGACATTGCATGGTCTAAACTTGCCGAATCATGATACTTTGTATTTTACGAATTTCTAGCTTTGTCTGGCCAGTTTCTTTTCTTTTCTTTCTTTCTTTTTTTTTTTTTTTTTTTTACTAAAAAATGGTAAAATTCTTAAAATTTCTAAATGTCATAACTCGAGAAGTTTTGATCGTGCAAAAATTTGTCTCACTAGCTATAGCATGGATACTACTTTTCTAAATATGTTATATACAACTTTAGGTCATGCACATGGGTTAATTCTTAAATTTACATTTCTGCTATTTTTATGTTATATTGTTTACATTTTGATGCATTTTCTGATAGAAATTATGATCAGTGTTTCATGATTGCGGAATATTTATTAACGTCCTTTTATTGGGTACATGTTTCAGAATTTTTTTTCACTGTACCAGAGGATCATTTTTTTTTTTTTTTTTAACAATGTTCTTATAATATCGGAATGTGTTTCATAATCTATGAGCGATGCTTCATTTTTCTTTCATTTTTGTACATCAAAAATCATTCAGGCAGCGAACCGGTTGTTAAATTATTTGAATCCCACCACTGGAAATAAGGTATATAAGAGAACTAAGTAAACATTTTAGAAAACGCATAAAATATTTAAAAAACTGATTTCAGCAGTTACCTTCCATAGAAAATATGTATTCCAATTCTTTTGAACAGCCCTGTATTTGATCTGTAGGTTGATATAGATAATATTATGGAGAAATTTAGTTTAGCAAAAAAACATATAACAGGTTGAAATTTCTCTGCCAGCAATTTATACTAATAGATGGAAACATACTTTTGTACAACTTTGTAGTTAATCTAGTACCTTTATTACACGCCACTATTTAGCTAAAGTTTAATTCAAAGTAAAACACTCTTAAAACTACTGGAATCACATTTCAAAAAATTACCATTTATAGACGGCCATGTATCCAATTCTTTGCGTGACCCTGTATATCAGCTTATGTATGTTCTACAAACATTTCTTACAAACATTTCTTAGTAAACTAGATGCAGTTCAGCGTACAAATGCATAACTCATTTAAAAACCACATTTAAGCAATTTGCAATCATATCCAGTAACCACTACGAATTCTTTTGTGTAGCCCTGTATATCAGTTACAGCATTATACACACCATATACAATGCATAAATATAGTGAAACATAAAAGCACATACCATAATTAAAAATGCATTTCCAGCAATCATCGCTAACGTACAGTGCTTCGGATACAATATAGTATCTGAAATCTGTTGTGTGTCCCTGTAAATAATGCTATGCACTTCGTATTATACATGAAATAACTTATAGTAAACCTCAGCGACGTATATCAGTTTCATTATACATGAAATAGTTTAACATATTTGAAGTACGAAGGAAAAAATTCCCTTCACCCCAATATCATTATGTGACGGAATCCTTTTGTGTGGCCCTGTAAATGAATAATAAGTATTCTTTGCGCCGCATATTCTACAGAATGCATATTTTAGTGCACGTGATAAATGCATATCAATTTTATTATGTTTGAAAGCATGTAGCATCATTAAAAATCATTTTAAACGATTTTTTGCCATAGGCCCTAAAGTAACGGAAATCTTTTGACTGTCCCTGTAAATGAACTAAACGTGCTACAAACTTCATTTGAAATACAGTTTGTGCTATGGTAGAAGTCACTAACATCCAAAAATTTCAGAACGATCCGAATATATTTACGGGAGTTAGAGCGCGGCCAGACGGACAGACAAACCGAAGTCATAAACACTTTAACTTTGTTGGAAAGTACTAAAAAGGTTACGATATGGAAATGGACCAATGTAAATCTGCGGAGATACCGCGAAACGCATCTGATGGGTTAGAGCTTTATGTCTTTTCTTAGCGGGAATTGTACATGGCGAAAACCATGAAAGTAGAGTATTTAAATAGGATGGTCGGGAAAGGGAATATTCTTCTAAATTTCGATAGATTTAGTTTTTATTAGGGGTTGATTGCAAAAAATGATTTTTACAGAAAGATGATCATTTCCATTAACTAATGAGATAGGAGGGGAGTCATCTGCATTTAGAATCTAATATATGAATGCATAGAAAATAAGGGATCTCGAAGCGAACCAGAATGGAAATGCGAAACAATTACACTCTGGGGTTGGCTAGAAAATAGGGATTGCTTCGCGAGACCGAACGGAATCGGCAAGCGATTACGCGGGGGGTTGGTAAGTTTAGCGAGCAGGGGCAGAGTCGGCCTAGTATACATACATAAATGAACATTGGAACGGATAGGGATGTCATCCGCTGGGGTTTATGATCAGGGAAAACGTATCGGTGTTTCTCTCCGCTTGAGAGTTTCGATAGAATTTTACTTTTTTGAATGGAAGTTACCTAATATCTCAGTGTGTTTCAGCCATTTACATGTAGCATATCTTAATTTTATTTTTTGCCATTTCGAAAACGTTATATGTATTATTTCTTTCTACAAAGTATTTTGTTTATGGAGTGCTAAATAGGTACATTTTTATCGAAGAAAAAATCCAAAGTATTGTATTTGAGGATTTTAAACTACATATCCTTATTTATTAAGAAGTTTTTTTTTTAATTATTAATTACCATACCATTAGAAAGAAATTCGTAAAATTTATTACCATTATTTATTTCTACAAAGAATTTTCTTTTTGGAGTGATAATTGGTATTTTTTTTATCGAAGAAAAAAACCGGATGCGGTGTAATTAACGAATTTAAACCATACATCCTTATTTATTTAAATGTAACGAGCGAGCACAAGTACTTACGTAACGGTGCCCGAAAGATTAAATCCTCGTAAAGCTTAAAGTTGGCGAAATATAAGTAAGAAAAATATGTCGTCTTAAATAAATCCTTCTTTTCGTAGCTTACTATTTGGTGAAACTTCCAGTTAAATTCAGTATTGACGAAACGTGGAAATATTTTGTAATCGGCTTTCATGCAATTTTGTTTAGTGTTTACGCGAAATGTAGCTAAATTCCTAAAAACAAGGAAGAAATAAGCTATCATTTCCTCTTGATATAAGCCGAAAATACTCCTTCTAATTTTTAATACCTCCAAAACAGAATTTTAATAAAGTTATATTTTTATGTATGTTTGTATGGTTTACAGATACAGTAGTAATTAGAAAACGCTTCAGCAAGTTTCCTACAGGTTATTGAATATCCCTGACTTTACGGCAGATGAACGCCAGTACTTTCTTAAAGAATAACTTGCCTTTTGCAATCGTGTGATTTTATAAGTGGTGTTTTTTGTACATAAAAATACTGATATTTTAGATCAAAGTGTGGGAACCTTGTTCAAGTTGATAAGCAGTTTAAAAAATTCTTTTAAAGAATTCAGTCTTGAAGAACATGTAAATTATAATTTTCTATGCAACCTTTGAATTTTTTTTTAAATTTTGCTTTGTTAATTTGAACTATGCAATCTCTTGAATACTAAAAATGAAACAAAATATCTTTAATTAAAGAAAGATGTTAACTCCGTACAATAAAACAAATCGAGGCGAAATCTTACGCCATTTAAAATATCGTACATATAATGCTTTAATTTTCTATTCATTTTTTTAAGCCATAAATGGAAGTACGTTAATTTTTTGTCTAAAAAATGAATATACGGGTTTACGAAGAGAAAGTGATGTGTTAGTGTAATATCCAAATGTAGCACTCACCCTTAGATCTTTAGAAAAGTTAAGAAAAAAAAATAATAATAAAATTCTATTTTATGTATTTTTCTGTTGATTAGAGGAACGTTGTAAATTTAAAAATGCTTCAACAAGAGTAGTTCTTAAAACATAGGGTGTGTAACTTCCCTGAAACCCCGAGTCAAATGCTGATTTTTCTTTTTTTAACTCTCTCGTGCACTTTTTTTTTAAAATTTTGCATGTGAACTTTCAATTAACACGTGATTTTAAATTTACAGAATGTATTAAATTGAACAAAAACCAATGCTTAAAACGATTTAAGGTAAATTCAACCTGTTGAATAGATAAATCATTCACATCGTTTAACGCGGAACATTAAACTAAGAAAAAATAAAATCTTTCTTATAGAGTAGAATTTACCATCGGGTAAGAAAACGCATCAAAGTAAAATATCACTCAGCTGAACATTAAATAAAAATAGAATAATACATTTTTTTTTATTTTCTTTTTTAGAACCTTAACTGAAATCAAGATTGAAATATTTAGAATTTTTTTTTCCACTAATAGAAGCGGAATTGAAAGGATTTTTATAAAGAAAATGCTGAATTATTTTAATAAAATAATTTTATCTATTAAAAAAATAATAGCAAAACTATACATACACTGTTAAAAATTTGCAGCATTCTGGCAGGTCATTTGATCGTTTTTTTCCGAAAACGGTTACACAACCGAAATTTTAACACTATTCTGACCGTATTATTGGCCATTTTATGTTCAGAATATAGTTAAATTATGGTTATGAAACCGTTTTTTCAAAAAACGGTCGAATGACCTGCCAGAATGCTGCAAAATTTTTAACAGTGTAGTATATTTTTAACACTATACAATAGTGTCTGGCAGTGGTTCCCAACGTGGGACGTAAGCCCCACAGGGAGGCAATATGGCTTTTCAGGGGGGGCAATATCAGATTTCTTATTGTCAAATTTTCTGTCATTTTTTTTCTAATGAAAGTAGCGTCTTAGTCTAAAAGTAGAAATAATAGAATAACTGAATAAAAATTAATTTTCGAAGCGATCCCATTTAAAAGTTCAAAAGTACACTGTTACCGCAATAATTATGTTAATTCTATTTAATTAAACTGACACTTGCTATATATTAAAAGATTCTTCTAATCTTTCTTTTTTTTGTATTATTTTAGTAAATTACACCTCTTTTTTTTTATATTTATTAAAAAAAAAAAAAAAAACTCTTATATCTAATCATTGTGTAATGTGCACCATGAGGGAAATTTTACATATGACATTTGGTAGTGTATATCTAAAATTGACTATTTAGATATGTTTAATCTAAAAAATGTTTTTAATGATCTAAATGAGGTACTACATTTATGAAATTAATAAAACTCCGTGCTCATCACAGGAGGAAAGGGTAGAAAATAAACTTCTTATGGCCTTTTGCAAAATATGACATTAATGACATATGCATTTTAAAATTTAAAATTGGAGAGAATATGGTAGTCAAATAATAATATTTGGGGAAAAAGCCCGTAATCAAAGAAGTATGTTATAAGAGGAAAGAAAAATGGGTCATTCCACGTAAAATGAGCAAAAATTAAAAAAAAGTCGTGGCCACATAGTAACAGATTTTAATAAAATTTGATATACAGGTTCAATTCATATTCAAATAGAGCTCTGCAAAATATCTTCACGAAAAATAAATTATTTTAGCAGTTTTGGACATTTAAAACACTTGTGATAAAGAATGGCATGTGTGCAATCGTCCAAAGTTGCAGGTTTGAAGTTCTGTATCTTGAAAACTATTTAACTGAAATGAATTTTTTTTTTAATAATGTAACCTCTGAAAAATTATCTTCTTATTTATTGAGCAATAATAATCTGGTAACACCATGATTATTCTTTAATTGGTTGTAAAAATTGAAAATTTGCGAATTTTGAGAAAATTAAAAACGTATTAAAAATTAAAGGAATTCAAAAACATCTGAGAAATTAATGCCTGATGTAGTTTTACATATTAAGATCGAATTACTAAAGTTTTTAAGTTGCCATGTATTTCCTTCACCTTTAAAAAATTTTAGAAACTTTAAAAAAAATGACAAAATCGTAATTTTTCCTCTTATTCACAGGTAAAAAGAACAATGAAGGAAATGTCCCACATTACAGTTATTGCACAGACATAAAGATCAATAAGTCCATAATCTGATAAAAAAAATTCAAGCATGCCTTTTTGATTCCTAACGTCACAAAATTGGGTTAAAAAAGGCAATATTAACTATATTCCATGAGCTATTTTTTTTTTAATTCGCGCGCGTTTCTTAAAATATTGCACGATTTCAAGGTGAAAAAATTTAGTGCTGCCATCTATTTTCTGTATGTGGGTTTAGAAATTAATATATAATTTTCTGTTCAATTGAGCTTTTTTTTTCTACTTTAATTAAAAATCTTCTTGAGGAAAAAATAAACTGAAAGAAAGTATAAAAGTTCTTATGTTTAAAATATACACTGTTATCTATAATATTAAAAGAATTAAAAGTTTAAAAAAGATTTCTTTCACGTCGAAACAAGTGATAGAAATATTGCCTTTTATCCTCAACATTTTTTACTATTTATTTTTTTTCTCGTTAAGGAATAAAAAAGGCAAGAATTAAAGTTTAAATATTTAATATATATACTTTTAGCTATAACGTCAAGCAATTTTGATATTGTCAGAGATGTCCTTCATCTCTATAGAAACGTTGCATTTTCTCCTCAAATTTTTCCAAAAATAATTTTTTTTCTCATTAAGGAATAAAAATACAATTACTAACTTACGTCAATCTGTTACTTATCATTCATTCCTAATTATAAATAATTTTTAATATAGTCTTTGCATTCTTAAGGCTAATAACCAAAATTGAAACTTCAAGCATGTAGCCAAAACCACGATTTTGCATCCACTTTTAATATAAATTTTAATACTTAAATAAACAATCCTAAAATCTATTATTTTACATTTACTCATAAATAGATATGATCTACTTACAAAATGATTTTCGTTAAAATCTGTGACATGTCTGCCACAGGTGATTTGCTCATTTTGTATGGAATGACCCAAATAGTAACTTAAAATTGATAAAAGCGCGAATCCGGAAATATATACTTGTGAATTTTGTAATTCATACAGTCTTGGCGATAAACAACTATCACTTATTTTTAATGAAGTACTAAAATCCATTATAAACTTTATTTACACATGTGCATACCTGCACACTGTGCCCTTAAAAGTAGGTTTTCATTTTTATTTACAATGCGTTTTAGAAAGAATTCGGAAAACTTTAACATACAACATTACAAAAAAATAAATAAATAAATAAATAAATAAATAAATAAAAATCATGAAAGAATACATGGGTCCCCACACATAGCCCTTTTCTAAAGAATAGCACAATGTTATGTTAAGCCTAACGTACTGTACAATATTTATGACTGGAATGAAGGCTCGATATTTCTGCATTACTTAAAACCTACTTACTTAAAATTCTATGATATATTTTATCCGAAAAAAGCAAAATATTTCTAAAGTACTTCCCAACATCTATGATGTACCCACTTGTATAATAGAATAACAGAATATTTAAACAAAATATTTTCTATTCAAATAAAGCTTTTAAAAACTAAAATTCACAGGATGTACACAAATCATTTCGAGAATTTTTTTAGCTTTATAATTTTTAAAATGTTATTTATAACGTAAGCAATAAGTGCAGTGGCAGATTACTATTAATATAGAGCCTATCTTAAAAGTTTAGACACATTAATATATAATAATAAAATTGGAAATATGAATATATGAAATAATTGCACGATAACTGGTCAAAATAGAATTTAAATTAAAGGTTTTATGAATATTACAAAGGTTACATCGCCACTAAAAAGATATTCATGTTTACATTTTTCTTACAAAACCAATATCTCTAAAGTTTAAACACATTTTTAAATCTTAAGAATTGCTATATAGGTTTCAGCCAAACAATCAAATTTGTTTCCTGACCTGAGTGGTGGACCAGCGAATATTCTATTTAACGTTGAAATCGAAAGGTATGCCCTGACTGAAATTTGTAGAATTTTAAAATTGTAAAAGCCAGGAATACCACCAAGCACTTGCTTGAAATAACAATTTCAACCAAATAAAAAAAAAAAAAAAAAAAAAGAGCGGGCAGTCACATGTAACGAATATTCAGACTGACTGAAAAATTGCAAGATTTTTCTCTTTAGAAAATATAAAAATATTTTTGGTTACAACGTCCCAAAGAGCATAATACGTAGATACATAAGTAAATACAAGAAATATATATTCTTACACCATGGAAGCAAACCGCACCTAAATTTACACAATTAGTAAACCTTAATGGATTAAGCTGGAAAATAGAGTTTGTGTAGAGGTTGGTTGGTTGATTTCGTGACGGCCGATTATCTACACTAGGGATATAGGCCCGAGGGGGAGTGTCCTTCGTGGGGGTCTTTCTAAGGGAACCTAACCCGTATTAACGCATGGAAATCCATGGTTCGAAGAAAACCACGAAAACTCCGAACGATTAGGCCGACGGGCGCGATTGGGATCGAACCCAGCACTTCCCGTCTACCAGTTTCGAGAGCAGAACCTCTCAGCCACTGGTGGGGCAGTTTGTGTAGAGATAGTGGAGTGTCGTATTATTCAACGATGGTTGAAACTAAATATGGATGGCCCTAATGACTGGAATTGGTATTGGAATCGGTTCATAAAACAGCCAATTAACATAAAACTTTCTTCAGTAGAAAACCAGGGGTCTCTGATGAATTGTGGAGCGATGGGCTTTTATGGCCAAACCTCTTTGGACATCATACATAAATAATTTCAAATTAAAAGATCACATGCGACAGGTTTGTCGTTTCTCACTCATACCTAGCACAATCTATAAGTATTTTTTTTCAAACATTATCTTATGGGTCATCCTGTATTATATAAAGTGTTGAAACGTGGAAAAGCAAGATAAAACATACTTATGATTTTTTATATCTATTGAATTAATTTAAGTGTAATATTGTACTAAATACATGCTTTTGGTTATTGTAAATGATTCTAAAAGGAATCAGAAATATTAAACATTCTACTGACGCATGTTAAAATTATCCCAGATGTTATGCATGCCAAATACACTAATGTTGGTTTATACTTCTTTCTGATAGAAAAAAAATCAACGGGCCCTTAAAATAATGAGGAATTTCATGAATCAGTCGACATATGGTGAACTGCCGTATACATATGTAGTTTCTGTATAAAATAAACTTTATCTTTCGTCAATTTGTCAGAGTTAATTATTAAATGTATTTCTCTTCATATTTTTGTACATTCTATCATCGTCATATCTTCGCAGACAATCATAGAGCGGTAAGTAGTTAAGCCGCTGAAAAACTTTAAAAAAACCGATAATGTACGTACATGTGATTATAACGTATGTATACAAAAATTTATTTACAAGCATATTATAGCTTTTTTAATAAAACTTTTAGGGAATTAAATTTATTTGTTTTGTAGTCTATTTGTGCAGTTCATTAAAAAATGCATAACAGTTTATTAACCATTTCAGGGGTTGTGGTGCGTTTATGAAACCACTTAATTTTAAATCCAGAATCCCACAATGACATCAGAATTAAAGAACAGGTTTAAAAAATTTAGGTTTATAATATAGGCGGCCTGCATATATAACATTATCATTTCAGGGGGGAGGGGGGTTCTGGCAAATGATATCGTTATATATTTCTAGGGGAAAGAGGGTGTTGTCTCTTTATGTCGTTATCATTTTTTATACAATCAAAATTTGCTATTTTTATTTGTAATTTGGTCTTTACATCAAAATACGTAGTATGTTATTTTTTTCAGTCTGTTATCTATTTTTATGAAAACAACGAAGTCATTATTTAAATCATTAAATGTTTATAAAATTTTAACTCCAAAATGTCGAATACCCCAACATTTGTATGGATAAATAAACCGCTATTCGAGAAACCATGTGCGAAGTATATTTGAAATAATACTTGTATTTACCAGTAAATAAAAGAGAAAGAATGTTGCCCACCTGTTTTGGTTATAAGAAGTTCTGTCTGCCTCCAACCCACCCCTCCCCCCGTGCGGGGACAGGTTCAAAAAGACTTTATTAATGTTGAGTACATTATTAACAAAAAGCTATTATTAAATACTTATAAAGAGGAGTTTGATATAACGTTATCTCATATATAAAGTGATATTTATTGACCTCTCTTCATTTGAATCAATGCAGCACGCGCAAAATAAATGTAACCATATTTGTATATCACTCCAAGCAAAAGAAAAAACTTCCAAAAATGAAAAGAATTTTTAGACATTGATAACGATATAATTAAGTGGGAGAGGGGGGGGGGGTCGAGAGATGATAACGTATGATATCCTAACGGCGGAGTAGATCCAAAATTACCAAAAATTTGATAAAGTTATTTTCGTACAGCCCATATGTGAAAAATAGGTTTTTCTTTTTTCCAAATAAATTTCTGGTGCCAGTCATTCATTTCAACAGTTTAGCAATCGAAGTGCTGTGCCCCTGAAAGGTTTAAAACGTTTTCCTTCTTCATTGGATACGTAAAATATGGATATAACAACGCGTTACTACTGCAATATTGTTTTATCTCTTATATTTTCAATAGGTCATCTAAGGACAGCTGTGTTACACGATCGATAAAAACACATTTACACTTAATATGGTCTGCTGCTTTCTCTGATTTTCTATATAAAATCTTTTTTTTTTTTTTTTCTGGGATTATCTTTTTTCGAAACTTTATATTACAAAAAGAAATAAAAATGTGGCATAAGAAAATAATTTAAAATACGTTTAGGGTTTTATTGAGAATTAACAAAAACTGTGTGGGAATTATTTCTTGCATTATATATCTATCTAATTAAGAATTCGTTTACTAGAAACTTAATCACTTACGAATATAGAATAATTTTCAAAACAATTAATAACAAAGTAAAAAAAAAAAATGTCTTATGTTCTTACATTATATATATCATAACCTATTTTAAATTTATATTTTAATTCTACTTTATAATGGTGTTATTGCTCTATGACAATCAGAAATTAATATTGTGTTGAAAACAGGCACAAAATTCAAGCTCTCACATAATCATGCAACATGGGACTTATATCGAAAATGGAACATTGAAACCCTGAAACTGTGTTTCGGGATTGAGAATGCGTGTATAAAAATCAATGCAAAAACCCTTGACGGGTTAAAAGTTTCTGACGCAGCACTTTATCTTATGCTCTAAGAATTTTAAATATGGAACTTAAAAATACTGATATCAAATTTTGAGTGACGTTATGCTATTTCTTAAAAAATATATTTGTATTTATTTCACCATTTTATTTTTGTTTTATTTATAATCGCATGTGCAAAAGTTATGTTCAACATGAAAAGCTGCATAAAATTTTATTCGCTGTTGCTTTATCATTTACATCTCTCATAAATTCAAAATATGTTTTTTAAAAGATATGATATAAAATTTAAGTGACGCCTTGATGTGACTTTAAAAGGTTTGTTTTTTAAAATCCAATTTAAATTATTTTTGACTTGGTTAAAATATTTTTTTTACATCTACACAATACTTTTAATTTTCCAATTCACTGTTAAATATATCACTTTCATTGAATCTATACTATGCATTGAAATGTATTTATTTCAATAAATTGATTTATCTTTTGTGTCACGCTATTCAAAATTGTGAGTAAGATTTATGTAAATGGTTTATTTGCGTCAAACTATCCTTTTTCATACATTTCATGTAGTTTGGACACAATGACGCAAAGAAACCATTTACATAAATCTTACTCACAATTTTGAATAGCGTGACACAAAAGATAAATCAATTTATTGAAATAAATACATTTCAATGCATTGTATAGATTCAATGAAAGTGATATATTTAACAGTGAATTGGAAAATTAAAAGTATTGTGTAGATGTAAAAAAAAAATATTTTAACCAAGTCAAAAATAATTTAAATTGAATTTTAAAAAACAAACCTTTTAAAGTCACATCAAGGCGTCACTTAAATTTTATATCATATCTTTTAAAACACATATTTTGAATTTATGAGAGATGTAAATGATAAAGCAACAGCGAATAAAATTTTATGCAGCTTTTCATGTTGAACATAACTTTTGCACATGCGATTATAAATAAAACAAAAATAAAATGGTGAAATAAATACAAATATATTTTTTAAGAAATAGCATAACGTCACTCAAAATTTGATATCAGTATTTTTAAGTTCCATATTTAAAATTCTTAGAGCATAAGATAAAGTGCTGCGTCAGAAACTTTTAACCCGTCAAGGGTTTTTGCATTGATATCATTACTTTTTTGAGGTTAGTGATAAAATGATTAAAAAAAGATACTTATGGAATTTAATGCAGATTTAATTTTTACTATTTTATTACAATTTTCCTTATAGCAGTTTGTATATAAAAACAACTGGGTAAGTATAATCGCAGATCGCACAGAGGGTTTCATTTGATATTCCTTTAAAAACACTTTATCCTTAAATTAATAAATCCAAAATGTTAATTTATAATTATTAAATCCTTACATAGATGTAGCACCAATAGTTCCAATTTTCATGGGGCAGGGAACGCACTCTTTTAAACAAACCACTTTCCAATTGAAGTCATCAAAAACCAAGTTGAATAAGTCAGAGCCCGTTGTGTTGTTTGACAAACAGCAGTCTCACGTCCCCTCCTTCCCCCCTTTTTCAAAAATTTTCAGACCAGTACCTAAGAATGGAACCGAAATAATTTTTTCTCTTCAGAAATTACGATAAAAATATAGTATGCAGTACTCATAAATTTACTTTAATGCTATATAGGGTGATTATTAAGTTAATTATAACGTTTGGAATCTGTTGCATTGATGTCCGAAAGGTAGTTTCTGAGTTATGGAAGCTGGACCCATAAGGCGCCATAGAGGGGCGAAGCCCGCTAGTGTCTATCATAATTATATCTGCCATGTAGACTAATTGCGATATTTAATCAAAATAGCCCCCCCCCTCCTCATCCCCGGAAATATAACAAATTCAAAATGTGTCTTTATAAACCTATCGTCAAATAGGTTTTTATTTCTTTTTCCCTAAAAAAAACATGATTTTTATATCCGTAACGTAAATAGCGGACGAAGCCCGCTAGTTCCTATCATAATATATATTTTTAATAATTTTATATAGTCTATAATAAAAATCAGACTTAAAATAGTCTAGTTCCATGAGTACTTGTAGTGTCAGTTACATGCTACGATTTTTGGATACCAGTATTTTAGAACGGGAAAATGTGACTTATTTTATCGGAGATATCTCATTAATTGAAGAAGGTGAAGCAAACTTTTTGAAAAAAAGGTGGCCAACAAGCATGGCAGTTATCAGTTATGTGACTTTGTGCTAAAGTCCATTAATTTGATCTGCTTTAAAAAGATTACGGAAGATTGAATTATAGTAGAACCTGGATTAACCGAGCTTCGATTAATCGAGGTTTCTGTTAACCGAGCCGATAACAAAGTCTGATTTTTTTTTTCCTTTTGAATGAGCCTTAAAAATAACCACACTCTTTAGCTCACTGTCCGTGCTATACAGGCCCTTCTGCCCCCAAAAGCCCTCAACTCCAAAGAAACATTGGACCCTGAGAAGTCAATAGCGAACAATGCTTTGTTTCCAGTGGCTGTGTGAACTTTCGTAAATTTTTCAATTTGCATTTTAAAATTTACTACTGGTAGTTGATTTTCTTTTTAAATTTGTTAAGCTGTGAAACAGAACTTTACATATATTTACTTTTATTATTTAAAAAACGTTCTATATATTTTTTAAAAGATATGTTAAATTCGCAAGCACGGCGAGTTTTTACACACAGTTTCTATTAACCGAGATTTCCGATTCCGATTTACTAACAGTCCCAATTAGCTCGGATAATCGAGGCTGCTCTGTATAATTAAAAAATCAATGGCGATCTTACTGTAAACGGGTTTCCCTTTTACTGGGGGATTTCAAAACCGAATCAGCTGATGTTAGTTGCTGTTTCCCTGCTTGATTAAATAAGATTAGTTAAACATTTGAAAATTACCAAATATAAAAGGAACTAAGTCAACAGAGTCTTTGCTTTATGGTATCTTTTAACAACGCTATAAGAAAATGATTTTAAATAAGAGATTTTAAATGTAACGTTTTAAATCTGACATAATTTTCACCAAACTTTCCTTTCTCTTTGTAACATTCAACTGAAAATATTTTTATTATTAGAAAGGTAATATTATTATTTGCGCTACCTTAAAATTAGCAACTATAGTTAAAAATATCATCTCGAAATTTGAAATAAATCTCTCATATAAATATATTTTTTAATTTACACTGTTTTGCAATATGTTTTGCAATGTGTTTTGTAAACTGTTTTGGCCACTTTGGCCAATATGACGTAATTTCCTCCATTTACGACTTTTAACACATATCAATGAATTTATTATTTAAAAATTTTCTTTTTCTTTTAATATTCACGTGTAAATATAATTTTTATGACGTAATTTTCAATGTTTTCCTTCTTTTAATGCGTAATCATTTAATTCTAATTTGAAAATAATTGATTATTTTATAATTTTCTTTCATTTTAAGTAAGCATGTGTAAAAACAATTTTTATGACGTAATGTTTAATATTTTCCTGCTTTTAACACGTTATCATTTAATTCTAATTTAAAAGGATTTTTTTCTGTTTATAATAGTCACGTGTGAATAAATTTTTAATTTAAAGGATATATTATTCTTTGCGCTGTTTTAACATTTGGCAACAATTTAAAATAACCTTTTCTAAAATATGTAAAAAATATCTCTGGAAATTCTGAAAATTTTAATTTAAAATTGAAATAAACCGTCAAAAAATTAGGCAAGTTAAGAATAATAAATGCACTCTGCAAACTTCGAGTTTTTATTGAATGATTAAATTGAATGAAAATGATTAAATTCCCATGTATATTTTTTTTCCTATGAGACTTTTTTAATGAGACAATTTTATCCAGATTTAACATTAAATATCTCTTTAAATAATTCTTCGATTTAAAAACTGTCTGCTTCAACGTTTTTATCAAACATTTCTCTATAATACTACGTAATTGCGTCAAAAGATGGCGACACCAGAATTCTGATATGCTTATTATGTAAACTGTAAATATTGCAAAGGGGTCATTCCACGTAAAATGAGCAAAAATTAAAAAAAAGTCGTGGCCACATAGTAACAGATTTTAATAAAATTTGATATACAGGTTCAATTCATATTCAAAAAGAGCTCTGCAAAATATCTTCACGAAAAATAAATTATTTTAGCAGTTTTGGACATTTAAAAAACTTGTGATAAAGAATGGCATGTGTGCAATCGTCCAAAGTTGCAGGTTTGAAGTTCTGTATCTTGAAAACTATTTAACTGAAATGAATTTTTTTTTAATAATGTAACCTCTGAAAAATTATCTTCTTATTTATTGAGCAATAATAATCTGGTAACACCATGATTATTCTTTAATTGGTTGTAAAAATTGAAAATTTGCGAATTTTGAGAAAATTAAAAACGTATTAAAAATTAAAGGAATTCAAAAACATCTGAGAAATTAATGCCTGATGTAGTTTTACATATTAAGATCGAATTACTAAAGTTTTTAAGTTGCCATGTATTTCCTTCACCTTTAAAAAATTTTAGAAACTTTAAAAAAAATGACAAAATCGTAATTTTTCCTCTTATTCACAGGTAAAAAGAACAATGAAGGAAATGTCCCACATTACAGTTATTGCACAGACATAAAGATCAATAAGTCCATAATCTGATAAAAAAAAATTCAATCATGCCTTTTTGATTCCTAACGTCACAAAATTGGGTTAAAAAAGGCAATATTAACTATATTCCATGAGCTATTTTTTTTTAATTCGCGCGCGTTTCTTAAAATATTGCACGATTTCAAGGTGAAAAAATTTAGTGCTGCCATCTATTTTCTGTATGTGGGTTTAGAAATTAATATATAATTTTCTGTTCAATTGAGCTTTTTTTTTCTACTTTAATTAAAAATCTTCTTGAGGAAAAAATAAACTGAAAGAAAGTATAAAAGTTCTTATGTTTAAAATATACACTGTTATCTATAATATTAAAAGAATTAAAAGTTTAAAAAAGATTTCTTTCACGTCGAAACAAGTGATAGAAATATTGCCTTTTATCCTCAACATTTTTTACTATTTATTTTTTTTCTCGTTAAGGAATAAAAAAGGCAAGAATTAAAGTTTAAATATTTAATATATATACTTTTAGCTATAACGTCAAGCAATTTTGATATTGTCAGAGATGTCCTTCATCTCTATAGAAACGTTGCATTTTCCCCTCAAATTTTTCCAAAAATAATTTTTTTTCTCATTAAGGAATAAAAATACAATTACTAACTTACGTCAATCTGTTACTTATCATTCATTCCTAATTATAAATAATTTTTAATATAGTCTTTGCATTCTTAAGGCTAATAACCAAAATTGAAACTTCAAGCATGTAGCCAAAACCACGATTTTGCATCCACTTTTAATATAAATTTTAATACTTAAATAAACAATCCTAAAATCTATTATTTTACATTTACTCATAAATAGATATGATCTACTTACAAAATGATTTTCGTTAAAATCTGTGACATGTCTGCCACAGGTGATTTGCTCATTTTGTATGGAATGACCCAAAGTTAAATAAAAAGAATTGTCTCGGGGTTATCAAACTTCATTGATATTTATAAATAAAACATTTCAACTAAATTATTTATTATAAAAGAATTATTACATCACAATAGCTTTTATGCAAGGAAAATAATAATTATAATAATAATAATATTATGGATGTCAGTGGTTATATATTGATTGACCGTCATAATAATAAAAAATGATATTATAAAAAGAAGAGCTGAAATGAATTATTTTTTTACGTTTCTGATCGTGTGATTTATATTCAAATAATAATTATTAATGTATATTTTTTGTAAAGTGATTGAAATTAAATATATTTATAAAATTTATGGTAATATTTTTATTGTTGAAAAATTGCCAAGAAATAATCATCATCAAATTGGCGTCATTATAATTGTAATTTTATTTAACTTAATAGCAATTAAAAAAATTACAAAGGAACTGAGAATAATGGTCAACTAGCAGACTTAAAAAAAAAAAAAAAAAAAACATTCACATGTGAAAACACGTACCACGAGTATCGAACTGCCTATCCTAAGGTCAGTAAACGATGGCCCTTAGCCACTCAGCCAGTGGGAAGACAAAATTTTTCTCCCCAAAAGTGGTTAAAAAGAAAGCATGTGTATGAATACAGTGTCATGCATTTTCGGTGAAATTTCCATAGAATGGCGAAGAAATATAGTCCGATTTTTCATGCGCATTACAAAACGAACAAGAGTCTTGCTGGAAACAAGTAAATTGTTATTTGGTTCATCTGAAACATATTTATTTGATTTATAAAAAATCGCCCGTGTCATTTTCGAGAGAAAAAAAAATCGAATTATTTAACGAACGAGAGTTTTCCCAGAAAAAAGAAAAGTGTTATTCACCTCGCCTTAATCACATTTATATTATGTATCAATTTAAAAATAATCGTTAGAACCGTTTTCGAGATTTTCAAATTAGGAACTTCCTCGATATTATACCAACGTTTTCACTTTAAAAATGGCTATTTAGATCTCAAAATATACTGCACGTAGAAATGCAAAAATTTCAGTATACGATTAGACTGCAGATATAAGACTGTTCTACAAAATTCAGAACAATAAGACATATATCTGCTGAGTTATTAAAAGGCGGCTTTTCGCGTTTTCTTTGATGTCGAGTTAGCTGTATATATGAGTTCCGCCATCTACGAATTCTATGATACGATACGATTTTAACGATACGATACGATACGATACGATTTTAGGCTTAAGGCTGCGTCACTCGAAATACTACCGTCTTCCATGATATATATTATATGAAGCAAACCAATCGACGTTAGCTTTTAAAAATAGAGAATATTAGAAGAATGTCAAAATTTTATGAAAATGAAAAATTACTTATCATAAAAAAGAAGAAAATTCATTTTTCTTTTATACTTCTGAAAAATGCTTTAATAAGCTATTCTTATTTTTGCATATCTAAAAATTAAAAAAAAAAAATTAATTAAAAATTTCAAAAAGTGCAGCTTTTTTATTAATTTTCTCTTAAAAAATTAATTTTTTTATTTCTTTAATAAATAATAGTGCATTTCACTTTCGTATGGTGTAATGATTTTTTGCCTTATTTATCCAGCAAAAAGAACGTTTTCAAAAATGAGAGCAAAAGTCTAACCATTAGAATCAAACTCGTTCAATAAAAGTACTTTGTAATATTTGAAATAATTTTCAACTTTTTATTTATTTTTTGGGGCATAGATACCGTATCTTCTCTCAGCCGTTGTTGTTTTGAATTGTTTGGCGATTTTTTGTTGGCGTGTTGGCGGTGTTTACGGATATGAGAAACTCGATATGTAAACCTCGCGTGACGTGTGTGTTGTGACGTGTCCTGTTCTGGCAATCACTGAGAAGCTTGGAATTTTGTGGATGTATTCTGATATCGTGTTCTATCGTTGTCTTTTTATTTTTATGTTAAATTTATAGGATGTATTTCATTGACTATAGTTTCTGTAATCAGTTTAAACGCTCTTGCTGAAGTAATTAAGAAATATGGGGAAATTTTGACAAGAAAGGGAGGTTTGTTTATAGCGTGCCAATGGGTATTAAGCCTATTTTGGAAAATGACGGCGATGTTATGAGAGATATTTCGTGCTGAATGTTTCAAGAAAGCAGATGTCTGTTAAGGTATGTTGATAATTTTATCTATATATTTTGTTCCTTTAAGTGTTTTTTATATTTTGAGATTGCTACAAAACGAGGACTGCTGAATTTTGAGAATGCTATACCGCGAAAAATGCTGAATTCGGCGATGTTTTTTTTCGGTAAATGTGCGCGAAGCGCTCATACAATTATTGCTGATAGCCACTTTAGGGAGTTTCGTTTTTTATGCATATTTTGCTGTTTTAAGAGTTTTTTACGTTTTGAGATTGCTGCAAAACGAGAACTGCTGAATTTTGAGAATGCTATACCGCGAAAAATGCTGAATTCAGCGATGTTTTCCTTTCGGTAAATGTGCGTGAAGCGCTCATACAACGATTACTGATTGCCAGTTTAGCGAATTTTGTTTATTATTTACATTTTATTTTCGTTAAGCCAAACATGCGTATAAACCGGTGCTTGGCGACATTTACTACTTGGCGGAAAAGGGGTTTTCACGCCAAGAAGATTTCCAAGATGGCGACCGGGGGGAACTTATGACATCTGTTCCTTTTTTTGACTAACATTCGTGTTACACAGACATGAAATACACAGTCACAAATCAAAAATAAATGGGAAAACGAGGGGGGAGTCGAGAAGGGTAGTTCAGAGAGGGGGTTCTTTTCCCCTCCCTCCCATTAAAAAATTAATTAGTTTACGTCGAAAAAGTAGCGTCCGCTAATATCAGTGCATAATATTGTACTTAGCTTTACTCTTAATGGAAAGTTTAATTTCCTGTAACAGCTTCAAATGTATACTAAGGCAATTATAATATGAAAGAAATGACGCCAAGTTTGAATACTTTAAGCCTGTACTGATGTATAAAAAGGGCGTGTCTGTTTGTGATTAAAAAAATCCCACCTATTTGACATGACATTGCGGTGCTTAAGGAGTGCCGACGCGGCGCGCAACGCGTAACCTCCAATTAAATATGAAAAAGAACTAAGGATGAATTTCGAAACAATGCACGGCCTAAAAGTATAATTTGAAAGCTCTGGTGGAGACCCTAGGGCCATTCCAGAGTTGAAAGCACGAGGCTAAATATAACCTCCAGAAAAAAGGCCGCATAAGGCATCCAAGAAATTTTGGTTGCCCTATACTTCGATGTCACTTCACCGACTGGCGTAGGCAAAAACGGAGAATGTAAAGGTTGTAGGGTGCCAACGAGCACAGGAAAGCTATAGCATAAGGTAGCCAAGCCTATTTATCTCTAAAACTTATAAAAAACAAAGGGGGCCACATAGCTGACTAATTTAGATGTCAAACCTAGTGCGCATTACAGGTCGTGTGTCTCCCGGCTTTCGCACAAACGTTTAGCCTTGAAAAAGGCTTTGTGGTTCTAGACATCGAGAGAACACCGCTACTGCAAATTGCGTTTTGGCATTGACAGTGATCGAAAATGGGGACAAGTTAAGATTAAAATTAAAAGCTAAAAAATAGACAAGTAACTTCAAAATTAACTATAAAATTGGGTCATGAATTTCGTGACCGGGGTGCCTCAGCACCGCCGGTCAAATGAACCAAAATGGGAAGAAAAAGGTATAAATGGCCGGGGTGCAGTGAGCAAACACTCCAAAACCGGTCGGGAATAAGGTAGGCGAACCAAACCTCACCCTGGGTGGAAATAACGAAACTGTTCGAAACAATCTAAAATTTTGAAAAGTAAAGAGCACCCGTAAACACTTAATAAAATTAAAGTAAAGGAAGCTCAAAGTAAATAAATATAAAAATACTAAAAATTTCAATAATTAAATTAGAAAAGTTGAAGTTCGCGGCTGTTGACAATGAACAGTATAAAACCTATTTAAGTTCATTAAGCAATTTAGTCGACGTATAATAATAAAGAAGACATTTAAAAAAAATTGTCTCTATGCCTGTACGGAATAAGCTCATAAACAGTTGCAAAACAAGCCTTAAACTTATCAGAGACATGTTTCGGGGAAATATCTGCAGTATGTTGCATTCCGATATCTAAATCTTTTTTGAGGTAAAAGGGAAAAACAAAGAAAATCAATCAATCACCAAATCTTTAGATACCTAAAATCTCTGAAACTAATTGATCAGTTTTAAGGAATCGTACATATATTGTAAGATCTAATTAAAACTTATGTATCATAATTTTGGCTAAGATCTGCATTTTGTAGCATACCGATACCTAAAATAGTTTTTAAGAAAACTGGTAGTAGCCCGCCGAATCAATCAATTAAATGTTTCAATACTCAAAAGCTGAGTAGCTAATTAATCAATCTTACGGACTCTTACGGAGATTGAAAAGTCAAATTTAGATTTATTAATGATAATTCTGGCTGCAATCTGCAGTTTTCTTTGTTCTGATGTCTAAAATAGTTTTAAAAAAATAGGGAGTAGCACGCAACATCAATCAATCAATAATTTTTCAATACTCAAAAACTGAGCAGCTAATTAATCAATTTTACAGATTTTTACGACGATTGAAACGTCTAATTAAGATTTATTAATCATAATTCTGGCCTTAATCTGCAGTTTGCTGCATTCTGATGTCTAAAATAGTTTTTAAGAAAATAGGGATATACCGGGACAATTAATCAATCAACTAATCATTAAATGCTCATAAATGCGGGAACTGATTGATTAATTTCAAGAAATCTTACAGCGATTGTAAGGTGTAATTAAGATTTACACATAATAATAATTACATTCTTAACTTGTTACTTATACATTTTAATTTAAAAACTAGATTGATACTTATGTTTGCCACCTAAAAAGGCTAAAGATATTTTTAAAATACAAAACCAACGAAACGGGCTTGCACATGCAGTATAAAAAGAAATTTAATCTAAAATAAATTTCACCATGCAGATTTGCTATTGAAGACCCTAATTTGCATATTAACACATTAATAATGTAATTCGTTACTTATAGCACTTTTTACACCTAGGTATTTCTGCGGGCATATAATTTGATGACAGAAAATTTTACAGCTCCTGTTTATATGAATTACCTTCATTTGAATGATTAGAGCTTCAGCCTCGTGTACCCTTCTACATTTCGTACGGCCTTTTGTCGCGATGGGTCGAGATGTCCTTAAGGATATCTGATTTCAACAATCTAACATATGATAAATAAACAAAGATATTAGTATATGAAACAGGCATTTTTTAAATTTACTGTACATTAATGATGTAAATATATTTAGGCTTATGTTATAGTTATTTGTAATCTAATAAAATTATTTTTCAAGTTTTCCATTGTAATCGCACTAAATTAAGAAGACTCATTCATTTTATATTAATGTCAATTGCAAAAAATTTTTAACTACTAATAAAGATTATATTTATGTAATATAAATTGTCTTGATAATTTAATTAGTATCTTTAAACAAGAAAATTTGACAAAAAACAAGCAACATGTTTAGATTATAAGTTAGAGGTTTCTATAAAATTGCTTATTTTAAAATAACTTGCCGTTAATCGAAATCGCAGTCATGCATAACAACTTTTACAAAGTTTCCTGTCTTTTATTTTTATTATTTAATATTTTAAAGTCCGTCAGTCTCGTATAAGTGTTTAAGTATTAATTGGAAAATAACAGTGGTTCAAGGATCATTAAAATTTATTGATGGCATTTGTGATGGAGCTCAGACGGCAATATCTATTGCGTCAGATAGCTATTAAATTCCCATGATTTGGCATTTTGTGTATATT
>CAWVRF010001223.1:0-146000 GCA_963932465.1 Maratus speciosus | reverse complement strand
AGGGCTGAAAATTAATTTCTTAATAAATAATAAAGCGAAACCGAATATATTGTTTCAGCAAACAAAGCATTGTTAGAAAATTCATCAGAAAGAGTTACCGCATATAAAACACGCAATATTTATGAATTGAATTCCGGTGCAGGGCTGAAAATTAATTTCTTAATAAATAATAAAGCGAAACCGAATATATTGTTTCAATAATCAAAGCATTGTTAAAAAATTCATCAGAAAGAGTTACCCCATATAAAACACGCAATATTTATGAATTGAATTTCGGGGCAGGGCTGAAAATTAATTTCTTAATAAATAATAAAGCGAAACCGAATATATTGTTTCAACAATCAAAGCATTGTTAGAAAATTCATCAGAAAGAATTACCGCATATAAAACACGCAATATTTATGAACTGAATTCCGGTGCAGAGCTGAAAATTAATTTATTATTTTTAATAAATAATAAAGCGAAACCGAATATATTGTTTCAACAATCAAAGCATTGTTAGAAAATTCATCAGAAAGAGTTACCGCATGTAAAACACGCAATATTTATGAATTGAATTCCGGCGCAGGGCTGAAAATTAATTTCTTAATAAATAATAAAGCGAAACCGAATATATTGTTTCAACAATCAAAGCATTGTTAGAAATTTCATCAGAAAGAGTTACCGCATATAAAACAAGCAATATTTATGAATTGAATTCCGGTGCAGGGCTGAAAATTAATTTCTTAATAAATAATAAAGCGAAACCGAATATATTGTTTCAACAATCAAAGCATTGTTAGAAAATTCATCAGAAAGAGTTACCGCATATAAAACACGCAATATTTATGAATTGAGTTTCGGGGCAGGGCTGAAAATTAATTTCTTAATAAATAATAAAGCGAAACCGAATATATTGTTTCAACAATCAAAGCATTGTTAGAAAATTCATCAGAAAGAGTTACCGCATATAAAACACGCAATATTTATGAATTGAATTCCGGTGCAGGGCTGAAAATTTATTTCTTAATAAATAATAAAGCGAAACCGAATATATTGTTTCATCAATCAAAACATTGTTAGAAAATTCATCAGAAAGAGTTACCGCATATAAAACACGCAATATTTATGAATTGAATTCCGGTGCAGGGCTGAAAAATAATTTCTTAATAAATAATAAAGCGAAACCGAATATATTGTTTCAACAATCAAAGCATTGTTAGAAAATTCAACAGAAAGAGTTACCGCATATAAAACACGCAATATTTATGAATTGAATTTCGGGGCAGGGCTGAAAATTAATTTCTTAATAAATAATAAAGCGAAACCGAATATATTGTTTCAACAATCAAAGCATTGTTAGAAAATTCATCAGAAAGAGTTACCGCATATAAAACACGCAATATTTATGAATTGAATTCCGGTGCAGGGCTGAAAATTAATTTATTAGTAAATAATAAAGCGAAACCGAATATATTGTTTCAACAATGAAAACATTGTTAGAAAATTCATCAGAAAGAGTTACCGCATATAAAACACGCAATATTTATGAATTGAATTCCGGTGCAGGGCTGAAAATTAATTTCTTAATAAATAATAAAGCGAAACCGAATATATTGTTTCAACAATCAAAGCATTGTTAGAAAATTCATCAGAAAGAGTTACCGCATATAAAACACGCAATATTTATGAATTGAATTCCGGTGCAGGGCTGAAAATTAATTTATTAGTAAATAATAAAGCGAAACCGAATATATTGTTTCATCAATCAAAACATTGTTAGAAAATTCATCAGAAAGAGTTACCGCATATAAAACACGCAATATTTATGAATTGAATTCCGGTGCAGGGCTGAAAAATAATTTCTTAATAAATAATAAAGCGAAACAGAATATATTGTTTCAACAATCAAAGCATTGATAGAAAATTCATCAGAAACAGTTACCGCATATAAATCAAGCAATATTTATGAATTGAATTCCGGTGCAGGGCTGAAAATTAATTTCTTAATAAATAATAAAGCGAAACCGAATATATTGTTTCAACAATCAAAGCATTGTTAGAAAATTCATCAGAAAGAGTTACCGCATATAAAACACGCAATATTTATGAATTGAATTTCGGGGCAGGGCTGAAAATTAATTTCTTAATAAATAATAAAGCGAAACCGAATATATTGTTTCAACAATCAAAGCATTGTTAGAAAATTCATCAGAAAGAATTACCGCATATAAAACACGCAATATTTATGAACTGAATTCCGGTGCAGAGCTGAAAATTAATTTATTAATCTTAATAAATAATAAAGCGAAACCGAATGTATTGTTTCAACAATCAAAGCATTGTTAGAAAATTCATCAGAAAGAGTTACCGCATATAAAACACGCAATATTTATGAATTGAATTCCGGTGCAGGGCTGAAAATTAATTTCTTAATAAATAAAAAAGCGAAACCGAATATATTGTTTCAACAATCAAAGCATTGTTAGAAAATTCATCAGAAAGAGTTACCGCATATAAAACACGCAATATTTATGAATTGAATTCCGGTGCAGGGCTGAAAATTAATTTCTTAATAAATAATAAAGCGAAACCGAATATATTGTTTCAACAATCAAAGCATTGTTAGAAAATTCATCAGAAAGAGTTACCGCATATAAAACACGCAATATTTATGAATTGAATTCCGGTGCAGGGCTGAAAATTAATTTATTAGTAAATAATAAAGCGAAACCGAATATATTGTTTCAACAATCAAAACGTTGTTAGAAAATTCATCAGAAAGAGTTACCGCATATAAAACACGCAATATTTATGAATTGAATTCCGGTGCAGGGCTGAAAAATCATTTCTTAATAAATAATAAAGCGAAACCGAATATATTGTTTCAACAATCAAAGCATTGTTAGAAAATTCATCAGAAAGAGTTACCGCATATAAATCAAGCAATATTTATGAATTGAATTCCGGTGCAGGGCTGAAAATTAATTTCTTAATAAATAATAAAGCGAAACCGAATATATTGTTTCAACAATCAAAGCATTGTTAGAAAATTCATCAGAAAGAGTTACCGCATATAAATCAAGCAATATTTATGAATTGAATTTCGGGGCAGGGCTGAAAATTAATTTCTTAATAAATAATATAGCGAAACCGAATATATTGTTTCAACAATCAAAGCATTGTTAGAAAATTCATCAGAAAGAATTACCGAATATAAAACACGCAATATTTATGAACTGAATTCCGGTGCAGAGCTGAAAATTAATTTCTTAATCTTAATAAATAATAAAGCGAAATCGAATATATTGTTTCAACAATCAAAGCATTGTTAGAAAATTCATCAGAAAGAGTTACCGCATATAAAACACGCAATATTTATGAACTGAATTCCGGTGCAGGGCTGAAAAATCATTTCTTAATAAATAATAAAGCGAAACCGAATATATTGTTTCAACAATCAAAGCATTGTTAGAAAATTCATCAGAAAGAGTTACCGCATATAAATCAAGCAATATTTATGAATTGAATTCCGGTGCAGGGCTGAAAATTAATTTCTTAATAAATAATAAAGCGAAACCGAATATATTGTTTCAACAATCAAAGCATTGTTAGAAAATTCATCAGAAAGAGTTACCGCATATAAATCAAGCAATATTTATGAATTGAATTTCGGGGCAGGGCTGAAAATTAATTTCTTAATAAATAATAAAGCGAAACCGAATATATTGTTTCAACAATCAAAGCATTGTTAGAAAATTCATCAGAAAGAATTACCGCATATAAAACACGCAATATTTATGAACTAATTTATTAGTAAATAATAAAGCGAAACCGAATATATTGTTTCAACAATCAAAACGTTGTTAGAAAATTCATCAGAAAGAGTTACCGCATATAAAACACGCAATATTTATGAATTGAATTCCGGTGCAGGGCTGAAAAATCATTTCTTAATAAATAATAAAGCGAAACCGAATATATTGTTTCAACAATCAAAGCATTGTTAGAAAATTCATCAGAAAGAGTTACCGCATATAAATCAAGCAATATTTATGAATTGAATTCCGGTGCAGGGCTGAAAATTAATTTCTTATTAAATAATAAAGCGAAACAGAATATATTGTTTCAACAATCAAAGCATTGTTAGAAAATTCATCAGAAAGAGTTACCGCATATAAAACACGCAATACTTATGAATTGAATTCCGGTGCAGGGCTCAAAATTAATTTATTAATAAATAATAAACCGAAACCGAATATATTGTTTCAACAATCAAAGCATTGTTAGAAAATTCATCAGAAAGAGTTACCGCATATAAAACACGCAATATTTATGAATTGAATCCCGGTGCAGGGCCGAAAATTAATTTCTTAATAAATAATAAAGCGAAACCGAATATATTGTTTCAACAATCAAAGCATTGTTAGAAAATTCATCAGAAAGAGTTACCGCATATAAAACACGCAATATTTATGAATTGAATTCCGGTGCAGGGCTGAAAATTAATTTCTTAATAAATAATAAAGCGAAACCGAATATATTGTTTCAACAATCAAAGCATTGTTAGAAAATTCATCAGAAAGAGTTACCGCATATAAAACACGCAATATTTATGAATTGAATTTCGGGGCAGGGCTGAAAATTAATTTCTTAATAAATAATAAAGCGAAACCGAATATATTGTTTCAACAATCAAAGCATTGTTAGAAAATTCATCAGAAAGAATTACCGCATATAAAACACGCAATATTTATGAACTGAATTCCGGTGCAGAGCTGAAAATTAATTTATTAATTTTAATAAATAATAAAGCGAAACCGAATATATTGTTTCAACAATCAAAGCATTGTTAGAAAATTCATCAGAAAGAGTTACCGCATGTAAAACACGCAATATTTATGAATTGAATTCCGGCGCAGGGCTGAAAATTAATTTCTTAATAAATAATAAAGCGAAACCGAATATATTGTTTCAACAATCAAAGCATTGTTAGAAATTTCATCAGAAAGAGTTACCGCATATAAAACAAGCAATATTTATGAATTGAATTCCGGTGCAGGGCTGAAAATTAATTTCTTAATAAATAATAAAGCGAAACCGAATATATTGTTTCAACAATCAAAGCATTGTTAGAAAATTCATCAGAAAGAGTTACCGCATATAAAACACGCAATATTTATGAATTGAATTTCGGGGCAGGGCTGAAAATTAATTTCTTAATAAATAATAAAGCGAAACCGAATATATTGTTTCAACAATCAAAGCATTGTTAGAAAGTTCATCAGAAAGAGTTACCGCATATAAAACACGCAATATTTATGAATTGAATTCCGGTGCAGGGCTGAAAATTAATTTCTTAATAAATAATAAAGCGAAACCGAATATATTGTTTCATCAATCAAAACATTGTTAGAAAATTCATCAGAAAGAGTTACCGCATATAAAACACGCAATATTTATGAATTGAATTCCGGTGCAGGGCTGAAAAATAATTTCTTAATAAATAATAAAGCGAAACCGAATATATTGTTTCAACAATCAAAGCATTGTTAGAAAATTCATCAGAAAGAGTTACCGCATATAAAACACGCAATATTTATGAATTGAATTCCGGTGCAGGGCTGAAAAATAATTTCTTAATAAATAATAAAGCGAAACCGAATATATTGTTTCAACAATCAAAGCATTGTTAGAAAATTCATCAGAAAGAGTTACCGCATATAAAACACGCAATATTTATGAATTGAATTCCGGTGCAGGGCTGAAAATTAATTTATTGGTAAATAATAAAGCAAAACCGAATATATTGTTTCAACAATCAAAACATTGTTAGAAAATTCATCAGAAAGAGTTACCGCATATAAAACACGCAATATTTATGAATTGAATTCCGGTGCAGGGCTGAAAATTAATTTCTTAATAAATAATAAAGCGAAACCGAATATATTGTTTCAACAATCAAAGCATAGTTAGAAAATTCATCAGAAAGAGTTACCGCATATAAAACACGCAATATTTATGAATTGAATTCCAGTGCAGGGCTCAAAATTAATTTCGTAATAAATAATAAAGCGAAACAGAATATATTGTTTCAACAATCAAAGCATTGTTAGAAAATTCATCAGAAAGAGTTACCGCATATAAAACACGCAATACTTATGAATTGAATTCCGGTGCAGGGCTCAAAATTAATTTATTAATAAATAATAAACCGAAACCGAATATATTGTTTCAACAATCAAAGCATTGTTAGAAAATTCATCAGAAAGAGTTACCGCATATAAAATACGCAATACTTATGAATTGAATTCCGGTGCAGGGCTCAAAATTAATTTATTAATAAATAATAAACCGAAACCGAATATATTGTTTCAACAATCGAACAATGATATTGTTTCAACAATCAAAGCATTGTTAGAAAATTCATCAGAAAGAGTTACCGCATGTAAAACACGCAATATTTATGAATTGAATTCCGGTGCAGGGCTGAAAATTAATTTCATAATAAATAATAAAGCGAAACCGAATATATTGTTTCAACAATCAAAGCATTGTTAGAAATTTCATCAGAAAGAGTTACCGCATATAAAACACGCAATATTTATGAATTGAATTCCAGTGCAGGGCTGAAAATTAATTTCTTAATAAATAATAAAGCGAAACCGAATATATTGTTTCAACAATCAAAGCATAGTTAGAAAATTCATCAGAAAGAGTTACCGCATATAAAACACGCAATATTTATGAATTGAATTCCAGTGCAGGGCTCAAAATTAATTTCGTAATAAATAATAAAGCGAAACAGAATATATTGTTTCAACAATCAAAGCATTGTTAGAAAATTCATCAGAAAGAGTTACCGCATATAAAACACGCAATACTTATGAATTGAATTCCGGTGCAGGGCTCAAAATTAATTTATTAATAAATAATAAACCGAAACCGAATATATTGTTTCAACAATCAAAGCATTGTTAGAAAATTCATCAGAAAGAGTTACCGCATATAAAACACGCAATATTTATGAATTGAATCCCGGTGCAGGGCCGAAAATTAATTTCTTAATAAATAATAAAGCGAAACCGAATATATTGTTTCAACAATCAAAGCATTGTTAGAAAATTCATCAGAAAGAGTTACCGCATATAAAACACGCAATATTTATGAATTGAATTCCGGTGCAGGGCTGAAAATTAATTTCTTAATAAATAATAAAGCGAAACCGAATATATTGTTTCAACAATCAAAGCATTGTTAGAAAATTCATCAGAAAGAGTTACCGCATATAAAACACGCAATATTTATGAATTGAATTTCGGGGCAGGGCTGAAAATTAATTTCTTAATAAATAATAAAGCGAAACCGAATATATTGTTTCAACAATCAAAGCATTGTTAGAAAATTCATCAGAAAGAATTACCGCATATAAAACACGCAATATTTATGAACTGAATTCCGGTGCAGAGCTGAAAATTAATTTATTAATTTTAATAAATAATAAAGCGAAACCGAATATATTGTTTCAACAATCAAAGCATTGTTAGAAAATTCATCAGAAAGAGTTACCGCATGTAAAACACGCAATATTTATGAATTGAATTCCGGCGCAGGGCTGAAAATTAATTTCTTAATAAATAATAAAGCGAAACCGAATATATTGTTTCAACAATCAAAGCATTGTTAGAAATTTCATCAGAAAGAGTTACCGCATATAAAACAAGCAATATTTATGAATTGAATTCCGGTGCAGGGCTGAAAATTAATTTCTTAATAAATAATAAAGCGAAACCGAATATATTGTTTCAACAATCAAAGCATTGTTAGAAAATTCATCAGAAAGAGTTACCGCATATAAAACACGCAATATTTATGAATTGAATTTCGGGGCAGGGCTGAAAATTAATTTCTTAATAAATAATAAAGCGAAACCGAATATATTGTTTCAACAATCAAAGCATTGTTAGAAAGTTCATCAGAAAGAGTTACCGCATATAAAACACGCAATATTTATGAATTGAATTCCGGTGCAGGGCTGAAAATTAATTTCTTAATAAATAATAAAGCGAAACCGAATATATTGTTTCATCAATCAAAACATTGTTAGAAAATTCATCAGAAAGAGTTACCGCATATAAAACACGCAATATTTATGAATTGAATTCCGGTGCAGGGCTGAAAAATAATTTCTTAATAAATAATAAAGCGAAACCGAATATATTGTTTCAACAATCAAAGCATTGTTAGAAAATTCATCAGAAAGAGTTACCGCATATAAAACACGCAATATTTATGAATTGAATTCCGGTGCAGGGCTGAAAAATAATTTCTTAATAAATAATAAAGCGAAACCGAATATATTGTTTCAACAATCAAAGCATTGTTAGAAAATTCATCAGAAAGAGTTACCGCATATAAAACACGCAATATTTATGAATTGAATTCCGGTGCAGGGCTGAAAATTAATTTATTGGTAAATAATAAAGCGAAACCGAATATATTGTTTCAACAATCAAAACATTGTTAGAAAATTCATCAGAAAGAGTTACCGCATATAAAACACGCAATATTTATGAATTGAATTCCGGTGCAGGGCTGAAAATTAATTTCTTAATAAATAATAAAGCGAAACCGAATATATTGTTTCAACAATCAAAGCATTGTTAGAAAATTCATCAGAAAGAGTTACCGCATATAAAACACGCAATATTTATGAATTGAATTCCGGTGCAGGGCTGAAAATTAATTTATTAGTAAATAATAAAGCGAAACCGAATATATTGTTTCATCAATCAAAACATTGTTAGAAAATTCATCAGAAAGAGTTACCGCATATAAAACACGCAATATTTATGAATTGAATTCCGGTGCAGGGCTGAAAAATAATTTCTTAATAAATAATAAAGCGAAACCGAATATATTGTTTCAACAATCAAAGCATTGTTAGAAAATTCATCAGAAAGAGTTACCGCCTATAAAACACGCAATATTTATGAATTGAATTTCGGGGCAGGGCTGAAAATTAATTTCCTAATAAATAATAAAGCGAAACCGAATATTGTGTTTCAACAATCAAAGCATTGTTAGAAAATTCATCAGAAAGAATTACCGCATATAAAACACGCAATATTTATGAACTGAATTCCGGTGCAGAGCTGAAAATTAATTTCTTAATCTTAATAAATAATAAAGCGAAACCGAATATATTGTTTCAACAATCAAAGCATTGTTAGAAAATTCATCAGAAAGAGTTACCGCATGTAAAACACGCAATATTTATGAATTGAATTCCGGTGCAGGGCTGAAAATTAATTTCTTAATAAATAATAAAGTGAAACCGAATATATTGTTTCAACAATCAAAGCATTGTTAGAAAATTCATCAGAAAGAGTTACCGCATATAAAACACGCAATATTTATGAATTGAATTTCGGGGCAGGGCTGAAAATTAATTTCTTAATAAATAATAAAGCGAAACCGAATATATTGTTTCAACAATCAAAGTATTGTTAGAAAATTCATCAGAAAGAATTACCGCATATAAAACACGCAATATTTATGAACTGAATTCCGGTGCAGAGCTGAAAATTAATTTATTAATCTTAATAAATAATAAAGCGAAACCGAATGTATTGTTTCAACAATCAAAGCATTGTTAGAAAATTCATCAGAAAGAGTTACCGCATGTAAAACACGCAATATTTATGAATTGAATTCCGGTGCAGGGCTGAAAATTAATTTCTTAATAAATAATAAAGCGAAACCGAATATATTGTTTCAACAATCAAAGCATTGTTAGAAATTTCATCAGAAAGAGTTACCGCATATAAAACACGCAATATTTATGAATTGAATTCCAGTGCAGGGCTGAAAATTAATTTCTTAATAAATAATAAAGCGAAACCGAATATATTGTTTCAACAATCAAAGCATAGTTAGAAAATTCATCAGAAAGAGTTACCGCATATAAAACACGCAATATTTATGAATTGAATTCCAGTGCAGGGCTCAAAATTAATTTCCTAATAAATAATAAAGCGAAACAGAATATATTGTTTCAACAATCAAAGCATTGTTAGAAAATTCATCAGAAAGAATTACCGCATATAAAACACGCAATATTTATGAACTGAATTCCGGTGCAGAGCTGAAAATTAATTTCTTAATCTTAATAAATAATAAAGCGAAACCGAATATATTGTTTCAACAATCAAAGCATTGTTAGAAAATTCATCAGAAAGAGTTACCGCATGTAAAACACGCAATATTTATGAATTGAATTCCGGTGCAGGGCTGAAAATTAATTTCTTAATAAATAATAAAGCGAAACCGAATATATTGTTTCAACAATCAAAGCATTGTTAGAAATTTCATCAGAAAGAGTTACCGCATATAAAACAAGCAATATTTATGAATTGAATTCCGGTGCAGGGCTGAAAATTAATTTCTTAATAAATAATAAAGCGAAACCGAATATATTGTTTCAACAATCAAAGCATTGTTAGAAAATTCATCAGAAAGAGTTACCGCATATAAAACACGCAATATTTATGAATTGAATTTCGGGGCAGGGCTGAAAATTAATTTCTTAATAAATAATAAAGCGAAACCGAATATATTGTTTCAACAATCAAAGCATTGTTAGAAAGTTCATCAGAAAGAGTTACCGCATATAAAACACGCAATATTTATGAATTGAATTCCGGTGCAGGGCTGAAAATTAATTTCTTAATAAATAATAAAGCGAAACCGAATATATTGTTTCATCAATCAAAACATTGTTAGAAAATTCATCAGAAAGAGTTACCGCATATAAAACACGCAATATTTATGAATTGAATTCCGGTGCAGGGCTGAAAAATAATTTCTTAATAAATAATAAAGCGAAACCGAATATATTGTTTCAACAATCAAAGCATTGTTAGAAAATTCATCAGAAAGAGTTACCGCATATAAAACACGCAATATTTATGAATTGAATTCCGGTGCAGGGCTGAAAAATAATTTCTTAATAAATAATAAAGCGAAACCGAATATATTGTTTCAACAATCAAAGCATTGTTAGAAAATTCATCAGAAAGAGTTACCGCATATAAAACACGCAATATTTATGAATTGAATTCCGGTGCAGGGCTGAAAATTAATTTATTGGTAAATAATAAAGCGAAACCGAATATATTGTTTCAACAATCAAAACATTGTTAGAAAATTCATCAGAAAGAGTTACCGCATATAAAACACGCAATATTTATGAATTGAATTCCGGTGCAGGGCTGAAAATTAATTTCTTAATAAATAATAAAGCGAAACCGAATATATTGTTTCAACAATCAAAGCATTGTTAGAAAATTCATCAGAAAGAGTTACCGCATATAAAACACGCAATATTTATGAATTGAATTCCGGTGCAGGGCTGAAAATTAATTTATTAGTAAATAATAAAGCGAAACCGAATATATTGTTTCATCAATCAAAACATTGTTAGAAAATTCATCAGAAAGAGTTACCGCATATAAAACACGCAATATTTATGAATTGAATTCCGGTGCAGGGCTGAAAAATAATTTCTTAATAAATAATAAAGCGAAACCGAATATATTGTTTCAACAATCAAAGCATTGTTAGAAAATTCATCAGAAAGAGTTACCGCCTATAAAACACGCAATATTTATGAATTGAATTTCGGGGCAGGGCTGAAAATTAATTTCCTAATAAATAATAAAGCGAAACCGAATATTGTGTTTCAACAATCAAAGCATTGTTAGAAAATTCATCAGAAAGAATTACCGCATATAAAACACGCAATATTTATGAACTGAATTCCGGTGCAGAGCTGAAAATTAATTTCTTAATCTTAATAAATAATAAAGCGAAACCGAATATATTGTTTCAACAATCAAAGCATTGTTAGAAAATTCATCAGAAAGAGTTACCGCATGTAAAACACGCAATATTTATGAATTGAATTCCGGTGCAGGGCTGAAAATTAATTTCTTAATAAATAATAAAGTGAAACCGAATATATTGTTTCAACAATCAAAGCATTGTTAGAAAATTCATCAGAAAGAGTTACCGCATATAAAACACGCAATATTTATGAATTGAATTTCGGGGCAGGGCTGAAAATTAATTTCTTAATAAATAATAAAGCGAAACCGAATATATTGTTTCAACAATCAAAGTATTGTTAGAAAATTCATCAGAAAGAATTACCGCATATAAAACACGCAATATTTATGAACTGAATTCCGGTGCAGAGCTGAAAATTAATTTATTAATCTTAATAAATAATAAAGCGAAACCGAATGTATTGTTTCAACAATCAAAGCATTGTTAGAAAATTCATCAGAAAGAGTTACCGCATGTAAAACACGCAATATTTATGAATTGAATTCCGGTGCAGGGCTGAAAATTAATTTCTTAATAAATAATAAAGCGAAACCGAATATATTGTTTCAACAATCAAAGCATTGTTAGAAATTTCATCAGAAAGAGTTACCGCATATAAAACACGCAATATTTATGAATTGAATTCCAGTGCAGGGCTGAAAATTAATTTCTTAATAAATAATAAAGCGAAACCGAATATATTGTTTCAACAATCAAAGCATAGTTAGAAAATTCATCAGAAAGAGTTACCGCATATAAAACACGCAATATTTATGAATTGAATTCCAGTGCAGGGCTCAAAATTAATTTCCTAATAAATAATAAAGCGAAACAGAATATATTGTTTCAACAATCAAAGCATTGTTAGAAAATTCATCAGAAAGAATTACCGCATATAAAACACGCAATATTTATGAACTGAATTCCGGTGCAGAGCTGAAAATTAATTTCTTAATCTTAATAAATAATAAAGCGAAACCGAATATATTGTTTCAACAATCAAAGCATTGTTAGAAAATTCATCAGAAAGAGTTACCGCATGTAAAACACGCAATATTTATGAATTGAATTCCGGTGCAGGGCTGAAAATTAATTTCTTAATAAATAATAAAGTGAAACCGAATATATTGTTTCAACAATCAAAGCATTGTTAGAAAATTCATCAGAAAGAGTTACCGCATATAAAACAGGCAATATTTATGTATTGAATTCCGGTGCAGGGCTGAAAATTAATTTCTTAATAAATAATAAAGCGAAACCGAATATATTGTTTCAACAATCAAAGCATTGTTAGAAAATTCATCAGAAAGAGTTACCGCATATAAAACACGCAATATTTATGAATTGAATTTCGGGGCAGGGCTGAAAATTAATTTCTTAATAAATAATAAAGCGAAACCGAATATATTGTTTCAACAATCAAAGCATTGTTAGGAAATTCATCAGAAAGAATTACCGCATATAAAACACGCAATATTTATGAACTGAATTCCGGTGCAGAGCTGAAAATTAATTTATTAATCTTAATAAATAATAAAGCGAAACCGAATGTATTGTTTCAACAATCAAAGCATTGTTAGAAAATTCATCAGAAAGAGTTACCGCATGTAAAACACGCAATATTTATGAATTGAATTCCGGTGCAGGGCTGAAAATTAATTTCTTAATAAATAATAAAGCGAAACCGAATGTATTGTTTAAACAATCAAAGCATTGTTAGAAATTTCATCAGAAAGAGTTACCGCATATAAAACACGCAATATTTATGAACTGAATTCCGGTGCAGAGCTGAAAATTAATTTATTAATTTTAATAAATAATAAAGCGAAACCGAATATATTGTTTCAACAATCAAAGCATTGTTAGAAAATTCATCAGAAAGAGTTACCGCATATAAAACACGCAATATTTATGAATTGAATTTCGGGGCAGGGCTGAAAATTAATTTCTTAATAAATAATAAAGCGAAACCGAATATATTGTTTCAACAATCAAAGCATTGTTAGAAAGTTCATCAGAAAGAGTTACCGCATATAAAACACGCAATATTTATGAATTGAATTCCGGTGCAGGGCTGAAAATTAATTTCTTAATAAATAATAAAGCGAAACCGAATATATTGTTTCACCAATCAAAACATTGTTAGAAAATTCATCAGAAAGAGTTACCGCATATAAAACACGCAATATTTATGAATTGAATTCCGGTGCAGGGCTGAAAAATAATTTCTTAATAAATAATAAAGCGAAACCGAATATATTGTTTCAACAATCAAAGCATTGTTAGAAAATTCATCAGAAAGAGTTACCGCATATAAAACACGCAATATTTATGAATTGAATTTCGGGGCAGGGCTGAAAATTAATTTCTTAATAAATAATAAAGCGAAACCGAATATATTGTTTCAACAATCAAAGCATTGTTAGAAAATTCATCAGAAAGAGTTACCGCATATAAAACAGGCAATATTTATGAATTGAATTCCGGTGCAGGGCTGAAAATTAATTTATTGGTAAATAATAAAGCGAAACCGAATATATTGTTTCAACAATCAAAACATTGTTAGAAAATTCATCAGAAAGAGTTACCGCATATAAAACACGCAATATTTATGAATTGAATTCCGGTGCAGGGCTGAAAATTAATTTCTTAATAAATAATAAAGCGAAACCGAATATATTGTTTCTACAATCAAAGCATTGTTAGAAAATTCATCAGAAAGAGTTACCGCATATAAAACACGCAATATTTATGAATTGAATTCCGGTGCAGGGCTGAAAATTAATTTATTAGTAAATAATAAAGCGAAACCGAATATATTGTTTCATCAATCAAAACATTGTTAGAAAATTCATCAGAAAGAGTTACCGCATATAAAACACGCAATATTTATGAATTGAATTCCGGTGCAGGGCTGAAAAATAATTTCTTAATAAATAATAAAGCGAAACCGAATATATTGTTTCAACAATCAAAGCATTGTTAGAAAATTCATCAGAAAGAGTTACCGCATATAAAACACGCAATATTTATGAATTGAATTCCGGTGCAGGGCTGAAAATTAATTTATTAGTAAATAATAAAGCGAAACCGAATATATTGTTTCAACAATCAAAACATTGTTAGAAAATTCATCAGAAAGAGTTACCGCATATAAAACACGCAATATTTATGAATTGAATTCCGGTGCAGGGCCGAAAATTAATTTCTTAATAAATAATAAAGCGAAACCGAATATATTGTTTCAACAATCAAAGCATTGTTAGAAAATTCATCAGAAAGAGTTACCGCATATAAAACACGCAATATTTATGAATTGAATTCCGGTGCAGGGCTGAAAATTAATTTCTTAATAAATAATAAAGCGAAACCGAATATATTGTTTCAACAATCAAAGCATTGTTAGAAAATTCATCAGAAAGAGTTACCGCATATAAAACACGCAATATTTATGAATTGAATTTCGGGGCAGGGCTGAAAATTAATTTCTTAATAAATAATAAAGCGAAACCGAATATATTGTTTCAACAATCAAAGCATTGTTAGAAAATTCATCAGAAAGAATTACCGCATATAAAACACGCAATATTTATGAACTGAATTCCGGTGCAGAGCTGAAAATTAATTTATTAATTTTAATAAATAATAAAGCGAAACCGAATATATTGTTTCAACAATCAAAGCATTGTTAGAAAATTCATCAGAAAGAGTTACCGCATGTAAAACACGCAATATTTATGAATTGAATTCCGGCGCAGGGCTGAAAATTAATTTCTTAATAAATAATAAAGCGAAACCGAATATATTGTTTCAACAATCAAAGCATTGTTAGAAATTTCATCAGAAAGAGTTACCGCATATAAAACAAGCAATATTTATGAATTGAATTCCGGTGCAGGGCTGAAAATTAATTTCTTAATAAATAATAAAGCGAAACCGAATATATTGTTTCAACAATCAAAGCATTGTTAGAAAATTCATCAGAAAGAGTTACCGCATATAAAACACGCAATATTTATGAATTGAATTCCGGGGCAGGGCTGAAAATTAATTTCTTAATAAATAATAAAGCGAAACCGAATATATTGTTTCAACAATCAAAGCATTGTTAGAAAGTTCATCAGAAAGAGTTACCGCATATAAAACACGCAATATTTATGAATTGAATTCCGGTGCAGGGCTGAAAATTAATTTCTTAATAAATAATAAAGCGAAACCGAATATATTGTTTCATCAATCAAAACATTGTTAGAAAATTCATCAGAAAGAGTTACCGCATATAAAACACGCAATATTTATGAATTGAATTCCGGTGCAGGGCTGAAAAATAATTTCTTAATAAATAATAAAGCGAAACCGAATATATTGTTTCAACAATCAAAGCATTGTTAGAAAATTCATCAGAAAGAGTTACCGCATATAAAACACGCAATATTTATGAATTGAATTCCGGTGCAGGGCTGAAAAATAATTTCTTAATAAATAATAAAGCGAAACCGAATATATTGTTTCAACAATCAAAGCATTGTTAGAAAATTCATCAGAAAGAGTTACCGCATATAAAACACGCAATATTTATGAATTGAATTCCGGTGCAGGGCTGAAAATTAATTTATTGGTAAATAATAAAGCGAAACCGAATATATTGTTTCAACAATCAAAACATTGTTAGAAAATTCATCAGAAAGAGTTACCGCATATAAAACACGCAATATTTATGAATTGAATTCCGGTGCAGGGCTGAAAAATAATTTCTTAATAAATAATAAAGCGAAACCGAATATATTGTTTCAACAATCAAAGCATTGTTAGAAAATTCATCAGAAAGAGTTACCGCATATAAATCAAGCAATATTTATGAATTGAATTCCGGTGCAGGGCTGAAAATTAATTTCTTAATAAATAATAAACCGGAACCGAATATATTGTTTCAACAATCAAAGCATTGTTAGAAAATTCATCAGAAAGAGTTACCGCATATAAAACACGCAATATTTATGAATTGAATTTCGGGGCAGGGCTGAAAATTAATTTCTTAATAAATAATAAAGCGAAACCGAATATATTGTTTCAACAATCAAAGCATTGTTAGAAAATTCATCAGAAAGAATTACCGCATATAAAACACGCAATATTTATGAACTGAATTCCGCTGCAGAGCTGAAAATTAATTTCTTAATCTTAATAAATAATAAAGCGAAACCGAATATATAGTTTCAACAATCAAAGCATTGTTAGAAAATTCATCAGAAAGAGTTACCGCATGTAAAACACGCAATATTTATGAATTGAATTCCGGTGCAGGGCTGAAAATTAATTTCTTAATAAATAATAAAGTGAAACCGAATATATTGTATCAACAATCAAAGCATTGTTAGAAAATTCATCAGAAAGAGTTACCGCATATAAAACACGCAATATTTATGAATTGAATTTCGGGGCAGGGCTGAAAATTAATTTCTTAATAAATAATAAAGCGAAACCGAATATATTGTTTCAACAATCAAAGCATTGTTAGAAAATTCATCAGAAAGAATTACCGCATATAAAACACGCAATATTTATGAACTGAATTCCGGTGCAGAGCTGAAAATTAATTTATTAATCTTAATAAATAATAAAGCGAAACCGAATGTATTGTTTCAACAATCAAAGCATTGTTAGAAAATTCATCAGAAAGAGTTACCGCATGTAAAACACGCAATATTTATGAATTGAATTCCGGTGCAGGGCTGAAAATTAATTTCTTAATAAATAATAAAGCGAAACCGAATATATTGTTTCAACAATCAAAGCATTGTTAGAAATTTCATCAGAAAGAGTTACCGCATATAAAACACGCAATATTTATGAATTGAATTCCAGTGCAGGGCTGAAAATTAATTTCTTAATAAATAATAAAGCGAAACCGAATATATTGTTTCAACAATCAAAGCATAGTTAGAAAATTCATCAGAAAGAGTTACCGCATATAAAACACGCAATATTTATGAATTGAATTCCAGTGCAGGGCTCAAAATTAATTTCCTAATAAATAATAAAGCGAAACAGAATATATTGTTTCAACAATCAAAGCATTGTTAGAAAATTCATCAGAAAGAATTACCGCATATAAATCACGCAATATTTATGAACTGAATTCCGGTGCAGAGCTGAAAATTAATTTCTTAATCTTAATAAATAATAAAGCGAAACCGAATATATTGTTTCAACAATCAAAGCATTGTTAGAAAATTCATCAGAAAGAGTTACCGCATGTAAAACACGCAATATTTATGAATTGAATTCCGGTGCAGGGCTGAAAATTAATTTCTTAATAAATAATAAAGTGAAACCGAATATATTGTTTCAACAATCAAAGCATTGTTAGAAAATTCATCAGAAAGAGTTACCGCATATAAAACACGCAATATTTATGTATTGAATTCCGGTGCAGGGCTGAAAATTAATTTCTTAATAAATAATAAAGCGAAACCGAATATATTGTTTCAACAATCAAAGCATTGTTAGAAAATTCATCAGAAAGAGTTACCGCATATAAAACACGCAATATTTATGAATTGAATTTCGGGGCAGGGCTGAAAATTAATTTCTTAATAAATAATAAAGCGAAACCGAATATATTGTTTCAACAATCAAAGCATTGTTAGGAAATTCATCAGAAAGAATTACCGCATATAAAACACGCAATATTTATGAACTGAATTCCGGTGCAGAGCTGAAAATAAATTTATTAATCTTAATAAATAATAAAGCGAAACCGAATGTATTGTTTCAACAATCAAAGCATTGTTAGAAAATTCATCAGAAAGAGTTGACGCATATAAAACACGCAATATTTATGAATTGAATTCCGGTGCAGGGCTGAAAATTAATTTCTTAATAAATAATAAAGCGAAACCGAATATATTGTTTCAACAATCAAAGCATTGTTAGAAATTTCATCAGAAAGAGTTACCGCATATAAAACACGCAATATTTATGAACTGAATTCCAGTGCAGGGCTCAAAATTAATTTCGTAATAAATAATAAAGCGAAACAGAATATATTGTTTCAACAATCAAAGCATTGTTAGAAAATTCATCAGAAAGAGTTACCGCATATAAAACACGCAATACTTATGAATTGAATTCCGGTGCAGGGCTCAAAATTAATTTATTAATAAATAATAAAGCGAAACCGAATATATTGTTTCAACAATCAAAGCATTGTTAGAAAATTCATCAGAAAGAGTTACCGCATATAAAACACGCAATATTTATGAATTGAATCCCGGTGCAGGGCTCAAAATTAATTTCGTAATAAATAATAAAGCGAAACCGAATATATTGTTTCAACAATCAAAGCATTGTTAGAAAATTCATCAGAAAGAGTTACCGCATATAAAACACGCAATATTTATGAATTGAATTTCGGTGCAGGGCTGAAAATTAATTTCTTAATAAATAATAAAGCGAAACCGAATATATTGTTTCAACAATCAAAGCATTGTTAGAAAATTCATCAGAAAGAGTTACCGCATATAAAACACGCAATATTTATGAATTGAATTTCGGGGCAGGGCTGAAAATTAATTTCTTAATAAATAATAAAGCGAAACCGAATATATTGTTTCAACAATCAAAGCATTGTTAGAAAATTCATCAGAAAGAATTACCGCATATAAAACACGCAATATTTATGAAATGAATTCCGGTGCAGAGCTGAAAATTAATTTATTAATCTTAATAAATAATAAAGCGAAACCGAATATATTGTTTCAACAATCAAAGCATTGTTAGAAAATTCATCAGAAAGAGTTACCGCATATAAAACACGCAATATTTATGAATTGAATTCCGGTGCCGGGCTGAAAATTAATTTCTTAATAAATAATAAAGCGAAACCGAATATATTGTTTCAACAATCAAAGCATTGTTAGAAAATTCATCAGAAAGAGTTACCGCATATAAAACACGCAATATTTATGATTTGAATTCCGGTGCAGGGCTGAAAATTAATTTCTTAATAAATAATAAAGCGAAACCGAATATATTGTTTCAACAATCAAAGCATTGTTAGAAAATTCATCAGAAAGAGTTACCGCATATAAAACACGCAATATTTATGAATTGAATTCCGGTGCCGGGCTGAAAATTAATTTCTTAATAAATAATAAAGCGAAACCGAATATATTGTTTCAACAATCAAAGCATTGTTAGAAAATTCATCAGAAAGAATTACCGCATATAAAACACGCAATATTTATGAACTGAATTCCGGTGCAGAGCTGAAAATTAATTTATTAATCTTAATAAATAATAAAGCGAAACCGAATGTATTGTTTCAACAATCAAAGCATTGTTAGAAAATTCATCAGAAAGAGTTACCGCATGTAAAACACGCAATATTTATGAATTGAATTCCGGTGCAGGGCGGAAAATTAATTTCTTAATAAATAATAAAGCGAAACCGAATATATTGTTTCAACAATCAAAGCATTGTTAGAAAATTCATCAGAAAGAGTTACCGCATATAAAACACGCAATATTTATGAATTGAATTCCGGTGCCGGGCTGAAAATTAATTTCTTAATAAATAATAAAGCGAAACCGAATATATTGTTTCAACAATCAAAGCATTGTTAGAAAATTCATCAGAAAGAGTTACCGCATATAAAACACGCAATATTTATGAATTGAATTCAGGTGCAGGGCTGAAAATTAATTTCTTAATAAATAATAAAGCGAAACCGAATATATTGTTTCAACAATCAAAGCATTGTTAGAAAATTCATCAGAAAGAGTTACCGCATATAAAACACGCAATATTTATGAATTGAATTCCGGTGCCGGGCTGAAAATTAATTTCTTAATAAATAATAAAGCGAAACCGAATATATTGTTTCAACAATCAAAGCATTGTTAGAAAATTCATCAGAAAGAATTACCGCATATAAAACACGCAATATTTATGAACTGAATTCCGGTGCAGAGCTGAAAATTAATTTATTAATCTTAATAAATAATAAAGCGAAACCGAATGTATTGTTTCAACAATCAAAGCATTGTTAGAAAATTCATCAGAAAGAGTTACCGCATGTAAAACACGCAATATTTATGAATTGAATTCCGGTGCAGGGCGGAAAATTAATTTCTTAATAAATAATAAAGCGAAACCGAATATATTGTTTCAACAATCAAAGCATTGTTAGAAAATTCATCAGAAAGAATTACCGCATATAAAACACGCAATATTTATGAACTGAATTCCGGTGCAGAGCTGAAAATTAATTTATTAATTTTAATAAATAATAAAGCGAAACCGAATATATTGTTTCAACAATCAAAGCATTGTTAAAAAATTCATCAGAAAGAGTTACCGCATGTAAAACACGCAATATTTATGAATTGAATTCCGGCGCAGGGCTGAAAATTAATTTCTTAATAAATAATAAAGCGAAACCGAATATATTGTTTCAACAATCAAAGCATTGTTAGAAATTTCATCAGAAAGAGTTACCGCATATAAAACAAGCAATATTTATGAATTGAATTCCGGTGCAGGGCTGAAAATTAATTTCTTAATAAATAATAAAGCGAAACCGAATATATTGTTTCAAAAATCAAAGCATTGTTAGAAAATTCATCAGAAAGAGTTACCGCATATAAAACACGCAATATTTATGAATTGAATTCCGGTGCAGGGCTGAAAATTAATTTCTTAATAAATAATAAAGCGAAACCGAATATATTGTTTCTACAATCAAAGCATTGTTAGAAAATTCATCAGAAAGAGTTACCGCATATAAAACACGCAATATTTATGAATTGAATTCCGGTGCAGGGCTGAAAATTAATTTAGTAGTAAATAATAAAGCGAAACCGAATATATTGTTTCATCAATCAAAACATTGTTAGAAAATTCATCAGAAAGAGTTACCGCATATAAAACACGCAATATTTATGAATTGAATTCCGGTGCAGGGCTGAAAAATAATTTCTTAATAAATAATAAAGCGAAACCGAATATATTGTTTCAACAATCAAAGCATTGTTAGAAAATTCATCAGAAAGAGTTACCGCATATAAATCAAGCAATATTTATGAATTGAATTCCGGTGCAGGGCTGAAAATTAATTTCTTAATAAATAATAAAGCGAAACCGAATATATTGTTTCAACAATCAAAGCATTGTTAGAAAATTCATCAGAAAGAGTTACCGCATATAAAACACGCAATATTTATGAATTGAATTTCGGGGCAGGGCTGAAAATTAATTTCTTAATAAATAATAAAGCGAAACCGAATATATTGTTTCAACAATCAAAGCATTGTTAGAAAATTCATCAGAAAGAATTACCGCATATAAAACACGCAATATTTATGAACTGAATTCCGCTGCAGAGCTGAAAATTAATTTCTTAATCTTAATAAATAATAAAGCGAAACCGAATATATAGTTTCAACAATCAAAGCATTGTTAGAAAATTCATCAGAAAGAGTTACCGCATGTAAAACACGCAATATTTATGAATTGAATTCCGGTGCAGGGCTGAAAATTAATTTCTTAATAAATAATAAAGTGAAACCGAATATATTGTATCAACAATCAAAGCATTGTTAGAAAATTCATCAGAAAGAGTTACCGCATATAAAACACGCAATATTTATGAATTGAATTTCGGGGCAGGGCTGAAAATTAATTTCTTAATAAATAATAAAGCGAAACCGAATATATTGTTTCAACAATCAAAGCATTGTTAGAAAATTCATCAGAAAGAATTACCGCATATAAAACACGCAATATTTATGAACTGAATTCCGGTGCAGAGCTGAAAATTAATTTATTAATCTTAATAAATAATAAAGCGAAACCGAATGTATTGTTTCAACAATCAAAGCATTGTTAGAAAATTCATCAGAAAGAGTTACCGCATGTAAAACACGCAATATTTATGAATTGAATTCCGGTGCAGGGCTGAAAATTAATTTCTTAATAAATAATAAAGCGAAACCGAATATATTGTTTCAACAATCAAAGCATTGTTAGAAATTTCATCAGAAAGAGTTACCGCATATAAAACACGCAATATTTATGAATTGAATTCCAGTGCAGGGCTGAAAATTAATTTCTTAATAAATAATAAAGCGAAACCGAATATATTGTTTCAACAATCAAAGCATAGTTAGAAAATTCATCAGAAAGAGTTACCGCATATAAAACACGCAATATTTATGAATTGAATTCCAGTGCAGGGCTCAAAATTAATTTCCTAATAAATAATAAAGCAAAACAGAATATATTGTTTCAACAATCAAAGCATTGTTAGAAAATTCATCAGAAAGAATTACCGCATATAAATCACGCAATATTTATGAACTGAATTCCGGTGCAGAGCTGAAAATTAATTTCTTAATCTTAATAAATAATAAAGCGAAACCGAATATATTGTTTCAACAATCAAAGCATTGTTAGAAAATTCATCAGAAAGAGTTACCGCATATAAAACACGCAATACTTATGAATTGAATTCCGGTGCAGGGCTCAAAATTAATTTATTAATAAATAATAAAGCGAAACCGAATATATTGTTTCAACAATCAAAGCATTGTTAGAAAATTCATCAGAAAGAGTTACCGCATATAAAACACGCAATATTTATGAATTGAATCCCGGTGCAGGGCTCAAAATTAATTTCGTAATAAATAATAAAGCGAAACCGAATATATTGTTTCAACAATCAAAGCATTGTTAGAAAATTCATCAGAAAGAGTTACCGCATATAAAACACGCAATATTTATGAATTGAATTCCGGTGCAGGGCTGAAAATTAATTTCTTAATAAATAATAAAGCGAAACCGAATATATTGTTTCAACAATCAAAGCATTGTTAGAAAATTCATCAGAAAGAGTTACCGCATATAAAACACGCAATATTTATGAATTGAATTTCGGGGCAGGGCTGAAAATTAATTTCTTAATAAATAATAAAGCGAAACCGAATATATTGTTTCAACAATCAAAGCATTGTTAGAAAATTCATCAGAAAGAATTACCGCATATAAAACACGCAATATTTATGAAATGAATTCCGGTGCAGAGCTGAAAATTAATTTATTAATCTTAATAAATAATAAAGCGAAACCGAATATATTGTTTCAACAATCAAAGCATTGTTAGAAAATTCATCAGAAAGAGTTACCGCATATAAAACACGCAATATTTATGAATTGATTTCCGGTGCCGGGCTGAAAATTAATTTCTTAATAAATAATAAAGCGAAACCGAATATATTGTTTCAACAATCAAAGCATTGTTAGAAAATTCATCAGAAAGAGTTACCGCATATAAAACACGCAATATTTATGAATTGAATTCCGGTGCAGGGCTGAAAATTAATTTCTTAATAAATAATAAAGCGAAACCGAATATATTGTTTCAACAATCAAAGCATTGTTAGAAAATTCATCAGAAAGAGTTACCGCATATAAAACACGCAATATTTATGAATTGAATTCCGGTGCCGGGCTGAAAATTAATTTCTTAATAAATAATAAAGCGAAACCGAATATATTGTTTCAACAATCAAAGCATTGTTAGAAAATTCATCAGAAAGAATTACCGCATATAAAACACGCAATATTTATGAACTGAATTCCGGTGCAGAGCTGAAAATTAATTTATTAATCTTAATAAATAATAAAGCGAAACCGAATGTATTGTTTCAACAATCAAAGCATTGTTAGAAAATTCATCAGAAAGAGTTACCGCATGTAAAACACGCAATATTTATGAATTGAATTCCGGTGCAGGGCTGAAAATTAATTTCTTAATAAATAATAAAGCGAAACCGAATATATTGTTTCAACAATCAAAGCATTGTTAGAAAATTCATCAGAAAGAGTTACCGCATATAAAACACGCAATATTTATGAATTGAATTCCGGAGCCGGGCTGAAAATTAATTTCTTAATAAATAATAAAGCGAAACCGAATATATTGTTTCAACAATCAAAGCATTGTTAGAAAATTCATCAGAAAGAATTACCGCATATAAAACACGCAATATTTATGAACTGAATTCCGGTGCAGAGCTGAAAATTAATTTATTAATCTTAATAAATAATAAAGCGAAACCGAATGTATTGTTTCAACAATCAAAGCATTGTTAGAAAATTCATCAGAAAGAGTTACCGCATGTAAAACACGCAATATTTATGAATTGAATTCCGGTGCAGGGCGGAAAATTAATTTCTTAATAAATAATAAAGCGAAACCGAATATATTGTTTCAACAATCAAAGCATTGTTAGAAAATTCATCAGAAAGAATTACCGCATATAAAACACGCAATATTTATGAACTGAATTCCGGTGCAGAGCTGAAAATTAATTTATTAATTTTAATAAATAATAAAGCGAAACCGAATATATTGTTTCAACAATCAAAGCATTGTTAAAAAATTCATCAGAAAGAGTTACCGCATGTAAAACACGCAATATTTATGAATTAAATTCCGGCGCAGGGCTGAAAATTAATTTCTTAATAAATAATAAAGCGAAACCGAATATATTGTTTCAACAATCAAAGCATTGTTAGAAATTTCATCAGAAAGAGTTACCGCATATAAAACAAGCAATATTTATGAATTGAATTCCGGTGCAGGGCTGAAAATTAATTTCTTAATAAATAATAAAGCGAAACCGAATATATTGTTTCAAAAATCAAAGCATTGTTAGAAAATTCATCAGAAAGAGTTACCGCATATAAAACACGCAATATTTATGAATTGAATTCCGGTGCAGGGCTGAAAATTAATTTCTTAATAAATAATAAAGCGAAACCGAATATATTGTTTCAACAATCAAAGCATTGTTAGAAAATTCATCAGAAAGAGTTACCGCATATAAAACACGCAATATTTATGAATTGAATTCCGGTGCCGGGCTGAAAATTAATTTCTTAATAAATAATAAAGCGAAACCGAATATATTGTTTCAACAATCAAAGCATTGTTAGAAAATTCATCAGAAAGAATTACCGCATATAAAACACGCAATATTTATGAACTGAATTCCGGTGCAGAGCTGAAAATTAATTTATTAATCTTAATAAATAATAAAGCGAAACCGAATGTATTGTTTCAACAATCAAAGCATTGTTAGAAAATTCATCAGAAAGAGTTACCGCATGTAAAACACGCAATATTTATGAATTGAATTCCGGTGCAGGGCGGAAAATTAATTTCTTAATAAATAATAAAGCGAAACCGAATATATTGTTTCAACAATCAAAGCATTGTTAGAAAATTCATCAGAAAGAGTTACCGCATATAAAACACGCAATATTTATGAATTGAATTCCGGTGCCGGGCTGAAAATTAATTTCTTAATAAATAATAAAGCGAAACCGAATATATTGTTTCAACAATCAAAGCATTGTTAGAAAATTCATCAGAAAGAGTTACCGCATATAAAACACGCAATATTTATGAATTGAATTCCGGTGCAGGGCTGAAAATTAATTTCTTAATAAATAATAAAGCGAAACCGAATATATTGTTTCAACAATCAAAGCATTGTTAGAAAATTCATCAGAAAGAGTTACCGCATATAAAACACGCAATATTTATGAATTGAATTCCGGTGCCGGGCTGAAAATTAATTTCTTAATAAATAATAAAGCGAAACCGAATATATTGTTTCAACAATCAAAGCATTGTTAGAAAATTCATCAGAAAGAATTACCGCATATAAAACACGCAATATTTATGAACTGAATTCCGGTGCAGAGCTGAAAATTAATTTATTAATCTTAATAAATAATAAAGCGAAACCGAATGTATTGTTTCAACAATCAAAGCATTGTTAGAAAATTCATCAGAAAGAGTTACCGCATGTAAAACACGCAATATTTATGAATTGAATTCCGGTGCAGGGCGGAAAATTAATTTCTTAATAAATAATAAAGCGAAACCGAATATATTGTTTCAACAATCAAAGCATTGTTAGAAAATTCATCAGAAAGAATTACCGCATATAAAACACGCAATATTTATGAACTGAATTCCGGTGCAGAGCTGAAAATTAATTTATTAATTTTAATAAATAATAAAGCGAAACCGAATATATTGTTTCAACAATCAAAGCATTGTTAAAAAATTCATCAGAAAGAGTTACCGCATGTAAAACACGCAATATTTATGAATTGAATTCCGGCGCAGGGCTGAAAATTAATTTCTTAATAAATAATAAAGCGAAACCGAATATATTGTTTCAACAATCAAAGCATTGTTAGAAATTTCATCAGAAAGAGTTACCGCATATAAAACAAGCAATATTTATGAATTGAATTCCGGTGCAGGGCTGAAAATTAATTTCTTAATAAATAATAAAGCGAAACCGAATATATTGTTTCAAAAATCAAAGCATTGTTAGAAAATTCATCAGAAAGAGTTACCGCATATAAAACACGCAATATTTATGAATTGAATTTCGGGGCAGGGCTGAAAATTAATTTCTTAATAAATAATAAAGCGAAACCGAATATATTGTTTCAACAATCAAAGCATTGTTAGAAAGTTCATCAGAAAGAGTTACCGCATATAAAACACGCAATATTTATGAATTGAATTCCGGTGCAGGGCTGAAAATTAATTTCTTAATAAATAATAAAGCGAAACCGAATATATTGTTTCAACAATCAAAGCATTGTTAGAAAATTCATCAGAAAGAGTTACCGCATATAAAACACGCAATATTTATGAATTGAATTTCGGGGCAGGGCTGAAAATTAATTTCTTAATAAATAATAAAGCGAAACCGAATATATTGTTTCAACAATCAAAGCATTGTTAGGAAATTCATCAGAAAGAATTACCGCATATAAAACACGCAATATTTATGAACTGAATTCCGGTGCAGAGCTGAAAATTAATTTATTAATCTTAATAAATAATAAAGCGAAACCGAATGTATTGTTTCAACAATCAAAGCATTGTTAGAAAATTCATCAGAAAGAGTTACCGCATGTAAAACACGCAATATTTATGAATTGAATTCCGGTGCAGGGCTGAAAATTAATTTCTTAATAAATAATAAAGCGAAACCGAATATATTGTTTAAACAATCAAAGCATTGTTAGAAATTTCATCAGAAAGAGTTACCGCATATAAAACACGCAATATTTATGAACTGAATTCCGGTGCAGAGCTGAAAATTAATTTATTAATTTTAATAAATAATAAAGCGAAACCGAATATATTGTTTCAACAATCAAAGCATTGTTAGAAAATTCATCAGAAAGAGTTACCGCATATAAAACACGCAATATTTATGAATTGAATTTCGGGGCAGGGCTGAAAATTAATTTCTTAATAAATAATAAAGCGAAACCGAATATATTGTTTCAACAATCAAAGCATTGTTAGAAAGTTCATCAGAAAGAGTTACCGCATATAAAACACGCAATATTTATGAATTGAATTCCGGTGCAGGGCTGAAAATTAATTTCTTAATAAATAATAAAGCGAAACCGAATATATTGTTTCTACAATCAAAGCATTGTTAGAAAATTCATCAGAAAGAGTTACCGCATATAAAACACGCAATATTTATGAATTGAATTCCGGTGCAGGGCTGAAAATTAATTTATTAGTAAATAATAAAGCGAAACCGAATATATTGTTTCATCAATCAAAACATTGTTAGAAAATTCATCAGAAAGAGTTACCGCATATAAAACACGCAATATTTATGAATTGAATTCCGGTGCAGGGCTGAAAAATAATTTCTTAATAAATAATAAAGCGAAACCGAATATATTGTTTCAACAATCAAAGCATTGTTAGAAAATTCATCAGAAAGAGTTACCGCATATAAATCAAGCAATATTTATGAATTGAATTCCGGTGCAGGGCTGAAAATTAATTTCTTAATAAATAATAAAGCGAAACCGAATATATTGTTTCAACAATCAAAGCATTGTTAGAAAATTCATCAGAAAGAGTTACCGCATATAAAACACGCAATATTTATGAATTGAATTTCGGGGCAGGGCTGAAAATTAATTTCTTAATAAATAATAAAGCGAAACCGAATATATTGTTTCAACAATCAAAGCATTGTTAGAAAATTCATCAGAAAGAATTACCGCATATAAAACACGCAATATTTATGAACTGAATTCCGGTGCAGAGCTGAAAATTAATTTCATAATCTTAATAAATAATAAAGCGAAACCGAATATATAGTTTCAACAATCAAAGCATTGTTAGAAAATTCATCAGAAAGAGTTACCGCATGTAAAACACGCAATATTTATGAATTGAATTCCGGTGCAGGGCTGAAAATTAATTTCTTAATAAATAATAAAGCGAAACCGAATATATTGTATCAACAATCAAAGCATTGTTAGAAAATTCATCAGAAAGAGTTACCGCATATAAAACACGCAATATTTATCAATTGAATTTCGGGGCAGGGCTGAAAATTAATTTCTTAATAAATAATAAAGCGAAACCGAATATATTGTTTCAACAATCAAAGCATTGTTAGAAATTTCACCAGAAAGAGTTACCGCATATAAAACACGCAATATTTATGAATTGAATTCCAGTGCAGGGCTGAAAATTAATTTCTTAATAAATAATAAAGCGAAACCGAATATATTGTTTCAACAATCAAAGCATAGTTAGAAAATTCATCAGAAAGAGTTACCGCATATAAAACACGCAATATTTATGAATTGAATTCCAGTGCAGGGCTCAAAATTAATTTCCTAATAAATAATAAAGCGAAACAGAATATATTGTTTCAACAATCAAAGCATTGTTAGAAAATTCATCAGAAAGAATTACCGCATGTAAAACACGCAATATTTATGAATTGAATTCCGGTGCAGGGCTGAAAATTAATTTCTTAATAAATAATAAAGTGAAACCGAATATATTGTTTCAACAATCAAAGCATTGTTAGAAAATTCATCAAAAAGAGTTACCGCATATAAAACACGCAATATTTATGTATTGAATTCCGGTGCAGGGCTGAAAATTAATTTCTTAATAAATAATAAAGCGAAACCGAATATATTGTTTCAACAATCAAAGCATTGTTAGAAAATTCATCAGAAAGAGTTACCGCATATAAAACACGCAATATTTATGAATTGAATTTCGGGGCAGGGCTGAAAATTAATTTCTTAATAAATAATAAAGCGAAACCGAATATATTGTTTCAACAATCAAAGCATTGTTAGGAAATTCATCAGAAAGAATTACCGCATATAAAACACGCAATATTTATGAACTGAATTCCGGTGCAGAGCTGAAAATAAATTTATTAATCTTAATAAATAATAAAGCGAAACCGAATGTATTGTTTCAACAATCAAAGCATTGTTAGAAAATTCATCAGAAAGAGTTGACGCATATAAAACACGCAATATTTATGAATTGAATTCCGGTGCAGGGCTGAAAATTAATTTCTTAATAAATAATAAAGCGAAACCGAATATATTGTTTCAACAATCAAAGCATTGTTAGAAATTTCATCAGAAAGAGTTACCGCATGTAAAACACGCAATATTTATGAATTGAATTCCGGCGCAGGGCTGAAAATTAATTTCTTAATAAATAATAAAGCGAAACCGAATATATTGTTTCAACAATCAAAGCATTGTTAGAAATTTCATCAGAAAGAGTTACCGCATATAAAACAAGCAATATTTATGAATTGAATTCCGGTGCAGGGCTGAAAATTAATTTCTTAATAAATAATAAAGCGAAACCGAATATATTGTTTCAAAAATCAAAGCATTGTTAGAAAATTCATCAGAAAGAGTTACCGCATATAAAACACGCAATATTTATGAATTGAATTTCGGGGCAGGGCTGAAAATTAATTTCTTAATAAATAATAAAGCGAAACCGAATATATTGTTTCAACAATCAAAGCACTGTTAGAAAGTACATCAGAAAGAGTTACCGCATATAAAACACGCAATATTTATGAATTGAATTCCGGTGCAGGGCTGAAAATTAATTTCTTAATAAATAATAAAGCGAAACCGAATATATTGTTTCAACAATCAAAGCATTGTTAGAAAATTCATCAGAAAGAGTTACCGCATATAAAACACGCAATATTTATGAATTGAATTTCGGGGCAGGGCTGAAAATTAATTTCTTAATAAATAATAAAGCGAAACCGAATATATTGTTTCAACAATCAAAGCATTGTTAGGAAATTCATCAGAAAGAATTACCGCATATAAAACACGCAATATTTATGAACTGAATTCCGGTGCAGAGCTGAAAATTAATTTATTAATCTTAATAAATAATAAAGCGAAACCGAATGTATTGTTTCAACAATCAAAGCATTGTTAGAAAATTCATCAGAAAGAGTTACCGCATGTAAAACACGCAATATTTATGAATTGAATTCCGGTGCAGGGCTGAAAATTAATTTCTTAATAAATAATAAAGCGAAACCGAATATATTGTTTAAACAATCAAAGCATTGTTAGAAATTTCATCAGAAAGAGTTACCGCATATAAAACACGCAATATTTATGAACTGAATTCCGGTGCAGAGCTGAAAATTAATTTATTAATTTTAATAAATAATAAAGCGAAACCGAATATATTGTTTCAACAATCAAAGCATTGTTAGAAAATTCATCAGAAAGAGTTACCGCATATAAAACACGCAATATTTATGAATTGAATTTCGGGGCAGGGCTGAAAATTAATTTCTTAATAAATAATAAAGCGAAACCGAATATATTGTTTCAACAATCAAAGCATTGTTAGAAAGTTCATCAGAAAGAGTTACCGCATATAAAACACGCAATATTTATGAATTGAATTCCGGTGCAGGGCTGAAAATTAATTTCTTAATAAATAATAAAGCGAAACCGAATATATTGTTTCTACAATCAAAGCATTGTTAGAAAATTCATCAGAAAGAGTTACCGCATATAAAACACGCAATATTTATGAATTGAATTCCGGTGCAGGGCTGAAAATTAATTTATTAGTAAATAATAAAGCGAAACCGAATATATTGTTTCATCAATCAAAACATTGTTAGAAAATTCATCAGAAAGAGTTACCGCATATAAAACACGCAATATTTATGAATTGAATTCCGGTGCAGGGCTGAAAAATAATTTCTTAATAAATAATAAAGCGAAACCGAATATATTGTTTCAACAATCAAAGCATTGTTAGAAAATTCATCAGAAAGAGTTACCGCATATAAATCAAGCAATATTTATGAATTGAATTCCGGTGCAGGGCTGAAAATTAATTTCTTAATAAATAATAAAGCGAAACCGAATATATTGTTTCAACAATCAAAGCATTGTTAGAAAATTCATCAGAAAGAGTTACCGCATATAAAACACGCAATATTTATGAATTGAATTTCGGGGCAGGGCTGAAAATTAATTTCTTAATAAATAATAAAGCGAAACCGAATATATTGTTTCAACAATCAAAGCATTGTTAGAAAATTCATCAGAAAGAATTACCGCATATAAAACACGCAATATTTATGAACTGAATTCCGGTGCAGAGCTGAAAATTAATTTCATAATCTTAATAAATAATAAAGCGAAACCGAATATATAGTTTCAACAATCAAAGCATTGTTAGAAAATTCATCAGAAAGAGTTACCGCATGTAAAACACGCAATATTTATGAATTGAATTCCGGTGCAGGGCTGAAAATTAATTTCTTAATAAATAATAAAGCGAAACCGAATATATTGTATCAACAATCAAATCATTGTTAGAAAATTCATCAGAAAGAGTTACCGCATATAAAACACGCAATATTTATCAATTGAATTTCGGGGCAGGGCTGAAAATTAATTTCTTAATAAATAATAAAGCGAAACCGAATATATTGTTTCAACAATCAAAGCATTGTTAGAAATTTCACCAGAAAGAGTTACCGCATATAAAACACGCAATATTTATGAATTGAATTCCAGTGCAGGGCTGAAAATTAATTTCTTAATAAATAATAAAGCGAAACCGAATATATTGTTTCAACAATCAAAGCATAGTTAGAAAATTCATCAGAAAGAGTTACCGCATATAAAACACGCAATATTTATGAATTGAATTCCAGTGCAGGGCTCAAAATTAATTTCCTAATAAATAATAAAGCGAAACAGAATATATTGTTTCAACAATCAAAGCATTGTTAGAAAATTCATCAGAAAGAATTACCGCATGTAAAACACGCAATATTTATGAATTGAATTCCGGTGCAGGGCTGAAAATTAATTTCTTAATAAATAATAAAGTGAAACCGAATATATTGTTTCAACAATCAAAGCATTGTTAGAAAATTCATCAAAAAGAGTTACCGCATATAAAACACGCAATATTTATGTATTGAATTCCGGTGCAGGGCTGAAAATTAATTTCTTAATAAATAATAAAGCGAAACCGAATATATTGTTTCAACAATCAAAGCATTGTTAGAAAATTCATCAGAAAGAGTTACCGCATATAAAACACGCAATATTTATGAATTGAATTTCGGGGCAGGGCTGAAAATTAATTTCTTAATAAATAATAAAGCGAAACCGAATATATTGTTTCAACAATCAAAGCATTGTTAGGAAATTCATCAGAAAGAATTACCGCATATAAAACACGCAATATTTATGAACTGAATTCCGGTGCAGAGCTGAAAATAAATTTATTAATCTTAATAAATAATAAAGCGAAACCGAATGTATTGTTTCAACAATCAAAGCATTGTTAGAAAATTCATCAGAAAGAGTTGACGCATATAAAACACGCAATATTTATGAATTGAATTCCGGTGCAGGGCTGAAAATTAATTTCTTAATAAATAATAAAGCGAAACCGAATATATTGTTTCAACAATCAAAGCATTGTTAGAAATTTCATCAGAAAGAGTTACCGCATATAAAACACGCAATATTTATGAACTGAATTCCAGTGCAGGGCTCAAAATTAATTTCGTAATAAATAATAAAGCGAAACAGAATATATTGTTTCAACAATCAAAGCATTGTTAGAAAATTCATCAGAAAGAGTTACCGCATATAAAACACGCAATACTTATGAATTGAATTCCGGTGCAGGGCTCAAAATTAATTTATTAATAAATAATAAAGCGAAACCGAATATATTGTTTCAACAATCAAAGCATTGTTAGAAAATTCATCAGAAAGAGTTACCGCATATAAAACACGCAATATTTATGAATTGAATCCCGGTGCAGGGCTCAAAATTAATTTCGTAATAAATAATAAAGCGAAACCGAATATATTGTTTCAACAATCAAAGCATTGTTAGAAAATTCATCAGAAAGAGTTACCGCATATAAAACACGCAATATTTATGAATTGAATTCCGGTGCAGGGCTGAAAATTAATTTCTTAATAAATAATAAAGCGAAACCGAATATATTGTTTCAACAATCAAAGCATTGTTAGAAAATTCATCAGAAAGAGTTACCGCATATAAAACACGCAATATTTATGAATTGAATTTCGGGGCAGGGCTGAAAATTAATTTCTTAATAAATAATAAAGCGAAACCGAATATATTGTTTCAACAATCAAAGCATTGTTAGAAAATTCATCAGAAAGAATTACCGCATGTAAAACACGCAATATTTATGAACTGAATTCCGGTGCAGAGCTGAAAATTAATTTATTAATCTTAATAAATAATAAAGCGAAACCGAATATATTGTTTCAACAATCAAAGCATTGTTAGAAAATTCATCAGAAAGAGTTACCGCATATAAAACACGCAATATTTATGAATTGAATTCCGGTGCCGGGCTGAAAATTAATTTCTTAATAAATAATAAAGCGAAACCGAATATATTGTTTCAACAATCAAAGCATTGTTAGAAAATTCATCAGAAAGAGTTACCGCATATAAAACACGCAATATTTATGAATTGAATTCCGGTGCAGGGCTGAAAATTAATTTCTTAATAAATAATAAAGCGAAACCGAATATATTGTTTCAACAATCAAAGCATTGTTAGAAAATTCATCAGAAAGAGTTACCGCATATAAAACACGCAATATTTATGAATTGAATTCCGGTGCCGGGCTGAAAATTAATTTCTTAATAAATAATAAAGCGAAACCGAATATATTGTTTCAACAATCAAAGCATTGTTAGAAAATTCATCAGAAAGAATTACCGCATATAAAACACGCAATATTTATGAACTGAATTCCGGTGCAGAGCTGAAAATTAATTTATTAATCTTAATAAATAATAAAGCGAAACCGAATGTATTGTTTCAACAATCAAAGCATTGTTAGAAAATTCATCAGAAAGAGTTACCTCATGTAAAACACGCAATATTTATGAATTGAATTCCGGTGCAGGGCGGAAAATTAATTTCTTAATAAATAATAAAGCGAAACCGAATATATTGTTTCAACAATCAAAGCATTGTTAGAAAATTCATCAGAAAGAGTTACCGCATATAAAACACGCAATATTTATGAATTGAATTCCGGTGCCGGGCTGAAAATTAATTTCTTAATAAATAATAAAGCGAAACCGAATATATTGTTTCAACAATCAAAGCATTGTTAGAAAATTCATCAGAAAGAGTTACCGCATATAAAACACGCAATATTTATGAATTGAATTCCGGTGCAGGGCTGAAAATTAATTTCTTAATAAATAATAAAGCGAAACCGAATATATTGTTTCAACAATCAAAGCATTGTTAGAAAATTCATCAGAAAGAGTTACCGCATATAAAACACGCAATATTTATGAATTGAATTCCGGTGCCGGGCTGAAAATTAATTTCTTAATAAATAATAAAGCGAAACCGAATATATTGTTTCAACAATCAAAGCATTGTTAGAAAATTCATCAGAAAGAATTACCGCATATAAAACACGCAATATTTATGAACTGAATTCCGGTGCAGAGCTGAAAATTAATTTATTAATCTTAATAAATAATAAAGCGAAACCGAATGTATTGTTTCAACAATCAAAGCATTGTTAGAAAATTCATCAGAAAGAGTTTCCGCATGTAAAACACGCAATATTTATGAATTGAATTCCGGTGCAGGGCGGAAAATTAATTTCTTAATAAATAATAAAGCGAAACCGAATATATTGTTTCAACAATCAAAGCATTGTTAGAAAATTCATCAGAAAGAATTACCGCATATAAAACACGCAATATTTATGAACTGAATTCCGGTGCAGAGCTGAAAATTAATTTATTAATTTTAATAAATAATAAAGCGAAACCGAATATATTGTTTCAACAATCAAAGCATTGTTAAAAAATTCATCAGAAAGAGTTACCGCATGTAAAACACGCAATATTTATGAATTGAATTCCGGCGCAGGGCTGAAAATTAATTTCTTAATAAATAATAAAGCGAAACCGAATATATTGTTTCAACAATCAAAGCATTGTTAGAAATTTCATCAGAAAGAGTTACCGCATATAAAACAAGCAATATTTATGAATTGAATTCCGGTGCAGGGCTGAAAATTAATTTCTTAATAAATAATAAAGCGAAACCGAATATATTGTTTCAAAAATCAAAGCATTGTTAGAAAATTCATCAGAAAGAGTTACCGCATATAAAACACGCAATATTTATGAATTGAATTTCGGGGCAGGGCTGAAAATTAATTTCTTAATAAATAATAAAGCGAAACCGAATATATTGTTTCAACAATCAAAGCATTGTTAGAAAGTTCATCAGAAAGAGTTACCGCATATAAAACACGCAATATTTATGAATTGAATTCCGGTGCAGGGCTGAAAATTAATTTCTTAATAAATAATAAAGCGAAACCGAATATATTGTTTCATCAATCAAAACATTGTTAGAAAATTCATCAGAAAGAGTTACCGCATATAAAACACGCAATATTTATGAATTGAATTCCGGTGCAGGGCTGAAAAATAATTTCTTAATAAATAATAAAGCGAAACCGAATATATTGTTTCAACAATCAAAGCATTGTTAGAAAATTCATCAGAAAGAGTTACCGCATATAAAACACGCAATATTTATGAATTGAATTCCGGTGCAGGGCTGAAAATTAATTTATTCGTAAATAATAAAGCGAAACCGAATATATTGTTTCAACTATCAAAACATTGTTAGAAAATTCATCAGAAAGAGTTACCGCATATAAAACACGCAATATTTATGAATTGAATTCCGGTGCAGGGCTGAAAATTAATTTCTTAATAAATAATAAAGCGAAACCGAATATATTGTTTCAACAATCAAAGCATTGTTAGAAAATTCATCAGAAAGAGTTACCGCATATAAAACACGCAATATTTATGAATTGAATTCCGGTGCAGGGCTGACAATTAATTTATTAGTAAATAATAAAGCGAAACCGAATATATTGTTTCATCAATCAAAACATTGTTAGAAAATTCATCAGAAAGAGTTACCGCATATAACACACGCAATATTTATGAATTGAATTCCGGTGCAGGGCTGAAAAATAATTTCTTAATAAATAATAAAGCGAAACCGAATATATTGTTTCAACAATCAAAGCATTGTTAGAAAATTCATCAGAAAGAGTTACCGCATATAAATCAAGCAATATTTATGAATTGAATTCCGGTGCAGGGCTGAAAATTAATTTCTTAATAAATAATAAAGCGAAACCGAATATATTGTTTCAACAATCAAAGCATTGTTAGAAAATTCATCAGAAAGAGTTACCGCATATAAAACACGCAATATTTATGAATTGAATTTCGGGGCAGGGCTGAAAATTAATTTCTTAATAAATAATAAAGCGAAACCGAATATATTGTTTCAACAATCAAAGCATTGTTAGAAAATTCATCAGAAAGAATTACCGCATATAAAACACGCAATATTTATGAACTGAATTCCGGTGCAGAGCTGAAAATTAATTTCTTAATCTTAATAAATAATAAAGCGAAACCGAATATATTGTTTCAACAATCAAAGCATTGTTAGAAAATTCATCAGAAAGAGTTACCGCATGTAAAACACGCAATATTTATGAATTGAATTCCGGTGCAGGGCTGAAAATTAATTTCTTATTAAATAATAAAGTGAAACCGAATATATTGTTTCAACAATCAAAGCATTGTTAGAAAATTCATCAGAAAGAGTTACCGCATATAAAACACGCAATATTTATGAATTGAATTTCGGGGCAGGGCTGAAAATTAATTTCTTAATAAATAATAAAGCGAAACCGAATATATTGTTTCAACAATCAAAGCATTGTTAGAAAATTCATCAGAAAGAATTACCGCATATAAAACACGCAATATTTATGAACTGAATTCCGGTGCAGAGCTGAAAATTAATTTATTAATCTTAATAAATAATAAAGCGAAACCGAATGTATTGTTTCAACAATCAAAGCATTGTTAGAAAATTCATCAGAAAGAGTTACCGCATGTAAAACACGCAATATTTATGAATTGAATTCCGGTGCAGGGCTGAAAATTAATTTCTTAATAAATAATAAAGCGAAACCGAATATATTGTTTCAACAATCAAAGCATTGTTAGAAATTTCATCAGAAAGAGTTACCGCATATAAAACACGCAATATTTATGAATTGAATTCCAGTGCAGGGCTGAAAATTAATTTCTTAATAAATAATAATGCGAAACCGAATATATTGTTTCAACAATCAAAGCATAGTTAGAAAATTCATCAGAAAGAGTTACCGCATATAAAACACGCAATATTTATGAATTGAATTCCAGTGCAGGGCTCAAAATTAATTTCCTAATAAATAATAAAGCGAAACAGAATATATTGTTTCAACAATCAAAGCATTGTTAGAAAATTCATCAGAAAGAATTACCGCATATAAAACACGCAATATTTATGAACTGAATTCCGGTGCAGAGCTGAAAATTAATTTCTTAATCTTAATAAATAATAAAGCGAAACCGAATATATTGTTTCAACAATCAAAGCATTGTTAGAAAATTCATCAGAAAGAGTTACCGCATGTAAAACACGCAATATTTATGAATTGAATTCCGGTGCAGGGCTGAAAATTAATTTCTTAATAAATAATAAAGTGAAACCGAATATATTGTTTCAACAATCAAAGCATTGTTAGAAAATTCATCAGAAAGAGTTACCGCATATAAAACACGCAATATTTATGTATTGAATTCCGGTGCAGGGCTGAAAATTAATTTCTTAATAAATAATAAAGCGAAACCGAATATATTGTTTCAACAATCAAAGCATTGTTAGAAAATTCATCAGAAAGAGTTACCGCATATAAAACACGCAATATTTATGAATTGAATTTCGGGGCAGGGCTGAAAATTAATTTCTTAATAAATAATAAAGCGAAATCGAATATATTGTTTCAACAATCAAAGCATTGTTAGGAAATTCATCAGAAAGAATTACCGCATATAAAACACGCAATATTTATGAACTGAATTCCGGTGCAGAGCTGAAAATTAATTTATTAATCTTAATAAATAATAAAGCGAAACCGAATGTATTGTTTCAACAATCAAAGCATTGTTAGAAAATTCATCAGAAAGAGTTACCGCATGTAAAACACGCAATATTTATGAATTGAATTCCGGTGCAGGGCTGAAAATTAATTTCTTAATAAATAATAAAGCGAAACCGAATATATTGTTTCAACAATCAAAGCATTGTTAGAAATTTCATCAGAAAGAGTTACCGCATATAAAACACGCAATATTTATGAATTGAATTCCAGTGCAGGGCTGAAAATTAATTTCTTAATAAATAATAAAGCGAAACCGAATATATTGTTTCAACAATCAAAGCATAGTTAGAAAATTCATCAGAAAGAGTTACCGCATATAAAACACGCAATATTTATGAACTGAATTCCAGTGCAGGGCTCAAAATTAATTTCGTAATAAATAATAAAGCGAAACAGAATATATTGTTTCAACAATCAAAGCATTGTTAGAAAATTCATCAGAAAGAGTTACCGCATATAAAACACGCAATACTTATGAATTGAATTCCGGTGCAGGGCTCAAAATTAATTTATTAATAAATAATAAAGCGAAACCGAATATATTGTTTCAACAATCAAAGCATTGTTAGAAAATTCATCAGAAAGAGTTACCGCATATAAAACACGCAATATTTATGAATTGAATCCCGGTGCAGGGCTCAAAATTAATTTCGTAATAAATAATAAAGCGAAACCGAATATATTGTTTCAACAATCAAAGCATTGTTAGAAAATTCATCAGAAAGAGTTACCGCATATAAAACACGCAATAATTATGAATTGAATTCCGGTGCAGGGCTGAAAATTAATTTCTTAATAAATAATAAAGCGAAACCGAATATATTGTTTCAACAATCAAAGCATTGTTAGAAAATTCATCAGAAAGAGTTACCGCATATAAAACACGCAATATTTATGAATTGAATTTCGGGGCAGGGCTGAAAATTAATTTCTTAATAAATAATAAAGCGAAACCGAATATATTGTTTCAACAATCAAAGCATTGTTAGAAAATTCATCAGAAAGAATTACCGCATATAAAACACGCAATATTTATGAACTGAATTCCGGTGCAGAGCTGAAAATTAATTTATTAATCTTAATAAATAATAAAGCGAAACCGAATATATTGTTTCAACAATCAAAGCATTGTTAGAAAATTCATCAGAAAGAGTTACCGCATATAAAACACGCAATATTTATGAATTGAATTTCGGGGCAGGGCTGAAAATTAATTTCTTAATAAATAATAAAGCGAAACCGAATATATTGTTTCAACAATCAAAGCATTGTTAGAAAATTCATCAGAAAGAATTACCGCATATAAAACACGCAATATTTATGAACTGAATTCCGGTGCAGAGCTGAAAATTAATTTATTAATCTTAATAAATAATAAAGCGAAACCGAATGTATTGTTTCAACAATCAAAGCATTGTTAGAAAATTCATCAGAAAGAGTTACCGCATGTAAAACACGCAATATTTATGAATTGAATTCCGGTGCAGGGCTGAAAATTAATTTCTTAATAAATAATAAAGCGAAACCGAATATATTGTTTCAACAATCAAAGCATTGTTAGAAATTTCATCAGAAAGAGTTACCGTATATAAAACACGCAATATTTATGAATTGAATTCCAGTGCAGGGCTGAAAATTAATTTCTTAATAAATAATAATGCGAAACCGAATATATTGTTTCAACAATCAAAGCATAGTTACAAAATTCATCAGAAAGAGTTACCGCATATAAAACACGCAATATTTATGAATTGAATTCCAGTGCAGGGCTCAAAATTAATTTCCTAATAAATAATAAAGCGAAACAGAATATATTGTTTCAACAATCAAAGCATTGTTAGAAAATTCATCAGAAAGAATTACCGCATATAAAACACGCAATATTTATGAACTGAATTCCGGTGCAGAGCTGAAAATTAATTTCTTAATCTTAATAAATAATAAAGCGAAACCGAATATATTGTTTCAACAATCAAAGCATTGTTAGAAAATTCATCAGAAAGAGTTACCGCATGTAAAACACGCAATATTTATGAATTGAATTCCGGTGCAGGGCTGAAAATTAATTTCTTAATAAATAATAAAGTGAAACCGAATATATTGTTTCAACAATCAAAGCATTGTTAGAAAATTCATCAGAAAGAGTTACCGCATATAAAACACGCAATATTTATGTATTGAATTCCGGTGCAGGGCTGAAAATTAATTTCTTAATAAATAATAAAGCGAAACCGAATATATTGTTTCAACAATCAAAGCATTGTTAGAAAATTCATCAGAAAGAGTTACCGCATATAAAACACGCAATATTTATGAATTGAATTTCGGGGCAGGGCTGAAAATTAATTTCTTAATAAATAATAAAGCGAAACCGAATATATTGTTTCAACAATCAAAGCATTGTTAGGAAATTCATCAGAAAGAATTACCGCATATAAAACACGCAATATTTATGAACTGAATTCCGGTGCAGAGCTGAAAATTAATTTATTAATCTTAATAAATAATAAAGCGAAACCGAATGTATTGTTTCAACAATCAAAGCATTGTTAGAAAATTCATCAGAAAGAGTTACCGCATGTAAAACACGCAATATTTATGAATTGAATTCCGGTGCAGGGCTGAAAATTAATTTCTTAATAAATAATAAAGCGAAACCGAATATATTGTTTCAACAATCAAAGCATTGTTAGAAATTTCATCAGAAAGAGTTACCGCATATAAAACACGCAATATTTATGAATTGAATTCCAGTGCAGGGCTGAAAATTAATTTCTTAATAAATAATAAAGCGAAACCGAATATATTGTTTGAACAATCAAAGCATAGTTAGAAAATTCATCAGAAAGAGTTACCGCATATAAAACACGCAATATTTATGAACTGAATTCCAGTGCAGGGCTCAAAATTAATTTCGTAATAAATAATAAAGCGAAACAGAATATATTGTTTCAACAATCAAAGCATTGTTAGAAAATTCATCAGAAAGAGTTACCGCATATAAAACACGCAATACTTATGAATTGAATTCCGGTGCAGGGCTCAAAATTAATTTATTAATAAATAATAAAGCGAAACCGAATATATTGTTTCAACAATCAAAGCATTGTTAGAAAATTCATCAGAAAGAGTTACCGCATATAAAACACGCAATATTTATGAATTGAATCCCGGTGCAGGGCTCAAAATTAATTTCGTAATATATAATAAAGCGAAACCGAATATATTGTTTCAACAATCAAAGCATTGTTAGAAAATTCATCAGAAAGAGTTACCGCATATAAAACACGCAATAATTATGAATTGAATTCCGGTGCAGGGCTGAAAATTAATTTCTTAATAAATAATAAAGCGAAACCGAATATATTGTTTCAACAATCAAAGCATTGTTAGAAAATTCATCAGAAAGAGTTACCGCATATAAAACACGCAATATTTATGAATTGAATTTCGGGGCAGGGCTGAAAATTAATTTCTTAATAAATAATAAAGCGAAACCGAATATATTGTTTCAACAATCAAAGCATTGTTAGAAAATTCATCAGAAAGAATTACCGCATATAAAACACGCAATATTTATGAACTGAATTCCGGTGCAGAGCTGAAAATTAATTTATTAATCTTAATAAATAATAAAGCGAAACCGAATATATTGTTTCAACAATCAAAGCATTGTTAGAAAATTCATCAGAAAGAGTTACCGCATATAAAACACGCAATATTTATGAATTGAATTTCGGGGCAGGGCTGAAAATTAATTTCTTAATAAATAATAAAGCGAAACCGAATATATTGTTTCAACAATCAAAGCATTGTTAGAAAATTCATCAGAAAGAATTACCGCATATAAAACACGCAATATTTATGAACTGAATTCCGGTGCAGAGCTGAAAATTAATTTATTAATCTTAATAAATAATAAAGCGAAACCGAATATATTGTTTCAACAATCAAAGCATTGTTAGAAAATTCATCAGAAAGAGTTACCGCTGTAAAACACGCAATATTTATGAATTGAATTCCGGCGCAGGGCTGAAAATTAATTTCTTAATAAATAATAAAGCGAAACCGAATATATTGTTTCAACAATCAAAGCATTGTTAGAAATTTCATCAGAAAGAGTTACCGCATATAAAACACGCAATATTTATGAATTGAATTCCGGTGCTGGGCTGAAAATTAATTTCTTAATAAATAATAAAGCGAAACCGAATATATTGTTTCAACAATCAAAGCATTGTTAGAAAATTCATCAGAAAGAGTTACCGCATATAAAACACGCAATATTTATGAATTGAATTCCGGTGCAGGGCTGAAAATTAATTTCTTAATAAATAATAAAGCGAAACCGAATATATTGTTTCAACAATCAAAGCATTGTTAGAAAATTCATCAGAAAGAGTTACCGCATATAAAACACGCAATATTTATGAATTGAATTCCGGTGAAGGGCTGAAAATTAATTTCTTAATAAATAATAAAGCGAAACCGAATATATTGTTTCAACAATCAAAGCATTGTTAGAAAATTCATCAGAAAGAGTTACCGCATGTAAAACACGCAATATTTATAAATTGAATTCCGGTGCAGGGCTGAAAATTAATTTATTAGTAAATAATAAAGCGAAACCGAATATATTGTTTCAACAATCAAAACATTGTTAGAAAATTCATCAGAAAGAGTTACCGCATATAAAACACGCAATATTTATGAATTGAATTCCGGTGCAGGGCTGAAAATTAATTTCTTAATAAATAATAAAGCGAAACCGAATATATTGTTTCAACAATCAAAGCATTGTTAGAAAATTCATCAGAAAGAGTTACCGCATATAAAACACGCAATATTTATGAATTGAATTCCGGTGCAGGGCTGAAAATTAATTTCTTAATAAATAATAAAGCGAAACCGAATATATTGTTTCAACAATCAAAGCATTGTTAGAAAATTCATCAGAAAGAGTTACCGCATATAAAACACGCAATATTTATGAATTGAATTCCGGTGCAGGGCTGAAAAATAATTTCTTAATAAATAATAAAGCGAAACCGAATATATTGTTTCAACAATCAAAGCATTGTTAGAAAATTCATCAGAAAGAGTTACCGCATATAAAACACGCAATATTTATGAATTGAATTCCGGTGCAGGGCTGAAAATTAATTTCTTAATAAATAATAAAGCGAAACCGAATATATTGTTTCAACAATCAAAGCATTGTTAGAAAATTCATCAGAAAGAGTTACCGCATATAAAACACGCAATATTTATGAATTGAATTCCGGTGCAGGGCTGAAAATTAATTTCTTAATAAATAATAAAGCGAAACAGAATATATTGTTTCAACAATCAAAGCATTGTTAGAAAATTCATCAGAAAGAGTTACCGCATATAAAACACGCAATATTTATGAATTGAATTCCGGTGCAGGGCTGAAAATTAATTTCTTAATAAATAATAAAGCGAAACCGAATATATTGTTTCAACAATCAAAGCATTGTTAGAAAATTCATCAGAAAGAGTTACCGCATATAAAACACGCAATATTTATGAATTGAATTACGGGCTAGGGCTGAAAATTAATTTCTTAATAAATAATAAAGCGAAACCGAATATATTGTTTCAACAATCAAACCATTGTTAGAAAATTCATCAGAAAGAATTACCGCATATAAAACACGCAATATTTATGAACTGAATTCCGGTGCAGAGCTGAAAATTAATTTATTAATCTTAATAAATAATAAAGCGAAACCGAATGTATTGTTTCAACAATCAAAGCATTGTTAGAAAATTCATCAGAAAGAGTTACCGCATGTAAAACACGCAATATTTATGAATTGAATTCCGGTGCAGGGCGGAAAATTAATTTCTTAATAAATAATAAAGCGAAACCGAATATATTGTTTCAACAATCAAAGCATTGTTAGAAATTTCATCAGAAAGAGTTACCGCATATAAAACACGCAATATTTATGAATTGAATTCCAGTGCAGGGCTGAAAATTAATTTCTTAATAAATAATAAAGCGAAACCGAATATATTGTTTCAACAATCAAAGCATAGTTAGAAAATTCATCAGAAAGAGTTACCGCATATAAAACACGCAATATTTATGAATTGAATTCCAGTGCAGGGCTCAAAATTAATTTCGTAATAAATAATAAAGCGAAACCGAATATATTGTTTCAACAATCAAAGCACTGTTAGAAAATTCATCAGAAAGTGTTACCGCATATAAAACACGCAATATTTATGAATTGAATTCCGGTGCAGGGCTGAAAATTAATTTCTTAATAAATAATAAAGCGAAACCGAATATATTGTTTCAACAATCAAAGCATTGTTAGAAAATTCATCAGAAAGAGTTACCGCATATAAAACACGCAATATTTATGAATTGAATTTCGGGGCAGGGCTGAAAATTAATTTCTTAATAAATAATAAAGCGAAACCGAATATATTGTTTCAACAATCAAAGCATTGTTAGAAAATGAATCAGAAAGAATTACCGCATATAAAACACGCAATATATATGAACTGAATTCCGGTGCAGAGCTGAAAATTAATTTATTAATCTTAATAAATAATAAAGCGAAACCGAATATATTGTTTCAACAATCAAAGCATTGTTAGAAAATTCATCAGAAAGAGTTACCGCATGTAAAACACGCAATATTTATGAATTGAATTCCGGCGCAGGGCTGAAAATTAATTTCTTAATAAATAATAAAGCGAAACCGAATATATTGTTTCAACAATCAAAGCATTGTTAGAAATTTCATCAGAAAGAGTTACCGCATATAAAACACGCAATATTTATGAATTGAATTCCGGTGCAGGGCTGAAAATTAATTTCTTAATAAATAATAAAGCGAAACCGAATATATTGTTTCAACAATCAAAGCATTGTTAGAAAATTCATCAGAAAGAGTTACCGCATATAAAACACGCAATATTTATGAATTGAATTCCGGTGCAGGGCTGAAAATTAATTTCTTAATAAATAATAAAGCGAAACCGAATATATTGTTTCAACAATCAAAGCATTGTTAGAAAATTCATCAGAAAGAGTTACCGCATATAAAACACGCAATATTTATGAATTGAATTCCGGTGCAGGGCTGAAAATTAATTTCTTAATAAATAATAAAGCGAAACCGAATATATTGTTTCAACAATCAAAGCATTGTTAGAAAATTCATCAGAAAGAGTTACCGCATATAAAACACGCAATATTTATGAATTGAATTCCGGTGAAGGGCTGAAAATTAATTTCTTAATAAATAATAAAGCGAAACCGAATATATTGTTTCAACAATCAAAGCATTGTTAGAAAATTCATCAGAAAGAGTTACCGCATATAAAACACGCAATATTTATGAATTGAATTCCGGTGCAGGGCTGAAAATTAATTTATTAGTAAATAATAAAGCGAAACCGAATATATTGTTTCAACAATCAAAACATTGTTAGAAAATTCATCAGAAAGAGTTACCGCATATAAAACACGCAATATTTATGAATTGAATTCCGGTGCAGGACTGAAAATTAATTTCTTAATAAATAATAAAGCGAAACCGAATATATTGTTTCAACAATCAAAGCATTGTTAGAAAATTCATCAGAAAGAGTTACCGCATATAAAACACGCAATATTTATGAATTGAATTCCGGTGCAGGGCTGAAAATTAATTTCTTAATAAATAATAAAGCGAAACCGAATATATTGTTTCAACAATCAAAGCATTGTTAGAAAATTCATCAGAAAGAGTTACCGCATATAAAACACGCAATATTTATGAATTGAATTCCGGTGCAGGGCTGAAAAATAATTTCTTAATAAATAATAAAGCGAAACCGAATATATTGTTTCAACAATCAAAGCATTGTTAGAAAATTCATCAGAAAGAGTTACCGCATGTAAAACACGCAATATTTATGAATTGAATTCCGGTGCAGGGCGGAAAATTAATTTCTTAATAAATAATAAAGCGAAACCGAATATATTGTTTCAACAATCAAAGCATTGTTAGAAATTTCATCAGAAAGAGTTACCGCATATAAAACACGCAATATTTATGAATTGAATTCCAGTGCAGGGCTGAAAATTAATTTCTTAATAAATAATAAAGCGAAACCGAATATATTGTTTCAACAATCAAAGCATAGTTAGAAAATTCATCAGAAAGAGTTACCGCATATAAAACACGCAATATTTATGAATTGAATTCCAGTGCAGGGCTCAAAATTAATTTCGTAATAAATAATAAAGCGAAACCGAATATATTGTTTCAACAATCAAAGCACTGTTAGAAAATTCATCAGAAAGTGTTACCGCATATAAAACACGCAATATTTATGAATTGAATTCCGGTGCAGGGCTGAAAATTAATTTCTTAATAAATAATAAAGCGAAACCGAATATATTGTTTCAACAATCAAAGCATTGTTAGAAAATTCATCAGAAAGAGTTACCGCATATAAAACACGCAATATTTATGAATTGAATTTCGGGGCAGGGCTGAAAATTAATTTCTTAATAAATAATAAAGCGAAACCGAATATATTGTTTCAACAATCAAAGCATTGTTAGAAAATGAATCAGAAAGAATTACCGCATATAAAACACGCAATATATATGAACTGAATTCCGGTGCAGAGCTGAAAATTAATTTATTAATCTTAATAAATAATAAAGCGAAACCGAATATATTGTTTCAACAATCAAAGCATTGTTAGAAAATTCATCAGAAAGAGTTACCGCATGTAAAACACGCAATATTTATGAATTGAATTCCGGCGCAGGGCTGAAAATTAATTTCTTAATAAATAATAAAGCGAAACCGAATATATTGTTTCAACAATCAAAGCATTGTTAGAAATTTCATCAGAAAGAGTTACGGCATATAAAACACGCAATATTTATGAATTGAATTCCGGTGCAGGGCTGAAAATTAATTTCTTAATAAATAATAAAGCGAAACCGAATATATTGTTTCAACAATCAAAGCATTGTTAGAAAATTCATCAGAAAGAGTTACCGCATATAAAACACGCAATATTTATGAATTGAATTCCGGTGCAGGGCTGAAAATTAATTTCTTAATAAATAATAAAGCGAAACCGAATATATTGTTTCAACAATCAAAGCATTGTTAGAAAATTCATCAGAAAGAGTTACCGCATATAAAACACGCAATATTTATGAATTGAATTCCGGTGCAGGGCTGAAAATTAATTTCTTAATAAATAATAAAGCGAAACCGAATATATTGTTTCAACAATCAAAGCATTGTTAGAAAATTCATCAGAAAGAGTTACCGCATATAAAACACGCAATATTTATGAATTGAATTCCGGTGAAGGGCTGAAAAATAATTTCTTAATAAATAATAAAGCGAAACCGAATATATTGTTTCAACAATCAAAGCATTGTTAGAAAATTCATCAGAAAGAGTTACCGCATATAAAACACGCAATATTTATGAATTGAATTCCGGTGCAGGGCTGAAAATTAATTTATTAGTAAATAATAAAGCGAAACCGAATATATTGTTTCAACAATCAAAACATTGTTAGAAAATTCATCAGAAAGAGTTACCGCATATAAAACACGCAATATTTATGAATTGAATTCCGGTGCAGGGCTGAAAATTAATTTCTTAATATATAATAAAGCGAAACCGAATATATTGTTTCAACAATCAAAGCATTGTTAGAAAATTCATCAGAAAGAGTTACCGCATATAAAACACGCAATATTTATGAATTGAATTCCGGTGCAGGGCTGAAAATTAATTTCTTAATAAATAATAAAGCGAAACCGAATATATTGTTTCAACAATCAAAGCATTGTTAGAAAATTCATCAGAAAGAGTTACCGCATATAAAACACGCAATATTTATGAATTGAATTCCGGTGCAGGGCTGAAAAATAATTTCTTAATAAATAATAAAGCGAAACCGAATATATTGTTTCAACAATCAAAGCATTGTTAGAAAATTCATCAGAAAGAGTTACCGCATATAAAACACGCAATATTTATGAATTGAATTCCGGTGCAGGGCTGAAAATTAATTTCTTAATAAATAATAAAGCGAAACCGAATATATTGTTTCAACAATCAAAGCATTGTTAGAAAATTCATCAGAAAGAGTTACCGCATATAAAACACGCAATATTTATGATTTGAATTCCGGTGCAGGGCTGAAAATTAATTTCTTAATAAATAATAAAGCGAAACAGAATATATTGTTTCAACAATCAAAGCATTGTTAGAAAATTCATCAGAAAGAGTTACCGCATATAAAACACGCAATATTTATGAATTGAATTCCGGTGCAGGGCTGAAAATTAATTTCTTAATAAATAATAAAGCGAAACCGAATATATTGTTTCAACAATCAAAGCATTGTTAGAAAATTCATCAGAAAGAGTTACCGCATATAAAACACGCAATATTTATGAATTGAATTACGGGCTAGGGCTGAAAATTAATTTCTTAATAAATAATAAAGCGAAACCGAATATATTGTTTCAACAATCAAAGCATTGTTAGAAAATTCATCAGAAAGAATTACCGCATATAAAACACGCAATATTTATGAACTGAATTCCGGTGCAGAGCTGAAAATTAATTTATTAATCTTAATAAATAATAAAGCGAAACCGAATGTATTGTTTCAACAATCAAAGCATTGTTAGAAAATTCATCAGAAAGAGTTACCGCATGTAAAACACGCAATATTTATGAATTGAATTCCGGTGCAGGGCGGAAAATTAATTTCTTAATAAATAATAAAGCGAAACCGAATATATTGTTTCAACAATCAAAGCATTGTTAGAAATTTCATCAGAAAGAGTTACCGCATATAAAACACGCAATATTTATGAATTGAATTCCAGTGCAGGGCTGAAAATTAATTTCTTAATAAATAATAAAGCGAAACCGAATATATTGTTTCAACAATCAAAGCATAGTTAGAAAATTCATCAGAAAGAGTTACCGCATATAAAACACGCAATATTTATGATTTGAATTCCGGTGCAGGGCTGAAAATTAATTTCTTAATAAATAATAAAGCGAAACAGAATATATTGTTTCAACAATCAAAGCATTGTTAGAAAATTCATCAGAAAGAGTTACCGCATATAAAACACGCAATATTTATGAATTGAATTCCGGTGCAGGGCTGAAAATTAATTTCTTAATAAATAATAAAGCGAAACCGAATATATTGTTTCAACAATCAAAGCATTGTTAGAAAATTCATCAGAAAGAGTTACCGCATATAAAACACGCAATATTTATGAATTGAATTACGGGCTAGGGCTGAAAATTAATTTCTTAATAAATAATAAAGCGAAACCGAATATATTGTTTCAACAATCAAAGCATTGTTAGAAAATTCATCAGAAAGAATTACCGCATATAAAACACGCAATATTTATGAACTGAATTCCGGTGCAGAGCTGAAAATTAATTTATTAATCTTAATAAATAATAAAGCGAAACCGAATGTATTGTTTCAACAATCAAAGCATTGTTAGAAAATTCATCAGAAAGAGTTACCGCATGTAAAACACGCAATATTTATGAATTGAATTCCGGTGCAGGGCGGAAAATTAATTTCTTAATAAATAATAAAGCGAAACCGAATATATTGTTTCAACAATCAAAGCATTGTTAGAAATTTCATCAGAAAGAGTTACCGCATATAAAACACGCAATATTTATGAATTGAATTCCAGTGCAGGGCTGAAAATTAATTTCTTAATAAATAATAAAGCGAAACCGAATATATTGTTTCAACAATCAAAGCATAGTTAGAAAATTCATCAGAAAGAGTTACCGCATATAAAACACGCAATATTTATGAATTGAATTCCAGTGCAGGGCTCAAAATTAATTTCGTAATAAATAATAAAGCGAAACCGAATATATTGTTTCAACAATCAAAGCACTGTTAGAAAATTCATCAGAAAGTGTTACCGCATATAAAACACGCAATATTTATGAATTGAATTCCGGTGCAGGGCTGAAAATTAATTTCTTAATAAATAATAAAGCGAAACCGAATATATTGTTTCAACAATCAAAGCATTGTTAGAAAATTCATCAGAAAGAGTTACCGCATATAAAACACGCAATATTTATGAATTGAATTTCGGGGCAGGGCTGAAAATTAATTTCTTAATAAATAATAAAGCGAAACCGAATATATTGTTTCAACAATCAAAGCATTGTTAGAAAATGAATCAGAAAGAATTACCGCATATAAAACACGCAATATATATGAACTGAATTCCGGTGCAGAGCTGAAAATTAATTTATTAATCTTAATAAATAATAAAGCGAAACCGAATATATTGTTTCAACAATCAAAGCATTGTTAGAAAATTCATCAGAAAGAGTTACCGCATGTAAAACACGCAATATTTATGAATTGAATTCCGGCGCAGGGCTGAAAATTAATTTCTTAATAAATAATAAAGCGAAACCGAATATATTGTTTCAACAATCAAAGCATTGTTAGAAATTTCATCAGAAAGAGTTACCGCATATAAAACACGCAATATTTATGAATTGAATTCCGGTGCAGGGCTGAAAATTAATTTCTTAATAAATAATAAAGCGAAACCGAATATATTGTTTCAACAATCAAAGCATTGTTAGAAAATTCATCAGAAAGAGTTACCGCATATAAAACACGCAATATTTATGAATTGAATTCCGGTGCAGGGCTGAAAATTAATTTCTTAATAAATAATAAAGCGAAACCGAATATATTGTTTCAACAATCAAAGCATTGTTAGAAAATTCATCAGAAAGAGTTACCGCATATAAAACACGCAATATTTATGAATTGAATTCCGGTGCAGGGCTGAAAATTAATTTCTTAATAAATAATAAAGCGAAACCGAATATATTGTTTCAACAATCAAAGCATTGTTAGAAAATTCATCAGAAAGAGTTACCGCATATAAAACACGCAATATTTATGAATTGAATTCCGGTGAAGGGCTGAAAATTAATTTCTTAATAAATAATAAAGCGAAACCGAATATATTGTTTCAACAATCAAAGCATTGTTAGAAAATTCATCAGAAAGAGTTACCGCATATAAAACACGCAATATTTATGAATTGAATTCCGGTGCAGGGCTGAAAATTAATTTATTAGTAAATAATAAAGCGAAACCGAATATATTGTTTCAACAATCAAAACATTGTTAGAAAATTCATCAGAAAGAGTTACCGCATATAAAACACGCAATATTTATGAATTGAATTCCGGTGCAGGACTGAAAATTAATTTCTTAATAAATAATAAAGCGAAACCGAATATATTGTTTCAACAATCAAAGCATTGTTAGAAAATTCATCAGAAAGAGTTACCGCATATAAAACACGCAATATTTATGAATTGAATTCCGGTGCAGGGCTGAAAATTAATTTCTTAATAAATAATAAAGCGAAACCGAATATATTGTTTCAACAATCAAAGCATTGTTAGAAAATTCATCAGAAAGAGTTACCGCATATAAAACACGCAATATTTATGAATTGAATTCCGGTGCAGGGCTGAAAAATAATTTCTTAATAAATAATAAAGCGAAACCGAATATATTGTTTCAACAATCAAAGTATTTTTAGAAAATTCATCAGAAAGAGTTACCGCATATTAATCACGCAATATTTATGAATTGAATTCCGGTGCAGGGCTGAAAATTAATTTCTTAATAAATAATAAAGCGAAACCGAATATATTGTTTCAACAATCAAAGCATTGTTAGAAAATTCATCAGAAAGAATTACCGCATATAAAACACGCAATATTTATGAACTGAATTCCGGTGCAGAGCTGAAAATTAATTTATTAATCTTAATAAATAATAAAGCGAAACCGAATGTATTGTTTCAACAATCAAAGCAATTTTAGAAAATTCATCACAAAGAGTTACCGCATGTAAAACACGCAATATTTAAGAATTGAATTCCGGTGCAGGGCGGAAAATTAATTTCTTAATAAATAATAAAGCGAAACCGAATATATTGTTTCAACAATCAAAGCATTGTTAGAAATTTCATCAGAAAGAGTTACCGCATATAAAACACGCAATATTTATGAATTGAATTCCAGTGCAGGGCTGAAAATTAATTTCTTAATAAATAATAAAGCGAAACCGAATATATTGATTCAACAATCAAAGCATAGTTAGAAAATTCATCAGAAAGAGTTACCGCATATAAAACACGCAATATTTAAGAATTGAATTCCAGTGCAGGGAGCAAAATTAATTTCGTAATAAATAATAAAGCGAAACCGAATATATTGTTTCAACAATCAAAGCACTGTTAGAAAATTCACCAGAAAGTGTTACCACATATAAAACACGCAATATTTATGAATTGAATTCCGGAGCAGGGCTGAAAATTAATTTCTTAATAAATAATAAAGCGAAACCGAATATATTGTTTCAACAATCAAAGCATTGTTAGAAAATGAATCAGAAAGAATTACCGCATATAAAACACGCAATATATATGAACTGAATTCCGGTGCAGAGCTGAAAATTAATTTATTAATCTTAATAAATAATAAAGCGAAACCGAATATATTGTTTCAACAATCAAAGCATTGTTAGAAAATTCATCAGAAAGAGTTACCGCATGTAAAACACGCAATATTTATGAATTGAATTCCGGCGCAGGGCTGAAAATTAATTTCTTAATAAATAATAAAGCGAAACCGAATATATTGTTTCAACAATCAAAGCATTGTTAGAAATTTCATCAGAAAGAGTTACCGCATATAAAACACGCAATATTTATGAATTGAATTCCGGTGCAGGGCTGAAAATTAATTTCTTAATAAATAATAAAGCGAAACCGAATATATTGTTTCAACAATCAAAGCATTGTTAGAAAATTCATCAGAAAGAGTTACCGCATATAAAACACGCAATATTTATGAATTGAATTCCGGTGCAGGGCTGAAAATTAATTTCTTAATAAATAATAAAGCGAAACCGAATATATTGTTTCAACAATCAAAGCATTGTTAGAAAATTCATCAGAAAGAGTTACCGCATATAAAACACGCAATATTTATGAATTGAATTCCGGTGCAGGGCTGAAAATTAATTTCTTAATAAATAATAAAGCGAAACCGAATATATTGTTTCAACAATCAAAGCATTGTTAGAAAATTCATCAGAAAGAGTTACCGCATATAAAACACGCAATATTTATGAATTGAATTCCGGTGAAGGGCTGAAAATTAATTTCTTAATAAATAATAAAGCGAAACCGAATATATTGTTTCAACAATCAAAGCATTGTTAGAAAATTCATCAGAAAGAGTTACCGCATATAAAACACGCAATATTTATGAATTGAATTCCGGTGCAGGGCTGAAAATTAATTTATTAGTAAATAATAAAGCGAAACCGAATATATTGTTTCAACAATCAAAACATTGTTAGAAAATTCATCAGAAAGAGTTACCGCATATAAAACACGCAATATTTATGAATTGAATTCCGGTGCAGGGCTGAAAATTAATTTCTTAATAAATAATAAAGCGAAACCGAATATATTGTTTCAACAATCAAAGCATTGTTAGAAAATTCATCAGAAAGAGTTACCGCATATAAAACACGCAATATTTATGAATTGAATTCCGGTGCAGGGCTGAAAATTAATTTCTTAATAAATAATAAAGCGAAACCGAATATATTGTTTCAACAATCAAAGCATTGTTAGAAAATTCATCAGAAAGAGTTACCGCATATAAAACACGCAATATTTATGAATTGAATTCCGGTGCAGGGCTGAAAAATAATTTCTTAATAAATAATAAAGCGAAACCGAATATATTGTTTCAACAATCAAAGCATTGTTAGAAAATTCATCAGAAAGAGTTACCGCATATTAATCACGCAATATTTATGAATTGAATTCCGGTGCAGGGCTGAAAATTAATTTCTTAATAAATAATAAAGCGAAACCGAATATATTGTTTCAACAATCAAAGCATTGTTAGAAAATTCATCAGAAAGAATTACCGCATATAAAACACGCAATATTTATGAACTGAATTCCGGTGCAGAGCTGAAAATTAATTTATTAATCTTAATAAATAATAAAGCGAAACCGAATGTATTGTTTCAACAATCAAAGCATTTTTAGAAAATTCATCACAAAGAGTTACCGCATGTAAAACACGCAATATTTATGAATTGAATTCCGGTGCAGGGCGGAAAATTAATTTCTTAATAAATAATAAAGCGAAACCGAATATATTGTTTCAACAATCAAAGCATTGTTAGAAAATTCATCAGAAAGAATTACCGCATATAAAACACGCAATATTTATGAACTGAATTCCGGTGCAGAGCTGAAAATTAATTTATTAATCTTAATAAATAATAAAGCGAAACCGAATGTATTGTTTCAACAATCAAAGCATTGTTAGAAAATTCATCAGAAAGAGTTACCGCATGCAAAACACGCAATATTTATGAATTGAATTCCGGTGCAGGGCGGAAAATTAATTTCTTAATAAATAATAAAGCGAAACCGAATATATTGTTTCAACAATCAAAGCATTGTTAGAAATTTCATCAGAAAGAGTTACCGCATATAAAACACGCAATATTTATGAATTGAATTCCAGTGCAGGGCTGAAAATTAATTTCTTAATAAATAATAAAGCGAAACCGAATATATTGTTTCAACAATCAAAGCATAGTTAGAAAATTCATCAGAAAGAGTTACCGCATATAAAACACGCAATATTTATGAATTGAATTCCAGTGCAGGGCTCAAAATTAATTTCGTAATAAATAATAAAGCGAAACCGAATATATTGTTTCAACAATCAAAGCACTGTTATAAAATTCATCAGAAAGTGTTACCGCATATAAAACACGCAATATTTATGAATTGAATTCCGGTGCAGGGCTGAAAATTAATTTCTTAATAAATAATAAAGCGAAACCGAATATATTGTTTCAACAATCAAAGCATTGTTAGAAAATTCATCAGAAAGAGTTACCGCATATAAAACACGCAATATTTATGAATTGAATTTCGGGGCAGGGCTGAAAATTAATTTCTTAATAAATAATAAAGCGAAACCGAATATATTGTTTCAACAATCAAAGCATTGTTAGAAAATGAATCAGAAAGAATTACCGCATATAAAACACGCAATATATATGAACTGAATTCCGGTGCAGAGCCGAAAATTAATTTATTAATCTTAATAAATAATAAAGCGAAACCGAATATATTGTTTCAACAATCAAAGCATTGTTAGAAAATTCATCAGAAAGAGTTACCGCATGTAAAACACGCAATATTTATGAATTGAATTCCGGTGCAGGGCTGAAAATTAATTTCTTAATAAATAATAAAGCGAAACCGAATATATTGTTTCAACAATCAAAGCATTGTTAGAAAATTCATCAGAAAGAATTACCGCATATAAAACACGCAATATTTATGAACTGAATTCCGGTGCAGAGCTGAAAATTAATTTATTAATCTTAATAAATAATAAAGCGAAACCGAATGTATTGTTTCAACAATCAAAGCATTTTTAGAAAATTCATCACAAAGAGTTACCGCATGTAAAACACGCAATATTTATGAATTGAATTCCGGTGCAGGGCGGAAAATTAATTTCTTAATAAATAATAAAGCGAAACCGAATATATTGTTTCAACAATCAAAGCATTGTTAGAAATTTCATCAGAAAGAGTTACCGCATATAAAACACGCAATATTTATGAATTGAATTCCAGTGCAGGGCTGAAAATTAATTTCTTAATAAATAATAAAGCGAAACCGAATATATTGATTCAACAATCAAAGCATAGTTAGAAAATTCATCAGAAAGAGTTACCGCATATAAAACACGCATTATTTAAGAATTGAATTCCAGTGCAGGGAGCAAAATTAATTTCGTAATAAATAATAAAGCGAAACCGAATATATTGTTTCAACAATCAAAGCACTGTTAGAAAATTCACCAGAAAGTGTTACCACATATAAAACACGCAATATTTATGAATTGAATTCCGGAGCAGGGCTGAAAATTAATTTCTTAATAAATAATAAAGCGAAACCGAATATATTGTTTCAACAATCAAAGCATTGTTAGAAAATTCATCAGAAAGAGTTACCGCATATAAAACACGCAATATTTATGAATTGAATTTCGGGGCAGGGCTGAAAATTAATTTCTTAATAAATAATAAAGCGAAACCGAATATATTGTTTCAACAATCAAAGCATTGTTAGAAAATGAATCAGAAAGAATTACCGCATATAAAACACGCAATATATATGAACTGAATTCCGGTGAAGAGCTGAAAATTAATTTATTAATCTTAATAAATAATAAAGCGAAACCGAATATATTGTTTCAACAATCAAAGCATTGTTAGAAAATTCATCAGAAAGAGTTACCGCATGTAAAACACGCAATATTTATGAATTGAATTCCGGCGCAGGGCTGAAAATTAATTTCTTAATAAATAATAAAGCGAAACCGAATATATTGTTTCAACAATCAAAGCATTGTTAGAAATTTCATCAGAAAGAGTTACCGCATATAAAACACGCAATATTTATGAATTGAATTCCGGTGCAGGGCTGAAAATTAATTTCTTAATAAATAATAAAGCGAAACCGAATATATTGTTTCAACAATCAAAGCATTGTTAGAAAATTCATCAGAAAGAGTTACCGCATATAAAACACGCAATATTTATGAATTGAATTCCGGTGCAGGGCTGAAAATTAATTTCTTAATAAATAATAAAGCGAAACCGAATATATTGTTTCAACAATCAAAGCATTGTTAGAAAATTCATCAGAAAGAGTTACCGCATATAAAACACGCAATATTTATGAATTGAATTCCGGTGCAGGGCTGAAAATTAATTTCTTAATAAATAATAAAGCGAAACCGAATATATTGTTTCAACAATCAAAGCATTGTTAGAAAATTCATCAGAAAGAGTTACCGCATATAAAACACGCAATATTTATGAATTGAATTCCGGTGAAGGGCTGAAAATTAATTTCTTAATAAATAATAAAGCGAAACCGAATATATTGTTTCAACAATCAAAGCATTGTTAGAAAATTCATCAGAAAGAGTTACCGCATGTAAAACACGCAATATTTATGAATTGAATTCCGGTGCAGGGCTGAAAATTAATTTCTTAATAAATAATAAAGCGAAACCGAATATATTGTTTCAACAATCAAAGCATTGTTAGAAAATTCATCAGAAAGAATTACCGCATATAAAACACGCAATATTTATGAACTGAATTCCGGTGCAGAGCTGAAAATTAATTTATTAATCTTAATAAATAATAAAGCGAAACCGAATGTATTGTTTCAACAATCAAAGCATTTTTAGAAAATTCATCACAAAGAGTTACCGCATGTAAAACACGCAATATTTATGAATTGAATTCCGGTGCAGGGCGGAAAATTAATTTCTTAATAAATAATAAAGCGAAACCGAATATATTGTTTCAACAATCAAAGCATTGTTAGAAATTTCATCAGAAAGAGTTACCGCATATAAAACACGCAATATTTATGAATTGAATTCCAGTGCAGGGCTGAAAATTAATTTCTTAATAAATAATAAAGCGAAACCGAATATATTGATTCAACAATCAAAGCATAGTTAGAAAATTCATCAGAAAGAGTTACCGCATATAAAACACGCAATATTTAAGAATTGAATTCCAGTGCAGGGAGCAAAATTAATTTCGTAATAAATAATAAAGCGAAACCGAATATATTGTTTCAACAATCAAAGCACTGTTAGAAAATTCACCAGAAAGTGTTACCACATATAAAACACGCAATATTTATGAATTGAATTCCGGAGCAGGGCTGAAAATTAATTTCTTAATAAATAATAAAGCGAAACCGAATATATTGTTTCAACAATCAAAGCATTGTTAGAAAATTCATCAGAAAGAGTTACCGCATATAAAACACGCAATATTTATGAATTGAATTTCGGGGCAGGGCTGAAAATTAATTTCTTAATAAATAATAAAGCGAAACCGAATATATTGTTTCAACAATCAAAGCATTGTTAGAAAATGAATCAGAAAGAATTACCGCATATAAAACACGCAATATATATGAACTGAATTCCGGTGCAGAGCTGAAAATTAATTTATTAATCTTAATAAATAATAAAGCGAAACCGAATATATTGTTTCAACAATCAAAGCATTGTTAGAAAATTCATCAGAAAGAGTTACCGCATGTAAAACACGCAATATTTATGAATTGAATTCCGGCGCAGGGCTGAAAATTAATTTCTTAATAAATAATAAAGCGAAACCGAATATATTGTTTCAACAATCAAAGCATTGTTAGAAATTTCATCAGAAAGAGTTACCGCATATAAAACACGCAATATTTATGAATTGAATTCCGGTGCAGGGCTGAAAATTAATTTCTTAATAAATAATAAAGCGAAACCGAATATATTGTTTCAACAATCAAAGCATTGTTAGAAAATTCATCAGAAAGAGTTACCGCATATAAAACACGCAATATTTATGAATTGAATTCCGGTGCAGGGCTGAAAATTAATTTCTTAATAAATAATAAAGCGAAACCGAATATATTGTTTCAACAATCAAAGCATTGTTAGAAAATTCATCAGAAAGAGTTACCGCATATAAAACACGCAATATTTATGAATTGAATTCCGGTGCAGGGCTGAAAATTAATTTCTTAATAAATAATAAAGCGAAACCGAATATATTGTTTCAACAATCAAAGCATTGTTAGAAAATTCATCAGAAAGAGTTACCGCATATAAAACACGCAATATTTATGAATTGAATTCCGGTGAAGGGCTGAAAATTAATTTCTTAATAAATAATAAAGCGAAACCGAATATATTGTTTCAACAATCAAAGCATTGTTAGAAAATTCATCAGAAAGAGTTACCGCATATAAAACACGCAATATTTATGAATTGAATTCCGGTGCAGGGCTGAAAATTAATTTATTAGTAAATAATAAAGCGAAACCGAATATATTGTTTCAACAATCAAAACATTGTTAGAAAATTCATCAGAAAGAGTTACCGCATATAAAACACGCAATATTTATGAATTGAATTCCGGTGCAGGGCTGAAAATTAATTTCTTAATAAATAATAAAGCGAAACCGAATATATTGTTTCAACAATCAAAGCATTGTTAGAAAATTCATCAGAAAGAGTTACCGCATATAAAACACGCAATATTTATGAATTGAATTCCGGTGCAGGGCTGAAAATTAATTTCTTAATAAATAATAAAGCGAAACCGAATATATTGTTTCAACAATCAAAGCATTGTTAGAAAATTCATCAGAAAGAGTTACCGCATATAAAACACGCAATATTTATGAATTGAATTCCGGTGCAGGGCTGAAAAATAATTTCTTAATAAATAATAAAGCGAAACCGAATATATTGTTTCAACAATCAAAGCATTGTTAGAAAATTCATCAGAAAGAGTTACCGCATATTAATCACGCAATATTTATGAATTGAATTCCGGTGCAGGGCTGAAAATTAATTTCTTAATAAATAATAAAGCGAAACCGAATATATTGTTTCAACAATCAAAGCATTGTTAGAAAATTCATCAGAAAGAATTACCGCATATAAAACACGCAATATTTATGAACTGAATTCCGGTGCAGAGCTGAAAATTAATTTATTAATCTTAATAAATAATAAAGCGAAACCGAATGTATTGTTTCAACAATCAAAGCATTTTTAGAAAATTCATCACAAAGAATTACCGCATGTAAAACACGCAATATTTATGAATTGAATTCCGGTGCAGGGCGGAAAATTAATTTCTTAATAAATAATAAAGCGAAACCGAATATATTGTTTCAACAATCAAAGCATTGTTAGAAAATTCATCAGAAAGAATTACCGCATATAAAACACGCAATATTTATGAACTGAATTCCGGTGCAGAGCTGAAAATTAATTTATTAATCTTAATAAATAATAAAGCGAAACCGAATGTATTGTTTCAACAATCAAAGCATTGTTAGAAAATTCATCAGAAAGAGTTACCGCATGTAAAACACGCAATATTTATGAATTGAATTCCGGTGCAGGGCGGAAAATTAATTTCTTAATAAATAATAAAGCGAAACCGAATATATTGTTTCAACAATCAAAGCATTGTTAGAAATTTCATCAGAAAGAGTTACCGCATATAAAACACGCAATATTTATGAATTGAATTCCAGTGCAGGGCTGAAAATTAATTTCTTAATAAATAATAAAGCGAAACCGAATATATTGTTTCAACAATCAAAGCATAGTTAGAAAATTCATCAGAAAGAGTTACCGCATATAAAACACGCAATATTTATGAATTGAATTCCAGTGCAGGGCTCAAAATTAATTTCGTAATAAATAATAAAGCGAAACCGAATATATTGTTTCAACAATCAAAGCACTGTTAGAAAATTCATCAGAAAGTGTTACCGCATATAAAACACGCAATATTTATGAATTGAATTCCGGTGCAGGGCTGAAAATTAATTTCTTAATAAATAATAAAGCGAAACCGAATATATTGTTTCAACAATCAAAGCATTGTTAGAAAATTCATCAGAAAGAGTTACCGCATATAAAACACGCAATATTTATGAATTGAATTTCGGGGCAGGGCTGAAAATTAATTTCTTAATAAATAATAAAGCGAAACCGAATATATTGTTTCAACAATCAAAGCATTGTTAGAAAATGAATCAGAAAGAATTACCGCATATAAAACACGCAATATATATGAACTGAATTCCGGTGCAGAGCCGAAAATTAATTTATTAATCTTAATAAATAATAAAGCGAAACCGAATATATTGTTTCAACAATCAAAGCATTGTTAGAAAATTCATCAGAAAGAGTTACCGCATGTAAAACACGCAATATTTATGAATTGAATTCCGGCGCAGGGCTGAAAATTAATTTCTTAATAAATAATAAAGCGAAACCGAATATATTGTTTCAACAATCAAAGCATTGTTAGAAAATTCATCAGAAAGAGTTACCGCATATAAAACACGCAATATTTATGAATTGAATTCCGGTGCAGGGCTGAAAATTAATTTCTTAATAAATAATAAAGCGAAACCGAATATATTGTTTCAACAATCAAAGCATTGTTAGAAAATTCATCAGAAAGAGTTACCGCATATAAAACACGCAATATTTATGAATTGAATTCCGGTGCAGGGCTGAAAATTAATTTCTTAATAAATAATAAAGCGAAACCGAATATATTGTTTCAACAATCAAAGCATTGTTAGAAAATTCATCAGAAAGAGTTACCGCATATAAAACACGCAATATTTATGAATTGAATTCCGGTGAAGGGCTGAAAATTAATTTCTTAATAAATAATAAAGCGAAACCGAATATATTGTTTCAACAATCAAAGCATTGTTAGAAAATTCATCAGAAAGAGTTACCGCATATAAAACACGCAATATTTATGAATTGAATTCCGGTGCAGGGCTGAAAATTAATTTATTAGTAAATAATAAAGCGAAACCGAATATATTGTTTCAACAATCAAAACATTGTTAGAAAATTCATCAGAAAGAGTTACCGCATATAAAACACGCAATATTTATGAATTGAATTCCGGTGCAGGGCTGAAAATTAATTTCTTAATAAATAATAAAGCGAAACCGAATATATTGTTTCAACAATCAAAGCATTGTTAGAAAATTCATCAGAAAGAGTTACCGCATATAAAACACGCAATATTTATGAATTGAATTCCGGTGCAGGGCTGAAAAATAATTTCTTAATAAATAATAAAGCGAAACCGAATATATTGTTTCAACAATCAAAGCATTGTTAGAAAATTCATCAGAAAGAGTTACCGCATATTAATCACGCAATATTTATGAATTGAATTCCGGTGCAGGGCTGAAAATTAATTTCTTAATAAATAATAAAGCGAAACCGAATATATTGTTTCAACAATCAAAGCATTGTTAGAAAATTCATCAGAAAGAATTACCGCATATAAAACACGCAATATTTATGAACTGAATTCCGGTGCAGAGCTGAAAATTAATTTATTAATCTTAATAAATAATAAAGCGAAACCGAATGTATTGTTTCAACAATCAAAGCATTTTTAGAAAATTCATCACAAAGAGTTACCGCATGTAAAACACGCAATATTTATGAATTGAATTCCGGTGCAGGGCGGAAAATTAATTTCTTAATAAATAATAAAGCGAAACCGAATATATTGTTTCAACAATCAAAGCATTGTTAGAAATTTCATCAGAAAGAGTTACCGCATATAAAACACGCAATATTTATGAATTGAATTCCAGTGCAGGGCTGAAAATTAATTTCTTAATAAATAATAAAGCGAAACCGAATATATTGTTTCAAAAATCAAAGCATAGTTAGAAAATTCATCAGAAAGAGTTACCGCATATAAAACACGCAATATTTAAGAATTGAATTCCAGTGCAGGGCTCAAAATTAATTTCGTAATAAATAATAAAGCGAAACCGAATATATTGTTTCAACAATCAAAGCACTGTTAGAAAATTCATCAGAAAGAGTTACCGCATATAAAACACGCAATATTTATGAATTGAATTCCGGTGCAGGGCTGAAAATTAATTTATTAGTAAATAATAAAGCGAAACCGAATATATTGTTTCAACAATCAAAACATTGTTAGAAAATTCATCAGAAAGAGTTACCGCATATAAAACACGCAATATTTATGAATTGAATTCCGGTGCAGGACTGAAAATTAATTTCTTAATAAATAATAAAGCGAAACCGAATATATTGTTTCAACAATCAAAGCATTGTTAGAAATTTCATCAGAAAGAGTTACCGCATATAAAACACGCAATATTTATGAATTGAATTCCGGTGCAGGGCTGAAAATTAATTTCTTAATAAATAATAAAGCGAAACCGAATATATTGTTTCAACAATCAAAGCATTGTTAGAAAATTCATCAGAAAGAGTTACCGCATATAAAACACGCAATATTTATGAATTGAATTCCGGTGCAGGGCTGAAAATTAATTTCTTAATAAATAATAAAGCGAAACCGAATATATTGTTTCAACAATCAAAGCATTGTTAGAAAATTCATCAGAAAGAGTTAACGCATATAAAACACGCAATATTTATGAATTGAATTCCGGTGCAGGGCTGAAAATTAATTTCTTAATAAATAATAAAGCGAAACCGAATATATTGTTTCAACAATCAAAGCATTGTTAGAAAATTCATCAGAAAGAGTTACCGCATATAAAACACGCAATATTTATGAATTGAATTCCGGTGAAGGGCTGAAAATTAATTTCTTAATAAATAATAAAGCGAAACCGAATATATTGTTTCAACAATCAAAGCATTGTTAGAAAATTCATCAGAAAGAGTTACCGCATATAAAACACGCAATATTTATGAATTGAATTCCGGTGCAGGGCTGAAAATTAATTTATTAGTAAATAATAAAGCGAAACCGAATATATTGTTTCAACAATCAAAACATTGTTAGAAAATTCATCAGAAAGAGTTACCGCATATAAAACACGCAATATTTATGAATTGAATTCCGGTGCAGGACTGAAAATTAATTTCTTAATAAATAATAAAGCGAAACCGAATATATTGTTTCAACAATCAAAGCATTGTTAGAAAATTCATCAGAAAGAGTTACCGCATATAAAACACGCAATATTTATGAATTGAATTCCGGTGCAGGGCTGAAAATTAATTTCTTAATAAATAATAAAGCGAAACCGAATATATTGTTTCAACAATCAAAGCATTGTTAGAAAATTCATCAGAAAGAGTTACCGCATATAAAACACGCAATATTTATGAATTGAATTCCGGTGCAGGGCTGAAAAATAATTTCTTAATAAATAATAAAGCGAAACCGAATATATTGTTTCAACAATCAAAGCATTGTTAGAAAATTCATCAGAAAGAGTTACCGCATATTAATCACGCAATATTTATGAATTGAATTCCGGTGCAGGGCTGAAAATTAATTTCTTAATAAATAATAAAGCGAAACCGAATATATTGTTTCAACAATCAAAGCATTGTTAGAAAATTCATCAGAAAGAATTACCGCATATAAAACACGCAATATTTATGAACTGAATTCCGGTGCAGAGCTGAAAATTAATTTATTAATCTTAATAAATAATAAAGCGAAACCGAATGTATTGTTTCAACAATCAAAGCATTTTTAGAAAATTCATCACAAAGAGTTACCGCATGTAAAACACGCAATATTTATGAATTGAATTCCGGTGCAGGGCGGAAAATTAATTTCTTAATAAATAATAAAGCGAAACCGAATATATTGTTTCAACAATCAAAGCATTGTTAGAAATTTCATCAGAAAGAGTTACCGCATATAAAACACGCAATATTTATGAATTGAATTCCAGTGCAGGGCTGAAAATTAATTTCTTAATAAATAATAAAGCGAAACCGAATATATTGTTTCAAAAATCAAAGCATAGTTAGAAAATTCATCAGAAAGAGTTACCGCATATAAAACACGCAATATTTAAGAATTGAATTCCAGTGCAGGGCTCAAAATTAATTTCGTAATAAATAATAAAGCGAAACCGAATATATTGTTTCAACAATCAAAGCACTGTTAGAAAATTCACCAGAAAGTGTTACCACATATAAAACACGCAATATTTATGAATTGAATTCCGGTGCAGGGCTGAAAATTAATTTCTTAATAAATAATAAAGCGAAACCGAATATATTGTTTCAACAATCAAAGCATTGTTAGAAAATTCATCAGAAAGAGTTACCGCATATAAAACACGCAATATTTATGAATTGAATTTCGGGGCAGGGCTGAAAATTAATTTCTTAATAAATAATAAAGCGAAACCGAATATATTGTTTCAACAATCAAAGCATTGTTAGAAAATGAATCAGAAAGAATTACCGCATATAAAACACGCAATATATATGAACTGAATTCCGGTGCAGAGCTGAAAATTAATTTATTAATCTTAATAAATAATAAAGCGAAACCGAATATATTGTTTCAACAATCAAAGCATTGTTAGAAAATTCATCAGAAAGAGTTACCGCATGTAAAACACGCAATATTTATGAATTGAATTCCGGCGCAGGGCTGAAAATTAATTTCTTAATAAATAATAAAGCGAAACCGAATATATTGTTTCAACAATCAAAGCATTGTTAGAAATTTCATCAGAAAGAGTTACCGCATATAAAACACGCAATATTTATGAATTGAATTCCGGTGCAGGGCTGAAAATTAATTTCTTAATAAATAATAAAGCGAAACCGAATATATTGTTTCAACAATCAAAGCATTGTTAGAAAATTCATCAGAAAGAGTTACCGCATATAAAACACGCAATATTTATGAATTGAATTCCGGTGCAGGGCTGAAAATTAATTTCTTAATAAATAATAAAGCGAAACCGAATATATTGTTTCAACAATCAAAGCATTGTTAGAAAATTCATCAGAAAGAGTTACCGCATATAAAACACGCAATATTTATGAATTGAATTCCGGTGCAGGGCTGAAAATTAATTTCTTAATAAATAATAAAGCGAAACCGAATATATTGTTTCAACAATCAAAGCATTGTTAGAAAATTCATCAGAAAGAGTTACCGCATATAAAACACGCAATATTTATGAATTGAATTCCGGTGAAGGGCTGAAAATTAATTTCTTAATAAATAATAAAGCGAAACCGAATATATTGTTTCAACAATCAAAGCATTGTTAGAAAATTCATCAGAAAGAGTTACCGCATATAAAACACGCAATATTTATGAATTGAATTCCGGTGCAGGGCTGAAAATTAATTTATTAGTAAATAATAAAGCGAAACCGAATATATTGTTTCAACAATCAAAACATTGTTAGAAAATTCATCAGAAAGAGTTACCGCATATAAAACACGCAATATTTATGAATTGAATTCCGGTGCAGGGCTGAAAATTAATTTCTTAATAAATAATAAAGCGAAACCGAATATATTGTTTCAACAATCAAAGCATTGTTAGAAAATTCATCAGAAAGAGTTACCGCATATAAAACACGCAATATTTATGAATTGAATTCCGGTGCAGGGCTGAAAATTAATTTCTTAATAAATAATAAAGCGAAACCGAATATATTGTTTCAACAATCAAAGCATTGTTAGAAAATTCATCAGAAAGAGTTACCGCATATAAAACACGCAATATTTATGAATTGAATTCCGGTGCAGGGCTGAAAAATAATTTCTTAATAAATAATAAAGCGAAACCGAATATATTGTTTCAACAATCAAAGCATTGTTAGAAAATTCATCAGAAAGAGTTACCGCATATTAATCACGCAATATTTATGAATTGAATTCCGGTGCAGGGCTGAAAATTAATTTCTTAATAAATAATAAAGCGAAACCGAATATATTGTTTCAACAATCAAAGCATTGTTAGAAAATTCATCAGAAAGAATTACCGCATATAAAACACGCAATATTTATGAACTGAATTCCGGTGCAGAGCTGAAAATTAATTTATTAATCTTAATAAATAATAAAGCGAAACCGAATGTATTGTTTCAACAATCAAAGCATTTTTAGAAAATTCATCACAAAGAGTTACCGCATGTAAAACACGCAATATTTATGAATTGAATTCCGGTGCAGGGCGGAAAATTAATTTCTTAATAAATAATAAAGCGAAACCGAATATATTGTTTCAACAATCAAAGCATTGTTAGAAATTTCATCAGAAAGAGTTACCGCATATAAAACACGCAATATTTATGAATTGAATTCCAGTGCAGGGCTGAAAATTAATTTCTTAATAAATAATAAAGCGAAACCGAATATATTGTTTCAACAATCAAAGCATAGTTAGAAAATTCATCAGAAAGAGTTACCGCATATAAAACACGCAATATTTATGAATTGAATTCCAGTGCAGGGCTCAAAATTAATTTCGTAATAAATAATAAAGCGAAACCGAATATATTGTTTCAACAATCAAAGCATTGTTAGAAAATTCATCAGAAAGAGTTACCGCATATAAAACACGCAATATTTATGAATTGAATTCCGGTGCAGGGCTGAAAATTAATTTCTTAATAAATAATAAAGCGAAACCGAATATATTGTTTCAACAATCAAAGCATTGTTAGAAAATTCATCAGAAAGAGTTACCGCATATAAAACACGCAATATTTATGAATTGAATTTCGGGGCAGGGCTGAAAATTAATTTCTTAATAAATAATAAAGCGAAACCGAATATATTATTTCAACAATCAAAGCATTGTTAGAAAATTCATCAGAAAGAATTACCGCATATAAAACACGCAATATTTATGAAATGAATTCCGGTGCAGAGCTGAAAATTAATTTATTAATCTTAATAAATAATAAAGCGAAACCGAATATATTGTTTCAACAATCAAAGCATTGTTAGAAAATTCATCAGAAAGAGTTACCACATGTAAAACACGCAATATTTATGAATTGAATTCCGGCGCAGGGCTGAAAATTAATTTCTTAATAAATAATAAAGCGAAACCGAATATATTGTTTCAACAATCAAAGCATTGTTAGAAATTTCATCAGAAAGAGTTACCGCATATAAAACACGCAATATTTATGAATTGAATTCCGGTGCAGGGCTGAAAATTAATTTCTTAATAAATAATAAAGCGAAACAGAATATATTGTTTCAACAATCAAAGCATTGTTAGAAAATTCATCAGAAAGAGTTACCGCATATAAAACACGCAATATTTATGAATTGAATTAAGGTGCAGGGCTGAAAATTAATTTCTTTATAAATAATAAAGCGAAACCGAATATATTGTTTCAACAATCAAAGCATTGTTAGAAAATTCATCAGAAAGAGTTACCGCATATAAAACACGCAATATTTATGAATTGAATTCCGGTGCAGGGCTGAAAATTAATTTCTTAATAAATAATAAAGCGAAACCGAATATATTGTTTCAACAATCAAAGCATTGTTAGAAAATTCATCAGAAAGAGTTACCGCATATAAAACACGCAATATTTATGAATTGAATTCCGGTGCAGGGCTGAAAAATAATTTCTTAATAAATAATAAAGCGAAACCGAATATATTGTTTCAACAATCAAAGCATTGTTAGAAAATTCATCAGAAAGAGTTACCGCTTATAAATCACGCAATATTTATGAATTGAATTCCGGTGCAGGGCTGAAAATTAATTTCTTAATAAATAATAAAGCGAAACCGAATATATTGTTTCAACAATCAAAGCATTGTTAGAAAATTCATCAGAAAGAGTTACCGCATATAAAACACGCAATATTTATGAAGTGAATTCCGGTGCAGGGCTGAAAATTAATTTATTAGTAAATAATAAAGCGAAACCGAATATATTGTTTCAACAATCAAAACATTGTTAGAAAATTCATCAGAAAGAGTTACCGCATATAAAACACGCAATATTTATGAATTGAATTCCGGTGCAGGGCTGAAAAATAATTTCTTAATAAATAATAAAGCGAAACCGAATATATTGTTTCAACAATCAAAGCATTGTTAGAAAATTCATCAGAAAGAGTTACCGCATATAAATCACGCAATATTTATGAATTGAATTCCGGTGCAGGGCTGAAAATTAATTTCTTAATAAATAATAAAGCGAAACCGAATATATTGTTTCAACAATCAAAGCATTGTTAGAAAATTCATCAGAAAGAGTTACCGCATATAAAACACGCAATATTTATGAATTGAATTCCGGTGCAGGGCTGAAAATTAATTTATTATTAAATAATAAAGCGAAACCGAATATATTGTTTCAACAATCAAAACATTGTTAGAAAATTCATCAGAAAGAGTTACCGCATATAAAACACGCAATATTTATGAATTGAATTCCGGTGCAGGGCTGAAAATTAATTTCTTAATAAATAATAAAGCGAAACCGAATATATTGTTTCAACAATCAAAGCATTGTTAGAAAATTCATCAGAAAGAGTTACCGCATATAAAACACGCAATATTTATGAATTGAATTCCGGTGCAGGGCTGAAAATTAATTTCTTAATAAATAATAAAGCGAAACCGAATATATTGTTTCAACAATCAAAGCATTGTTAGAAAATTCATTAGAAAGAATTACCGCATATAAAACACGCAATATTTATGAACTGAATTCCGGTGCAGAGCTGAAAATTAATTTATTAATCTTAATAAATAATAAAGCGAAACCGAATGTATTGTTTCAACAATCAAAGCATTGTTAGAAAATTCATCAGAAAGAGTTACCGCATGTAAAACACGCAATATTTATGAATTGAATTCCGGTGCAAGGCTGAAAATTAATTTCTTAATAAATAATAAAGCGAAACCGAATATATTGTTTCAACAATCAAAGCATTGTTAGAAAATTCATCAGAAAGAGTTACCGCATATAAAACACGCAATATTTATGAATTGAATCCCGGTGCAGGGCTCAAATTTAATTTCGTAATAAATAATAAAGCGAAACCGAATATATTGTTTCAACAATCAAAGCATTGTTAGAAAATTCATCAGAAAGAGTTACCGCATATAAAACACGCAACATTTATGAATTGAATTCCAGTGCAGGGCTCAAAATTAATTTCGTAATAAATAATAAAGCGAAACAGAATATATTGTTTGAACAATCAAAGCATTGTTAAAAAATTCATCAGAAAGAGTTACCGCATATAAAACACGCAATATTTATGAATTGAATTCCGGTGCAGGGCTCAAAATTAATTTATTAATAAATAATAAAGCGAAACCGAATATATTGTTTCAACAATCAAAGCATTGTTAGAAAATTCATCAGAAAGAGTTACCGCATATAAAACACGCAATATTTATGAATTGAATCCCGGTGCAGGGCTCAAAATTAATTTCGTAATAAATAATAAAGCGAAACCGAAAATATTGTTTCAACAATCAAAGCATTGTTAGAAAATTCATCAGAAAGAGTTACCGCATATAAAACACGCAATATTTATGAATTGAATTCCGGTGCAGGGCTGAAAATTAATTTCTTGATAAATAATAAAGCGAAACCGAATATATTGTTTCAACAATCAAAGCATTGTTAGAAAATTCATCAGAAAGAGTTACCGCATATAAAACACGCAATATTTATGAATTGAATTTCGGGGCAGGGCTGAAAATTAATTTCTTAATAAATAATAAAGCGAAACCGAATATATTGTTTCAACAATCAAAGCAGTGTTAGAAAATTCATCAGAAAGAATTACCGCATATAAAACACGCAATATTTATGAACTGAATTCCGGTGCAGAGCTGAAAATTAATTTATTAATCTTAATAAATAATAAAGCGAAACCGAATATATTGTTTCAACAATCAAAGCATTGTTAGAAAATTCATCAGAAAGAGTTACCGCATATAAAACACGCAATATTTATGAATTGAATTCTGGTGCAGGGCTGAAAATTAATTTCTTAATAAATAATAAAGCGAAACCGAATATATTGTTTCAACAATCAAAGCATTGTTAGAAAATTCATCAGAAAGAGTTACCGCATATGAAACACGCAATATTTATGAATTGAATTCCGGTGAAGGCTGAAAATTAATTTCTTAATAAATAATAAAGCGAAACCGAATATATTGTTTCAACAATCAAAGCATTGTTAGAAAATTCATCAGAAAGAGTTACCGCATATAAAACACGCAATATTTATGAATTGAATTTCGGGGCAGGGCTGAAAATTAATTTCTTAATAAATAATAAAGCGAAACTGAATATATTGTTTCAACAATCAAAGCATTGTTAGAAAATTCATCAGAAAGAGTTACCGCATGTAAAACACGCAATATTTATGAATTGAATTCCGGTGCAGGGCTGAAAATTAATTTCTTAATAAATAATAAAGCGAAACCGAATATATTGTTTCAACAATCAAAGCATTGTTAGAAATTTCATCAGAAAGAGTTACCGCATGTAAAACACGCAATATTTATGAATTGAATTCCGGTGCAGGGCTGAAAATTAATTTCTTAATAAATAATAAAGCGAAACCGAATATATTGTTTCAACAATCAAAGCATTATTAGAAATTTCATCAGAAAGAGTTACCGCATATAAAACACGCAATATTTATGAATTGAATTCCAGTGCAGGGCTGAAAATTAATTTCTTAATAAATAATAAAGCGAAACCGAATATATTGTTTCAACAATCAAAGCATTGTTAGAAATTTCATCAGAAAGAGTTACCGCATGTAAAACACGCAATATTTATGAATTGAATTCCGGTGCAGGGCTGAAAATTAATTTCTTAATAAATAATAAAGCGAAACCGAATGTATTGTTTCAACAATCAAAGCATTGTTAGAAAATTCATCAGAAAGAGTTACCGCATGTAAAACACGCAATATTTATGAATTGAATTCCGGTGCAGGGCAGAAAATTAATTTCTTAATAAATAATAAAGCGAAACCGAATATATTGTTTCAACAATCAAAGCATTGTTAGAAATTTCATCAGAAAGAGTTACCGCATGTAAAACACGCAATATTTATGAATTGAATTCCGGTGCAGGGCTGAAAATTAATTTCTTAATAAATAATAAAGCGAAACCGAATATATTGTTTCAACAATCAAAGCATTGTTAGAAATTTCATCAGAAAGAGTTACCGCATATAAAACACGCAATATTTATGAATTGAATTCCGGTGCAGGGCGGAAAATTAATTTCTTAATAAATAATAAAGCGAAACCGAATATATTGTTTCAACAATCAAAGCATTGTTAGAAATTTCATCAGAAAGAGTTACCGCATATAAAACACGCAATATTTATGAATTGAATTCCAGTGCAGGGCTGAAAATTAATTTCTTAATAAATAATAAAGCGAAACCGAATATATTGTTTCAACAATCAAAGCATTGTCAGAAAATTCATCAGAAAGAGTTACCGCATATAAAACACGCAATATTTATGAATTGAATTCCGGTGCAGGGCTCAAAATTAATTTCGTAATAAATAGTAAAGCGAAACAGAATATATTGTTTCAACAATCAAAGCATTGTTAGAAAATTCATCAGAAAGAGTTACCGCATATAAAACACGCAATATTTATGAATTGAATTCCGGTGCAGGGCTCAAAATGAATTTATTAATAAATAATAAAGCGAAACCGAATATATTGTTTCAACAATCAAAGCATTGTTAGAAAATTCATCAGAAAGAGTTACCGCATATAAAACACGCAATATTTATGAATTGAATCCCGGTGCAGGGCTCAAATTTAATTTCGTAATAAATAATAAAGCGAAACCGAATATATTGTTTCAACAATCAAAGCATTGTTAGAAAATTCATCAGAAAGAGTTACCGCATATAAAACATGCAATATTTATGAATTGAATTCCGGTGCAGGGCTGAAAATTAATTTCTTAATAAATAATAAAGCGAAACCGAATATATTGTTTCAACAATCAAAGCATTGTTAGAAAATTCATCAGAAAGAGTTACCGCATATAAAACACAAAATATTTATGAATTGAATTCCGGTGCAGGGCTGAAAATTAATTTCTTAATAAATAATAAAGCGAAACCGAATATATTGTTTCAACAATCAAAGCATTGTTAGAAAATTCATCAGAAAGAGTTACCGCATATAAAACACGCAATATTTATGAATTGAATCCCGGTGCAGGGCTCAAATTTAATTTCGTAATAAATAATAAAGCGAAACCGAATATATTGTTTCAACAATCAAAGCATTGTTAGAAAATTCATCAGAAAGAGTTACCGCATATAAATCACGCAATATTTATGAATTGAATTCCGGTGCAGGGCTGAAAATTAATTTCTTAATAAATAATAAAGCGAAACCGAATATATTGTTTCAACAATCAAAGCATTGTTAGAAAATTCATCAGAAAGAGTTACCGCATATAAAACACGCAATATTTATGAAGTGAATTCCGGTGCAGGGCTGAAAATTAATTTATTAGTAAATAATAAAGCGAAACCGAATATATTGTTTCAACAATCAAAACATTGTTAGAAAATTCATCAGAAAGAGTTACCGCATATAAAACACGCAATATTTATGAATTGAATTCCGGTGCAGGGCTGAAAAATAATTTCTTAATAAATAATAAAGCGAAACCGAATATATTGTTTCAACAATCAAAGCATTGTTAGAAAATTCATCAGAAAGAGTTACCGCATATAAATCACGCAATATTTATGAATTGAATTCCGGTGCAGGGCTGAAAATTAATTTCTTAATAAATAATAAAGCGAAACCGAATATATTGTTTCAACAATCAAAGCATTGTTAGAAAATTCATCAGAAAGAGTTACCGCATATAAAACACGCAATATTTATGAATTGAATTCCGGTGCAGGGCTGAAAATTAATTTATTATTAAATAATAAAGCGAAACCGAATATATTGTTTCAACAATCAAAACATTGTTAGAAAATTCATCAGAAAGAGTTACCGCATATAAAACACGCAATATTTATGAATTGAATTCCGGTGCAGGGCTGAAAATTAATTTCTTAATAAATAATAAAGCGAAACCGAATATATTGTTTCAGCAATCAAAGCATTGTTAGAAAATTCATCAGAAAGAGTTACCGCATATAAAACACGCAATATTTATGAATTGAATTCCGGTGCAGGGCTGAAAATTAATTTCTTAATAAATAATAAAGCGAAACCGAATATATTGTTTCAACAATCAAAGCATTGTTAGAAAATTCATCAGAAAGAATTACCGCATATAAAACACGCAATATTTATGAACTGAATTCCGGTGCAGAGCTGAAAATTAATTTATTAATCTTAATAAATAATAAAGCGAAACCGAATGTATTGTTTCAACAATCAAAGCATTGTTAGAAAATTCATCAGAAAGAGTTACCGCATGTAAAACACGCAATATTTATGAATTGAATTCCGGTGCAAGGCTGAAAATTAATTTCTTAATAAATAATAAAGCGAAACCGAATATATTGTTTCAACAATCAAAGCATTGTTAGAAAATTCATCAGAAAGAGTTACCGCATATAAAACACGCAATATTTATGAATTGAATCCCGGTGCAGGGCTCAAATTTAATTTCGTAATAAATAATAAAGCGAAACCGAATATATTGTTTCAACAATCAAAGCATTGTTAGAAAATTCATCAGAAAGAGTTACCGCATATAAAACACGCAATATTTATGAATTGAATTCCGGTGCAGGGCTGAAAATTAATTTCTTAATAAATAATAAAGCGAAACCAAATATATTGTTTCAACAATCAAAGCATTGTTAGAAAATTCATCAGAAAGAGTTACCGCATATAAAACACGCAACATTTATGAATTGAATTCCAGTGCAGGGCTCAAAATTAATTTCGTAATAAATAATAAAGCGAAACAGAATATATTGTTTGAACAATCAAAGCATTGTTAAAAAATTCATCAGAAAGAGTTACCGCATATAAAACACGCAATATTTATGAATTGAATTCCGGTGCAGGGCTCAAAATTAATTTATTAATAAATAATAAAGCGAAACCGAATATATTGTTTAAACAATCAAAGCATTGTTAGAAAATTCATCAGAAAGAGTTACCGCATATAAAACACGCAATATTTATGAATTGAATCCCGGTGCAGGGCTCAAAATTAATTTCGTAATAAATAATAAAGCGAAACCGAAAATATTGTTTCAACAATCAAAGCATTGTTAGAAAATTCATCAGAAAGAGTTACCGCATATAAAACACGCAATATTTATGAATTGAATTCCGGTGCAGGGCTGAAAATTAATTTCTTGATAAATAATAAAGCGAAACCGAATATATTGTTTCAACAATCAAAGCATTGTTAGAAAATTCATCAGAAAGAGTTACCGCATATAAAACACGCAATATTTATGAATTGAATTTCGGGGCAGGGCTGAAAATTAATTTCTCAATAAATAATAAAGCGAAACCGAATATATTGTTTCAACAATCAAAGCAGTGTTAGAAAATTCATCAGAAAGAATTACCGCATATAAAACACGCAATATTTATGAACTGAATTCCGGTGCAGAGCTGAAAATTAATTTATTAATCTTAATAAATAATAAAGCGAAACCGAATATATTGTTTCAACAATCAAAGCATTGTTAGAAAATTCATCAGAAAGAGTTACCGCATATAAAACACGCAATATTTATGAATTGAATTCCGGTGCAGGGCTGAAAATTAATTTCTTAATAAATAATAAAGCGAAACCGAATATATTGTTTCAACAATCAAAGCATTGTTAGAAAATTCATCAGAAAGAGTTACCGCATATAAATCACGCAATATTTATGAATTGAATTCCGGTGCAGGGCTGAAAATTAATTTCTTAATAAATAATAAAGCGAAACCGAATATATTGTTTCAACAATCAAAGCATTGTTAGAAAATTCATCAGAAAGAGTTACCGCATATAAAACACGCAATATTTATGAAGTGAATTCCGGTGCAGGGCTGAAAATTAATTTATTAGTAAATAATAAAGCGAAACCGAATATATTGTTTCAACAATCAAAACATTGTTAGAAAATTCATCAGAAAGAGTTACCGCATATAAAACACGCAATATTTATGAATTGAATTCCGGTGCAGGGCTGAAAAATAATTTCTTAATAAATAATAAAGCGAAACCGAATATATTGTTTCAACAATCAAAGCATTGTTAGAAAATTCATCAGAAAGAGTTACCGCATATAAATCACGCAATATTTATGAATTGAATTCCGGTGCAGGACTGAAAATTAATTTCTTAATAAATAATAAAGCGAAACCGAATATATTGTTTCAACAATCAAAGCATTGTTAGAAAATTCATCAGAAAGAGTTACCGCATATAAAACACGCAATATTTATGAATTGAATTCCGGTGCAGGGCTGAAAATTAATTTATTATTAAATAATAAAGCGAAACCGAATATATTGTTTCAACAATCAAAACATTGTTAGAAATTTCATCAGAAAGAGTTACCGCATATAAAACACGCAATATTTATGAATTGAATTCCGGTGCAGGGCTGAAAATTAATTTCTTAATAAATAATAAAGCGAAACCGAATATATTGTTTCAGCAATCAAAGCATTGTTAGAAAATTCATCAGAAAGAGTTACCGCATATAAAACACGCAATATTTATGAATTGAATTCCGGTGCAGGGCTGAAAATTAATTTCTTAATAAATAATAAAGCGAAACCGAATATATTGTTTCAACAATCAAAGCATTGTTAGAAAATTCATCAGAAAGAATTACCGCATATAAAACACGCAATATTTATGAACTGAATTCCGGTGCAGAGCTGAAAATTAATTTATTAATCTTAATAAATAATAAAGCGAAACCGAATGTATTGTTTCAACAATCAAAGCATTGTTAGAAAATTCATCAGAAAGAGTTACCGCATGTAAAACACGCAATATTTATGAATTGAATTCCGGTGCAAGGCTGAAAATTAATTTCTTAATAAATAATAAAGCGAAACCGAATATATTGTTTCAACAATCAAAGCATTGTTAGAAATTTCATCAGAAAGAGTTACCGCATATAAAACACGCAATATTTATGAATTGAATCCCGGTGCAGGGCTCAAATTTAATTTCGTAATAAATAATAAAGCGAAACCGAATATATTGTTTCAACAATCAAAGCATTGTTAGAAAATTCATCAGAAAGAGTTACCGCATATAAAACACGCAATATTTATGAATTGAATTCCGGTGCAGGGCTGAAAATTAATTTCTTAATAAATAATAAAGCGAAACCAAATATATTGTTTCAACAATCAAAGCATTGTTAGAAAATTCATCAGAAAGAGTTACCGCATATAAAACACGCAACATTTATGAATTGAATTCCAGTGCAGGGCTCAAAATGAATTTCGTAATAAATAATAAAGCGAAACAGAATATATTGTTTGAACAATCAAAGCATTGTTAAAAAATTCATCAGAAAGAGTTACCGCATATAAAACACGCAATATTTATGAATTGAATTCCGGTGCAGGGCTCAAAATTAATTTATTAATAAATAATAAAGCGAAACCGAATATATTGTTTCAACAATCAAAGCATTGTTAGAAAATTCATCAGAAAGAGTTACCGCATATAAAACACGCAATATTTATGAATTGAATTCCGGTGCAGGGCTCAAAATTAATTTCGTAATAAATAATAAAGCGAAACCGAAAATATTGTTTCAACAATCAAAGCATTGTTAGAAAATTCATCAGAAAGAGTTACCGCATATAAAACACGCAATATTTATGAATTGAATTCCGGTGCAGGGCTGAAAATTAATTTCTTGATAAATAATAAAGCGAAACCGAATATATTGTTTCAACAATCAAAGCATTGTTAGAAAATTCATCAGAAAGAGTTACCGCATATAAAACACGCAATATTTATGAATTGAATTTCGGGGCAGGGCTGAAAATTAATTTCTCAATAAATAATAAAGCGAAACCGAATATATTGTTTCAACAATCAAAGCAGTGTTAGAAAATTCATCAGAAAGAATTACCGCATATAAAACACGCAATATTTATGAACTGAATTCCGGTGCAGAGCTGAAAATTAATTTATTAATCTTAATAAATAATAAAGCGAAACCGAATATATTGTTTCAACAATCAAAGCATTGTTAGAAAATTCATCAGAAAGAGTTACCGCATATAAAACACGCAATATTTATGAATTGAATCCCGGTGCAGGGCTCAAAATTAATTTCGTAATAAATAATAAAGCGAAACCGAAAATATTGTTTCAACAATCAAAGCATTGTTAGAAAATTCATCAGAAAGAGTTACCGCATATAAAACACGCAATATTTATGAATTGAATTCCGGTGCAGGGCTGAAAATTAATTTCTTGATAAATAATAAAGCGAAACCGAATATATTGTTTCAACAATCAAAGCATTGTTAGAAAATTCATCAGAAAGAGTTACCGCATATAAAACACGCAATATTTATGAATTGAATTTCGGGGCAGGGCTGAAAATTAATTTCTCAATAAATAATAAAGCGAAACCGAATATATTGTTTCAACAATCAAAGCAGTGTTAGAAAATTCATCAGAAAGAATTACCGCATATAAAACACGCAATATTTATGAACTGAATTCCGGTGCAGAGCTGAAAATTAATTTATTAATCTTAATAAATAATAAAGCGAAACCGAATATATTGTTTCAACAATCAAAGCATTGTTAGAAAATTCATCAGAAAGAGTTACCGCATATAAAACACGCAATATTTATGAATTGAATTCCGGTGCAGGGATGAAAATTAATTTCGTAATAAATAATAAAGCGAAACCGAATATATTGTTTCAACAATCAAAGCATTGTTAGAAAATTCATCAGAAAGAGTTACCGCATATAAATCACGCAATATTTATGAATTGAATTCCGGTGCAGGGCTGAAAATTAATTTCTTAATAAATAATAAAGCGAAACCGAATATATTGTTTCAACAATCAAAGCATTGTTAGAAAATTCATCAGAAAGAGTTACCGCATATAAAACACGCAATATTTATGAAGTGAATTCCGGTGCAGGGCTGAAAATTAATTTATTAGTAAATAATAAAGCGAAACCGAATATATTGTTTCAACAATCAAAACATTGTTAGAAAATTCATCAGAAAGAGTTACCGCATATAAAACACGCAATATTTATGAATTGAATTCCGGTGCAGGGCTGAAAAATAATTTCTTAATAAATAATAAAGCGAAACCGAATATATTGTTTCAACAATCAAAGCATTGTTAGAAAATTCATCAGAAAGAGTTACCGCATATAAATCACGCAATATTTATGAATTGAATTCCGGTGCAGGGCTGAAAATTAATTTCTTAATAAATAATAAAGCGAAACCGAATATATTGTTTCAACAATCAAAGCATTGTTAGAAAATTCATCAGAAAGAGTTACCGCATATAAAACACGCAATATTTATGAATTGAATTCCGGTGCAGGGCTGAAAATTAATTTATTATTAAATAATAAAGCGAAACCGAATATATTGTTTCAACAATCAAAACATTGTTAGAAAATTCATCAGAAAGAGTTACCGCATATAAAACACGCAATATTTATGAATTGAATTCCGGTGCAGGGCTGAAAATTAATTTCTTAATAAATAATAAAGCGAAACCGAATATATTGTTTCAGCAATCAAAGCATTGTTAGAAAATTCATCAGAAAGAGTTACCGCATATAAAACACGCAATATTTATGAATTGAATTCCGGTGCAGGGCTGAAAATTAATTTCTTAATAAATAATAAAGCGAAACCGAATATATTGTTTCAACAATCAAAGCATTGTTAGAAAATTCATCAGAAAGAATTACCGCATATAAAACACGCAATATTTATGAACTGAATTCGGGTGCAGAGCTGAAAATTAATTTATTAATCTTAATAAATAATAAAGCGAAACCGAATGTATTGTTTCAACAATCAAAGCATTGTTAGAAAATTCATCAGAAAGAGTTACCGCATGTAAAACACGCAATATTTATGAATTGAATTCCGGTGCAAGGCTGAAAATTAATTTCTTAATAAATAATAAAGCGAAACCGAATATATTGTTTCAACAATCAAAGCATTGTTAGAAAATTCATCAGAAAGAGTTACCGCATATAAAACACGCAATATTTATGAATTGAATCCCGGTGCAGGGCTCAAATTTAATTTCGTAATAAATAATAAAGCGAAACCGAATATATTGTTTCAACAATCAAAGCATTGTTAGAAAATTCATCAGAAAGAGTTACCGCATATAAAACACGCAATATTTATGAATTGAATTCCGGTGCAGGGCTGAAAATTAATTTCTTAATAAATAATAAAGCGAAACCAAATATATTGTTTCAACAATCAAAGCATTGTTAGAAAATTCATCAGAAAGAGTTACCGCATATAAAACACGCAATATTTATGAATTGAATTCCAGTGCAGGGCTCAAAATTAATTTCGTAATAAATAATAAAGCGAAACAGAATATATTGTTTGAACAATCAAAGCATTGTTAAAAAATTCATCAGAAAGAGTTACCGCATATAAAACACGCAATATTTATGAATTGAATTCCGGTGCAGGGCTCAAAATTAATTTATTAATAAATAATAAAGCGAAACCGAATATATTGTTTCAACAATCAAAGCATTGTTAGAAAATTCATCAGAAAGAGTTACCGCATATAAAACACGCAATATTTATGAACTGAATTCCGGTGCAGAGCTGAAAATTAATTTATTAATCTTAATAAATAATAAAGCGAAACCGAATATATTGTTTCAACAATCAAAGCATTGTTAGAAAATTCATCAGAAAGAGTTACCGCATATAAAACACGCAATATTTATGAATTGAATCCCGGTGCAGGGCTCAAAATTAATTTCGTAATAAATAATAAAGCGAAACCGAAAATATTGTTTCAACAATCAAAGCATTGTTAGAAAATTCATCAGAAAGAGTTACCGCATATAAAACACGCAATATTTATGAATTGAATTCCGGTGCAGGGCTGAAAATTAATTTCTTGATAAATAATAAAGCGAAACCGAATATATTGTTTCAACAATCAAAGCATTGTTAGAAAATTCATCAGAAAGAGTTACCGCATATAAAACACGCAATATTTATGAATTGAATTTCGGGGCAGGGCTGAAAATTAATTTCTCAATAAATAATAAAGCGAAACCGAATATATTGTTTCAACAATCAAAGCAGTGTTAGAAAATTCATCAGAAAGAATTACCGCATATAAAACACGCAATATTTATGAACTGAATTCCGGTGCAGAGCTGAAAATTAATTTATTAATCTTAATAAATAATAAAGCGAAACCGAATATATTGTTTCAACAATCAAAGCATTGTTAGAAAATTCATCAGAAAGAGTTACCGCATATAAAACACGCAATATTTATGAATTGAATTCCGGTGCAGGGCTGAAAATTAATTTCGTAATAAATAATAAAGCGAAACCGAATATATTGTTTCAACAATCAAAGCATTGTTAGAAAATTCATCAGAAAGAGTTACCGCATATAAATCACGCAATATTTATGAATTGAATTCCGGTGCAGGGCTGAAAATTAATTTCTTAATAAATAATAAAGCGAAACCGAATATATTGTTTCAACAATCAAAGCATTGTTAGAAAATTCATCAGAAAGAGTTACCGCATATAAAACACGCAATATTTATGAAGTGAATTCCGGTGCAGGGCTGAAAATTAATTTATTAGTAAATAATAAAGCGAAACCGAATATATTGTTTCAACAATCAAAACATTGTTAGAAAATTCATCAGAAAGAGTTACCGCATATAAAACACGCAATATTTATGAATTGAATTCCGGTGCAGGGCTGAAAAATAATTTCTTAATAAATAATAAAGCGAAACCGAATATATTGTTTCAACAATCAAAGCATTGTTAGAAAATTCATCAGAAAGAGTTACCGCATATAAATCACGCAATATTTATGAATTGAATTCCGGTGCAGGGCTGAAAATTAATTTCTTAATAAATAATAAAGCGAAACCGAATATATTGTTTCAACAATCAAAGCATTGTTAGAAAATTCATCAGAAAGAGTTACCGCATATAAAACACGCAATATTTATGAATTGAATTCCGGTGCAGGGCTGAAAATTAATTTATTATTAAATAATAAAGCGAAACCGAATATATTGTTTCAACAATCAAAACATTGTTAGAAAATTCATCAGAAAGAGTTACCGCATATAAAACACGCAATATTTATGAATTGAATTCCGGTGCAGGGCTGAAAATTAATTTCTTAATAAATAATAAAGCGAAACCGAATATATTGTTTCAGCAATCAAAGCATTGTTAGAAAATTCATCAGAAAGAGTTACCGCATATAAAACACGCAATATTTATGAATTGAATTCCGGTGCAGGGCTGAAAATTAATTTCTTAATAAATAATAAAGCGAAACCGAATATATTGTTTCAACAATCAAAGCATTGTTAGAAAATTCATCAGAAAGAATTACCGCATATAAAACACGCAATATTTATGAACTGAATTCGGGTGCAGAGCTGAAAATTAATTTATTAATCTTAATAAATAATAAAGCGAAACCGAATGTATTGTTTCAACAATCAAAGCATTGTTAGAAAATTCATCAGAAAGAGTTACCGCATGTAAAACACGCAATATTTATGAATTGAATTCCGGTGCAAGGCTGAAAATTAATTTCTTAATAAATAATAAAGCGAAACCGAATATATTGTTTCAACAATCAAAGCATTGTTAGAAAATTCATCAGAAAGAGTTACCGCATATAAAACACGCAATATTTATGAATTGAATCCCGGTGCAGGGCTCAAATTTAATTTCGTAATAAATAATAAAGCGAAACCGAATATATTGTTTCAACAATCAAAGCATTGTTAGAAAATTCATCAGAAAGAGTTACCGCATATAAAACACGCAATATTTATGAATTGAATTCCGGTGCAGGGCTGAAAATTAATTTCTTAATAAATAATAAAGCGAAACCAAATATATTGTTTCAACAATCAAAGCATTGTTAGAAAATTCATCAGAAAGAGTTACCGCATATAAAACACGCAATATTTATGAATTGAATTCCAGTGCAGGGCTCAAAATTAATTTCGTAATAAATAATAAAGCGAAACAGAATATATTGTTTGAACAATCAAAGCATTGTTAAAAAATTCATCAGAAAGAGTTACCGCATATAAAACACGCAATATTTATGAATTGAATTCCGGTGCAGGGCTCAAAATTAATTTATTAATAAATAATAAAGCGAAACCGAATATATTGTTTCAACAATCAAAGCATTGTTAGAAAATTCATCAGAAAGAGTTACCGCATATAAAACACGCAATATTTATGAATTGAATCCCGGTGCAGGGCTCAAAATTAATTTCGTAATAAATAATAAAGCGAAACCGAAAATATTGTTTCAACAATCAAAGCATTGTTAGAAAATTCATCAGAAAGAGTTACCGCATATAAAACACGCAATATTTATGAATTGAATTCCGGTGCAGGGCTGAAAATTAATTTCTTGATAAATAATAAAGCGAAACCGAATATATTGTTTCAACAATCAAAGCATTGTTAGAAAATTCATCAGAAAGAGTTACCGCATATAAAACACGCAATATTTATGAATTGAATTTCGGGGCAGGGCTGAAAATTAATTTCTCAATAAATAATAAAGCGAAACCGAATATATTGTTTCAACAATCAAAGCAGTGTTAGAAAATTCATCAGAAAGAATTACCGCATATAAAACACGCAATATTTATGAACTGAATTCCGGTGCAGAGCTGAAAATTAATTTATTAATCTTAATAAATAATAAAGCGAAACCGAATATATTGTTTCAACAATCAAAGCATTGTTAGAAAATTCATCAGAAAGAGTTACCGCATATAAAACACGCAATATTTATGAATTGAATCCCGGTGCAGGGCTCAAAATTAATTTCGTAATAAATAATAAAGCGAAACCGAAAATATTGTTTCAACAATCAAAGCATTGTTAGAAAATTCATCAGAAAGAGTTACCGCATATAAAACACGCAATATTTATGAATTGAATTCCGGTGCAGGGCTGAAAATTAATTTCTTGATAAATAATAAAGCGAAACCGAATATATTGTTTCAACAATCAAAGCATTGTTAGAAAATTCATCAGAAAGAGTTACCGCATATAAAACACGCAATATTTATGAATTGAATTTCGGGGCAGGGCTGAAAATTAATTTCTCAATAAATAATAAAGCGAAACCGAATATATTGTTTCAACAATCAAAGCAGTGTTAGAAAATTCATCAGAAAGAATTACCGCATATAAAACACGCAATATTTATGAACTGAATTCCGGTGCAGAGCTGAAAATTAATTTATTAATCTTAATAAATAATAAAACGAAACCGAATATATTGTTTCAACAATCAAAGCATTGTTAGAAAATTCATCAGAAAGAGTTACCGCATATAAAACACGCAATATTTATGAATTGAATTCCGGTGCAGGGCTGAAAATTAATTTCGTAATAAATAATAAAGCGAAACCGAATATATTGTTTCAACAATCAAAGCATTGTTAGAAAATTCATCAGAAAGAGTTACCGCATATAAATCACGCAATATTTATGAATTGAATTCCGGTGCAGGGCTGAAAATTAATTTCTTAATAAATAATAAAGCGAAACCGAATATATTGTTTCAACAATCAAAGCATTGTTAGAAAATTCATCAGAAAGAGTTACCGCATATAAAACACGCAATATTTATGAAGTGAATTCCGGTGCAGGGCTGAAAATTAATTTCTTAATAAATAATAAAGCGAAACCGAATATATTGTTTCAACAATCAAAGCATTGTTAGAAAATTCATCAGAAAGAATTACCGCATATAAAACACGCAATATTTATGAACTGAATTCGGGTGCAGAGCTGAAAATTAATTTATTAATCTTAATAAATAATAAAGCGAAACCGAATGTATTGTTTCAACAATCAAAGCATTGTTAGAAAATTCATCAGAAAGAGTTACCGCATGTAAAACACGCAATATTTATGAATTGAATTCCGGTGCAAGGCTGAAAATTAATTTCTTAATAAATAATAAAGCGAAACCGAATATATTGTTTCAACAATCAAAGCATTTTTAGAAAATTCATCAGAAAGAGTTACCGCATGTAAAACACGCAATATTTATGAATTGAATTCCGGTGCAGGGCTGAAAATTAATTTCTTAATAAATAATAAAGCGAAACCGAATATATTGTTTCAACAATCAAAGCATTGTTAGAAAATTCATCAGAAAGAATTACCGCATATAAAACACGCAATATTTATGAACTGAATTCCGGTGCAGAGCTGAAAATTAATTTATTAATCTTAATAAATAATAAAGCGAAACCGAATGTATTGTTTCAACAATCAAAGCATTGTTAGAAAATTCATCAGAAAGAGTTACCGCATGTAAAACACGCAATATTTATGAATTGAATTCCGGTGCAGGGCTGAAAAATAATTTCTCAATAAATAATAAAGCGAAACCGAATATATTGTTTCAACAATCAAAGCATTGTTAGAAAATTCATCAGAAAGAATTACCGCATATAAAACACGCAATATTTATGAACTGAATTCCGGTGCAGAGCTGAAAATTAATTTATTAATCTTAATAAATAATAAAGCGAAACCGAATGTATTGTTTCAACAATCAAAGCATTGTTAGAAAATTCATCAGAAAGAGTTACCGCATGTAAAACACGCAATATTTATGAATTGAATTCCGGTGCAAGGCTGAAAATTAATTTCTTAATAAATAATAAAGCGAAACCGAATATATTGTTTCAACAATCAAAGCATTGTTAGAAAATTCATCAGAAAGAGTTACCGCATATAAAACACGCAATATTTATGAATTGAATCCCGGTGCAGGGCTCAAATTTAATTTCGTAATAAATAATAAAGCGAAACCGAATATATTGTTTCAACAATCAAAGCATTGTTAGAAAATTCATCAGAAAGAGTTACCGCATATAAAACACGCAATATTTATGAATTGAATTCCGGTGCAGGGCTGAAAATTAATTTCTTAATAAATAATAAAGCGAAACCAAATATATTGTTTCAACAATCAAAGCATTGTTAGAAAATTCATCAGAAAGAGTTACCGCATATAAAACACGCAACATTTATGAATTGAATTCCAGTGCAGGGCTCAAAATTAATTTCGTAATAAATAATAAAGCGAAACAGAATATATTGTTTGAACAATCAAAGCATTGTTAAAAAATTCATCAGAAAGAGTTACCGCATATAAAACACGCAATATTTATGAATTGAATTCCGGTGCAGGGCTCAAAATTAATTTATTAATAAATAATAAAGCGAAACCGAATATATTGTTTAAACAATCAAAGCATTGTTAGAAAATTCATCAGAAAGAGTTACCGCATATAAAACACGCAATATTTATGAATTGAATCCCGGTGCAGGGCTCAAAATTAATTTCGTAATAAATAATAAAGCGAAACCGAAAATATTGTTTCAACAATCAAAGCATTGTTAGAAAATTCATCAGAAAGAGTTACCGCATATAAAACACGCAATATTTATGAATTGAATTCCGGTGCAGGGCTGAAAATTAATTTCTTGATAAATAATAAAGCGAAACCGAATATATTGTTTCAACAATCAAAGCATTGTTAGAAAATTCATCAGAAAGAGTTACCGCATATAAAACACGCAATATTTATGAATTGAATTTCGGGGCAGGGCTGAAAATTAATTTCTCAATAAATAATAAAGCGAAACCGAATATATTGTTTCAACAATCAAAGCAGTGTTAGAAAATTCATCAGAAAGAATTACCGCATATAAAACACGCAATATTTATGAACTGAATTCCGGTGCAGAGCTGAAAATTAATTTATTAATCTTAATAAATAATAAAGCGAAACCGAATATATTGTTTCAACAATCAAAGCATTGTTAGAAAATTCATCAGAAAGAGTTACCGCATATAAAACACGCAATATTTATGAATTGAATTCCGGTGCAGGGCTGAAAATTAATTTCTTAATAAATAATAAAGCGAAACCGAATATATTGTTTCAACAATCAAAGCATTGTTAGAAAATTCATCAGAAAGAGTTACCGCATATAAATCACGCAATATTTATGAATTGAATTCCGGTGCAGGGCTGAAAATTAATTTCTTAATAAATAATAAAGCGAAACCGAATATATTGTTTCAACAATCAAAGCATTGTTAGAAAATTCATCAGAAAGAGTTACCGCATATAAAACACGCAATATTTATGAAGTGAATTCCGGTGCAGGGCTGAAAATTAATTTATTAGTAAATAATAAAGCGAAACCGAATATATTGTTTCAACAATCAAAACATTGTTAGAAAATTCATCAGAAAGAGTTACCGCATATAAAACACGCAATATTTATGAATTGAATTCCGGTGCAGGGCTGAAAAATAATTTCTTAATAAATAATAAAGCGAAACCGAATATATTGTTTCAACAATCAAAGCATTGTTAGAAAATTCATCAGAAAGAGTTACCGCATATAAATCACGCAATATTTATGAATTGAATTCCGGTGCAGGACTGAAAATTAATTTCTTAATAAATAATAAAGCGAAACCGAATATATTGTTTCAACAATCAAAGCATTGTTAGAAAATTCATCAGAAAGAGTTACCGCATATAAAACACGCAATATTTATGAATTGAATTCCGGTGCAGGGCTGAAAATTAATTTATTATTAAATAATAAAGCGAAACCGAATATATTGTTTCAACAATCAAAACATTGTTAGAAATTTCATCAGAAAGAGTTACCGCATATAAAACACGCAATATTTATGAATTGAATTCCGGTGCAGGGCTGAAAATTAATTTCTTAATAAATAATAAAGCGAAACCGAATATATTGTTTCAGCAATCAAAGCATTGTTAGAAAATTCATCAGAAAGAGTTACCGCATATAAAACACGCAATATTTATGAATTGAATTCCGGTGCAGGGCTGAAAATTAATTTCTTAATAAATAATAAAGCGAAACCGAATATATTGTTTCAACAATCAAAGCATTGTTAGAAAATTCATCAGAAAGAATTACCGCATATAAAACACGCAATATTTATGAACTGAATTCCGGTGCAGAGCTGAAAATTAATTTATTAATCTTAATAAATAATAAAGCGAAACCGAATGTATTGTTTCAACAATCAAAGCATTGTTAGAAAATTCATCAGAAAGAGTTACCGCATGTAAAACACGCAATATTTATGAATTGAATTCCGGTGCAAGGCTGAAAATTAATTTCTTAATAAATAATAAAGCGAAACCGAATATATTGTTTCAACAATCAAAGCATTGTTAGAAATTTCATCAGAAAGAGTTACCGCATATAAAACACGCAATATTTATGAATTGAATCCCGGTGCAGGGCTCAAATTTAATTTCGTAATAAATAATAAAGCGAAACCGAATATATTGTTTCAACAATCAAAGCATTGTTAGAAAATTCATCAGAAAGAGTTACCGCATATAAAACACGCAATATTTATGAATTGAATTCCGGTGCAGGGCTGAAAATTAATTTCTTAATAAATAATAAAGCGAAACCAAATATATTGTTTCAACAATCAAAGCATTGTTAGAAAATTCATCAGAAAGAGTTACCGCATATAAAACACGCAACATTTATGAATTGAATTCCAGTGCAGGGCTCAAAATGAATTTCGTAATAAATAATAAAGCGAAACAGAATATATTGTTTGAACAATCAAAGCATTGTTAAAAAATTCATCAGAAAGAGTTACCGCATATAAAACACGCAATATTTATGAATTGAATTCCGGTGCAGGGCTCAAAATTAATTTATTAATAAATAATAAAGCGAAACCGAATATATTGTTTCAACAATCAAAGCATTGTTAGAAAATTCATCAGAAAGAGTTACCGCATATAAAACACGCAATATTTATGAATTGAATTCCGGTGCAGGGCTCAAAATTAATTTCGTAATAAATAATAAAGCGAAACCGAAAATATTGTTTCAACAATCAAAGCATTGTTAGAAAATTCATCAGAAAGAGTTACCGCATATAAAACACGCAATATTTATGAATTGAATTCCGGTGCAGGGCTGAAAATTAATTTCTTGATAAATAATAAAGCGAAACCGAATATATTGTTTCAACAATCAAAGCATTGTTAGAAAATTCATCAGAAAGAGTTACCGCATATAAAACACGCAATATTTATGAATTGAATTTCGGGGCAGGGCTGAAAATTAATTTCTCAATAAATAATAAAGCGAAACCGAATATATTGTTTCAACAATCAAAGCAGTGTTAGAAAATTCATCAGAAAGAATTACCGCATATAAAACACGCAATATTTATGAACTGAATTCCGGTGCAGAGCTGAAAATTAATTTATTAATCTTAATAAATAATAAAGCGAAACCGAATATATTGTTTCAACAATCAAAGCATTGTTAGAAAATTCATCAGAAAGAGTTACCGCATATAAAACACGCAATATTTATGAATTGAATCCCGGTGCAGGGCTCAAAATTAATTTCGTAATAAATAATAAAGCGAAACCGAAAATATTGTTTCAACAATCAAAGCATTGTTAGAAAATTCATCAGAAAGAGTTACCGCATATAAAACACGCAATATTTATGAATTGAATTCCGGTGCAGGGCTGAAAATTAATTTCTTGATAAATAATAAAGCGAAACCGAATATATTGTTTCAACAATCAAAGCATTGTTAGAAAATTCATCAGAAAGAGTTACCGCATATAAAACACGCAATATTTATGAATTGAATTTCGGGGCAGGGCTGAAAATTAATTTCTCAATAAATAATAAAGCGAAACCGAATATATTGTTTCAACAATCAAAGCAGTGTTAGAAAATTCATCAGAAAGAATTACCGCATATAAAACACGCAATATTTATGAACTGAATTCCGGTGCAGAGCTGAAAATTAATTTATTAATCTTAATAAATAATAAAGCGAAACCGAATATATTGTTTCAACAATCAAAGCATTGTTAGAAAATTCATCAGAAAGAGTTACCGCATATAAAACACGCAATATTTATGAATTGAATTCCGGTGCAGGGATGAAAATTAATTTCGTAATAAATAATAAAGCGAAACCGAATATATTGTTTCAACAATCAAAGCATTGTTAGAAAATTCATCAGAAAGAGTTACCGCATATAAATCACGCAATATTTATGAATTGAATTCCGGTGCAGGGCTGAAAATTAATTTCTTAATAAATAATAAAGCGAAACCGAATATATTGTTTCAACAATCAAAGCATTGTTAGAAAATTCATCAGAAAGAGTTACCGCATATAAAACACGCAATATTTATGAAGTGAATTCCGGTGCAGGGCTGAAAATTAATTTATTAGTAAATAATAAAGCGAAACCGAATATATTGTTTCAACAATCAAAACATTGTTAGAAAATTCATCAGAAAGAGTTACCGCATATAAAACACGCAATATTTATGAATTGAATTCCGGTGCAGGGCTGAAAAATAATTTCTTAATAAATAATAAAGCGAAACCGAATATATTGTTTCAACAATCAAAGCATTGTTAGAAAATTCATCAGAAAGAGTTACCGCATATAAATCACGCAATATTTATGAATTGAATTCCGGTGCAGGGCTGAAAATTAATTTCTTAATAAATAATAAAGCGAAACCGAATATATTGTTTCAACAATCAAAGCATTGTTAGAAAATTCATCAGAAAGAGTTACCGCATATAAAACACGCAATATTTATGAATTGAATTCCGGTGCAGGGCTGAAAATTAATTTATTATTAAATAATAAAGCGAAACCGAATATATTGTTTCAACAATCAAAACATTGTTAGAAAATTCATCAGAAAGAGTTACCGCATATAAAACACGCAATATTTATGAATTGAATTCCGGTGCAGGGCTGAAAATTAATTTCTTAATAAATAATAAAGCGAAACCGAATATATTGTTTCAGCAATCAAAGCATTGTTAGAAAATTCATCAGAAAGAGTTACCGCATATAAAACACGCAATATTTATGAATTGAATTCCGGTGCAGGGCTGAAAATTAATTTCTTAATAAATAATAAAGCGAAACCGAATATATTGTTTCAACAATCAAAGCATTGTTAGAAAATTCATCAGAAAGAATTACCGCATATAAAACACGCAATATTTATGAACTGAATTCGGGTGCAGAGCTGAAAATTAATTTATTAATCTTAATAAATAATAAAGCGAAACCGAATGTATTGTTTCAACAATCAAAGCATTGTTAGAAAATTCATCAGAAAGAGTTACCGCATGTAAAACACGCAATATTTATGAATTGAATTCCGGTGCAAGGCTGAAAATTAATTTCTTAATAAATAATAAAGCGAAACCGAATATATTGTTTCAACAATCAAAGCATTGTTAGAAAATTCATCAGAAAGAGTTACCGCATATAAAACACGCAATATTTATGAATTGAATCCCGGTGCAGGGCTCAAATTTAATTTCGTAATAAATAATAAAGCGAAACCGAATATATTGTTTCAACAATCAAAGCATTGTTAGAAAATTCATCAGAAAGAGTTACCGCATATAAAACACGCAATATTTATGAATTGAATTCCGGTGCAGGGCTGAAAATTAATTTCTTAATAAATAATAAAGCGAAACCAAATATATTGTTTCAACAATCAAAGCATTGTTAGAAAATTCATCAGAAAGAGTTACCGCATATAAAACACGCAATATTTATGAATTGAATTCCAGTGCAGGGCTCAAAATTAATTTCGTAATAAATAATAAAGCGAAACAGAATATATTGTTTGAACAATCAAAGCATTGTTAAAAAATTCATCAGAAAGAGTTACCGCATATAAAACACGCAATATTTATGAATTGAATTCCGGTGCAGGGCTCAAAATTAATTTATTAATAAATAATAAAGCGAAACCGAATATATTGTTTCAACAATCAAAGCATTGTTAGAAAATTCATCAGAAAGAGTTACCGCATATAAAACACGCAATATTTATGAACTGAATTCCGGTGCAGAGCTGAAAATTAATTTATTAATCTTAATAAATAATAAAGCGAAACCGAATATATTGTTTCAACAATCAAAGCATTGTTAGAAAATTCATCAGAAAGAGTTACCGCATATAAAACACGCAATATTTATGAATTGAATCCCGGTGCAGGGCTCAAAATTAATTTCGTAATAAATAATAAAGCGAAACCGAAAATATTGTTTCAACAATCAAAGCATTGTTAGAAAATTCATCAGAAAGAGTTACCGCATATAAAACACGCAATATTTATGAATTGAATTCCGGTGCAGGGCTGAAAATTAATTTCTTGATAAATAATAAAGCGAAACCGAATATATTGTTTCAACAATCAAAGCATTGTTAGAAAATTCATCAGAAAGAGTTACCGCATATAAAACACGCAATATTTATGAATTGAATTTCGGGGCAGGGCTGAAAATTAATTTCTCAATAAATAATAAAGCGAAACCGAATATATTGTTTCAACAATCAAAGCAGTGTTAGAAAATTCATCAGAAAGAATTACCGCATATAAAACACGCAATATTTATGAACTGAATTCCGGTGCAGAGCTGAAAATTAATTTATTAATCTTAATAAATAATAAAGCGAAACCGAATATATTGTTTCAACAATCAAAGCATTGTTAGAAAATTCATCAGAAAGAGTTACCGCATATAAAACACGCAATATTTATGAATTGAATTCCGGTGCAGGGCTGAAAATTAATTTCGTAATAAATAATAAAGCGAAACCGAATATATTGTTTCAACAATCAAAGCATTGTTAGAAAATTCATCAGAAAGAGTTACCGCATATAAATCACGCAATATTTATGAATTGAATTCCGGTGCAGGGCTGAAAATTAATTTCTTAATAAATAATAAAGCGAAACCGAATATATTGTTTCAACAATCAAAGCATTGTTAGAAAATTCATCAGAAAGAGTTACCGCATATAAAACACGCAATATTTATGAAGTGAATTCCGGTGCAGGGCTGAAAATTAATTTATTAGTAAATAATAAAGCGAAACCGAATATATTGTTTCAACAATCAAAACATTGTTAGAAAATTCATCAGAAAGAGTTACCGCATATAAAACACGCAATATTTATGAATTGAATTCCGGTGCAGGGCTGAAAAATAATTTCTTAATAAATAATAAAGCGAAACCGAATATATTGTTTCAACAATCAAAGCATTGTTAGAAAATTCATCAGAAAGAGTTACCGCATATAAATCACGCAATATTTATGAATTGAATTCCGGTGCAGGGCTGAAAATTAATTTCTTAATAAATAATAAAGCGAAACCGAATATATTGTTTCAACAATCAAAGCATTGTTAGAAAATTCATCAGAAAGAGTTACCGCATATAAAACACGCAATATTTATGAATTGAATTCCGGTGCAGGGCTGAAAATTAATTTATTATTAAATAATAAAGCGAAACCGAATATATTGTTTCAACAATCAAAACATTGTTAGAAAATTCATCAGAAAGAGTTACCGCATATAAAACACGCAATATTTATGAATTGAATTCCGGTGCAGGGCTGAAAATTAATTTCTTAATAAATAATAAAGCGAAACCGAATATATTGTTTCAGCAATCAAAGCATTGTTAGAAAATTCATCAGAAAGAGTTACCGCATATAAAACACGCAATATTTATGAATTGAATTCCGGTGCAGGGCTGAAAATTAATTTCTTAATAAATAATAAAGCGAAACCGAATATATTGTTTCAACAATCAAAGCATTGTTAGAAAATTCATCAGAAAGAATTACCGCATATAAAACACGCAATATTTATGAACTGAATTCGGGTGCAGAGCTGAAAATTAATTTATTAATCTTAATAAATAATAAAGCGAAACCGAATGTATTGTTTCAACAATCAAAGCATTGTTAGAAAATTCATCAGAAAGAGTTACCGCATGTAAAACACGCAATATTTATGAATTGAATTCCGGTGCAAGGCTGAAAATTAATTTCTTAATAAATAATAAAGCGAAACCGAATATATTGTTTCAACAATCAAAGCATTGTTAGAAAATTCATCAGAAAGAGTTACCGCATATAAAACACGCAATATTTATGAATTGAATCCCGGTGCAGGGCTCAAATTTAATTTCGTAATAAATAATAAAGCGAAACCGAATATATTGTTTCAACAATCAAAGCATTGTTAGAAAATTCATCAGAAAGAGTTACCGCATATAAAACACGCAATATTTATGAATTGAATTCCGGTGCAGGGCTGAAAATTAATTTCTTAATAAATAATAAAGCGAAACCAAATATATTGTTTCAACAATCAAAGCATTGTTAGAAAATTCATCAGAAAGAGTTACCGCATATAAAACACGCAATATTTATGAATTGAATTCCAGTGCAGGGCTCAAAATTAATTTCGTAATAAATAATAAAGCGAAACAGAATATATTGTTTGAACAATCAAAGCATTGTTAAAAAATTCATCAGAAAGAGTTACCGCATATAAAACACGCAATATTTATGAATTGAATTCCGGTGCAGGGCTCAAAATTAATTTATTAATAAATAATAAAGCGAAACCGAATATATTGTTTCAACAATCAAAGCATTGTTAGAAAATTCATCAGAAAGAGTTACCGCATATAAAACACGCAATATTTATGAATTGAATCCCGGTGCAGGGCTCAAAATTAATTTCGTAATAAATAATAAAGCGAAACCGAAAATATTGTTTCAACAATCAAAGCATTGTTAGAAAATTCATCAGAAAGAGTTACCGCATATAAAACACGCAATATTTATGAATTGAATTCCGGTGCAGGGCTGAAAATTAATTTCTTGATAAATAATAAAGCGAAACCGAATATATTGTTTCAACAATCAAAGCATTGTTAGAAAATTCATCAGAAAGAGTTACCGCATATAAAACACGCAATATTTATGAATTGAATTTCGGGGCAGGGCTGAAAATTAATTTCTCAATAAATAATAAAGCGAAACCGAATATATTGTTTCAACAATCAAAGCAGTGTTAGAAAATTCATCAGAAAGAATTACCGCATATAAAACACGCAATATTTATGAACTGAATTCCGGTGCAGAGCTGAAAATTAATTTATTAATCTTAATAAATAATAAAGCGAAACCGAATATATTGTTTCAACAATCAAAGCATTGTTAGAAAATTCATCAGAAAGAGTTACCGCATATAAAACACGCAATATTTATGAATTGAATCCCGGTGCAGGGCTCAAAATTAATTTCGTAATAAATAATAAAGCGAAACCGAAAATATTGTTTCAACAATCAAAGCATTGTTAGAAAATTCATCAGAAAGAGTTACCGCATATAAAACACGCAATATTTATGAATTGAATTCCGGTGCAGGGCTGAAAATTAATTTCTTGATAAATAATAAAGCGAAACCGAATATATTGTTTCAACAATCAAAGCATTGTTAGAAAATTCATCAGAAAGAGTTACCGCATATAAAACACGCAATATTTATGAATTGAATTTCGGGGCAGGGCTGAAAATTAATTTCTCAATAAATAATAAAGCGAAACCGAATATATTGTTTCAACAATCAAAGCAGTGTTAGAAAATTCATCAGAAAGAATTACCGCATATAAAACACGCAATATTTATGAACTGAATTCCGGTGCAGAGCTGAAAATTAATTTATTAATCTTAATAAATAATAAAACGAAACCGAATATATTGTTTCAACAATCAAAGCATTGTTAGAAAATTCATCAGAAAGAGTTACCGCATATAAAACACGCAATATTTATGAATTGAATTCCGGTGCAGGGCTGAAAATTAATTTCGTAATAAATAATAAAGCGAAACCGAATATATTGTTTCAACAATCAAAGCATTGTTAGAAAATTCATCAGAAAGAGTTACCGCATATAAATCACGCAATATTTATGAATTGAATTCCGGTGCAGGGCTGAAAATTAATTTCTTAATAAATAATAAAGCGAAACCGAATATATTGTTTCAACAATCAAAGCATTGTTAGAAAATTCATCAGAAAGAGTTACCGCATATAAAACACGCAATATTTATGAAGTGAATTCCGGTGCAGGGCTGAAAATTAATTTCTTAATAAATAATAAAGCGAAACCGAATATATTGTTTCAACAATCAAAGCATTGTTAGAAAATTCATCAGAAAGAATTACCGCATATAAAACACGCAATATTTATGAACTGAATTCGGGTGCAGAGCTGAAAATTAATTTATTAATCTTAATAAATAATAAAGCGAAACCGAATGTATTGTTTCAACAATCAAAGCATTGTTAGAAAATTCATCAGAAAGAGTTACCGCATGTAAAACACGCAATATTTATGAATTGAATTCCGGTGCAAGGCTGAAAATTAATTTCTTAATAAATAATAAAGCGAAACCGAATATATTGTTTCAACAATCAAAGCATTTTTAGAAAATTCATCAGAAAGAGTTACCGCATATAAAACACGCAATATTTATGAATTGAATCCCGGTGCAGGGCTCAAATTTAATTTCGTAATAAATAATAAAGCGAAACCGAATATATTGTTTCAACAATCAAAGCATTGTTAGAAAATTCATCAGAAAGAGTTACCGCATATAAAACACGCAATATTTAAGAATTGAATTCCGGTGCAGGGCTGAAAATTAATTTCTTAATAAATAATAAAGCGAAACCAAATATATTGTTTCAACAATCAAAGCATTGTTAGAAAATTCATCAGAAAGAGTTACCGCATATAAAACACGCAATATTTATGAATTGAATTCCAGTGCAGGGCTCAAAATTAATTTCGTAATAAATAATAAAGCGAAACAGAATATATTGTTTGAACAATCAAAGCATTGTTAAAAAATTCATCAGAAAGAGTTACCGCATATAAAACACGCAATATTTATGAATTGAATTCCGGTGCAGGGCTCAAAATTAATTTATTAATAAATAATAAAGCGAAACCGAATATATTGTTTCAACAATCAAAGCATTGTTAGAAAATTCATCAGAAAGAGTTACCGCATATAAAACACGCAATATTTATGAATTGAATCCCGGTGCAGGGCTCAAAATTAATTTCGTAATAAATAATAAAGCGAAACCGAAAATATTGTTTCAACAATCAAAGCATTGTTAGAAAATTCATCAGAAAGAGTTACCGCATATAAAACACGCAATATTTATGAATTGAATTCCGGTGCAGGGCTGAAAATTAATTTCTTGATAAATAATAAAGCGAAACCGAATATATTGTTTCAACAATCAAAGCATTGTTAGAAAATTCATCAGAAAGAGTTACCGCATATAAAACACGCAATATTTATGAATTGAATTTCGGGGCAGGGCTGAAAATTAATTTCTCAATAAATAATAAAGCGAAACCGAATATATTGTTTCAACAATCAAAGCAGTGTTAGAAAATTCATCAGAAAGAATTACCGCATATAAAACACGCAATATTTATGAACTGAATTCCGGTGCAGAGCTGAAAATTAATTTATTAATCTTAATAAATAATAAAGCGAAACCGAATATATTGTTTCAACAATCAAAGCATTGTTAGAAAATTCATCAGAAAGAGTTACCGCATATAAAACACGCAATATTTATGAATTGAATCCCGGTGCAGGGCTCAAAATTAATTTCGTAATAAATAATAAAGCGAAACCGAAAATATTGTTTCAACAATCAAAGCATTGTTAGAAAATTCATCAGAAAGAGTTACCGCATATAAAACACGCAATATTTATGAATTGAATTCCGGTGCAGGGCTGAAAATTAATTTCTTGATAAATAATAAAGCGAAACCGAATATATTGTTTCAACAATCAAAGCATTGTTAGAAAATTCATCAGAAAGAGTTACCGCATATAAAACACGCAATATTTATGAATTGAATTTCGGGGCAGGGCTGAAAATTAATTTCTCAATAAATAATAAAGCGAAACCGAATATATTGTTTCAACAATCAAAGCAGTGTTAGAAAATTCATCAGAAAGAATTACCGCATATAAAACACGCAATATTTATGAACTGAATTCCGGTGCAGAGCTGAAAATTAATTTATTAATCTTAATAAATAATAAAGCGAAACCGAATATATTGTTTCAACAATCAAAGCATTGTTAGAAAATTCATCAGAAAGAGTTACCGCATATAAATCACGCAATATTTATGAATTGAATTCCGGTGCAGGGCTGAAAATTAATTTCTTAATAAATAATAAAGCGAAACCGAATATATTGTTTCAACAATCAAAGCATTGTTAGAAAATTCATCAGAAAGAGTTACCGCATATAAAACACGCAATATTTATGAAGTGAATTCCGGTGCAGGGCTGAAAATTAATTTATTAGTAAATAATAAAGCGAAACCGAATATATTGTTTCAACAATCAAAACATTGTTAGAAAATTCATCAGAAAGAGTTACCGCATATAAAACACGCAATATTTATGAATTGAATTCCGGTGCAGGGCTGAAAAATAATTTCTTAATAAATAATAAAGCGAAACCGAATATATTGTTTCAACAATCAAAGCATTGTTAGAAAATTCATCAGAAAGAGTTACCGCATATAAATCACGCAATATTTATGAATTGAATTCCGGTGCAGGGCTGAAAATTAATTTCTTAATAAATAATAAAGCGAAACCGAATATATTGTTTCAACAATCAAAGCATTGTTAGAAAATTCATCAGAAAGAGTTACCGCATATAAAACACGCAATATTTATGAATTGAATTCCGGTGCAGGGCTGAAAATTAATTTATTATTAAATAATAAAGCGAAACCGAATATATTGTTTCAACAATCAAAACATTGTTAGAAAATTCATCAGAAAGAGTTACCGCATATAAAACACGCAATATTTATGAATTGAATTCCGGTGCAGGGCTGAAAATTAATTTCTTAATAAATAATAAAGCGAAACCGAATATATTGTTTCAGCAATCAAAGCATTGTTAGAAAATTCATCAGAAAGAGTTACCGCATATAAAACACGCAATATTTATGAATTGAATTCCGGTGCAGGGCTGAAAATTAATTTCTTAATAAATAATAAAGCGAAACCGAATATATTGTTTCAACAATCAAAGCATTGTTAGAAAATTCATCAGAAAGAATTACCGCATATAAAACACGCAATATTTATGAACTGAATTCCGGTGCAGAGCTGAAAATTAATTTATTAATCTTAATAAATAATAAAGCGAAACCGAATGTATTGTTTCAACAATCAAAGCATTGTTAGAAAATTCATCAGAAAGAGTTACCGCATGTAAAACACGCAATATTTATGAATTGAATTCCGGTGCAAGGCTGAAAATTAATTTCTTAATAAATAATAAAGCGAAACCGAATATATTGTTTCAACAATCAAAGCATTGTTAGAAAATTCATCAGAAAGAGTTACCGCATATAAAACACGCAATATTTATGAATTGAATCCCGGTGCAGGGCTCAAATTTAATTTCGTAATAAATAATAAAGCGAAACCGAATATATTGTTTCAACAATCAAAGCATTGTTAGAAAATTCATCAGAAAGAGTTACCGCATATAAAACACGCAATATTTATGAATTGAATTCCGGTGCAGGGCTGAAAATTAATTTCTTAATAAATAATAAAGCGAAACCAAATATATTGTTTCAACAATCAAAGCATTGTTAGAAAATTCATCAGAAAGAGTTACCGCATATAAAACACGCAACATTTATGAATTGAATTCCAGTGCAGGGCTCAAAATTAATTTCGTAATAAATAATAAAGCGAAACAGAATATATTGTTTGAACAATCAAAGCATTGTTAAAAAATTCATCAGAAAGAGTTACCGCATATAAAACACGCAATATTTATGAATTGAATTCCGGTGCAGGGCTCAAAATTAATTTATTAATAAATAATAAAGCGAAACCGAATATATTGTTTCAACAATCAAAGCATTGTTAGAAAATTCATCAGAAAGAGTTACCGCATATAAAACACGCAATATTTATGAATTGAATTCCGGTGCAGGGCTGAAAATTAATTTCGTAATAAATAATAAAGCGAAACCGAAAATATTGTTTCAACAATCAAAGCATTGTTAGAAAATTCATCAGAAAGAGTTACCGCATATAAAACACAAAATATTTATGAATTGAATTCCGGTGCAGGGCTGAAAATTAATTTCTTAATAAATAATAAAGCGAAACCGAATATATTGTTTCAACAATCAAAGCATTGTTAGAAAATTCATCAGAAAGAGTTACCGCATATAAAACACGCAATATTTATGAATTGAATCCCGGTGCAGGGCTGAAAATTAATTTCTTAATAAATAATAAAGCGAAACCGAATATATTGTTTCAACAATCAAAGCATTGTTAGAAAATTCATCAGAAAGAGTTACCGCATATAAAACACGCAATATTTATGAATTGAATCCCGGTGCAGGGCTCAAATTTAATTTCTTAATAAATAATAAAGCGAAACCGAATATATTGTTTCAACAATCAAAGCATTGTTAGAAAATTCATCAGAAAGAATTACCGCATATAAAACACGCAATATTTATGAACTGAATTCCGGTGCAGAGCTGAAAATTAATTTATTAATCTTAATAAATAATAAAGCGAAACCGAATATATTGTTTCAACAATCAAAGCATTGTTAGAAAATTCCTCAGAAAGTGTTACCGCATATAAAACACGCAATATTTATGAATTGAATTCCGGTGCAGGGCTGAAAATTAATTTCTTAATAAATAATAAAGCGAAACCGAATATATTGTTTCAACAATCAAAGCATTGTTAGAAAATTCATCAGAAAGAGTTACCGCATATAAAACACAAAATATTTATGAATTGAATTCCGGTGCAGGGCTGAAAATTAATTTCTTAATAAATAATAAAGCGAAACCGAATATATTGTTTCAACAATCAAAGCATTGTTAGAAAATTCATCAGAAAGAGTTACCGCATATAAAACACGCAATATTTATGAATTGAATCCCGGTGCAGGGCTCAAATTTAATTTCGTAAGAAATAATAAAGCGAAACCGAATATATTGTTTCAACAATCAAAGCATTGTTAGAAAATTCATCAGAAAGAGTTACCGCATATAAATCACGCAATATTTATGAATTGAATTCCGGTGCAGGGCTGAAAATTAATTTCTTAATAAATAATAAAGCGAAACCGAATATATTGTTTCAACAATCAAAGCATTGTTAGAAAATTCATCAGAAAGAGTTACCGCATATAAAACACGCAATATTTATGAAGTGAATTCCGGTGCAGGGCTGAAAATTAATTTATTAGTAAATAATAAAGCGAAACCGAATATATTGTTTCAACAATCAAAACATTGTTAGAAAATTCATCAGAAAGAGTTACCGCATATAAAACACGCAATATTTATGAATTGAATTCCGGTGCAGGGCTGAAAAATAATTTCTTAATAAATAATAAAGCGAAACCGAATATATTGTTTCAACAATCAAAGCATTGTTAGAAAATTCATCAGAAAGAGTTACCGCATATAAATCACGCAATATTTATGAATTGAATTCCGGTGCAGGGCTGAAAATTAATTTCTTAATAAATAATAAAGCGAAACCAAATATATTGTTTCAACAATCAAAGCATTGTTAGAAAATTCATCAGAAAGAGTTACCGCATATAAAACACGCAATATTTATGAATTGAATTCCGGTGCAGGGCTGAAAATTAATTTATTATTAAATAATAAAGCGAAACCGAATATATTGTTTCAACAATCAAAACATTGTTAGAAAATTCATCAGAAAGAGTTACCGCATATAAAACACGCAATATTTATGAATTGAATTCCGGTGCAGGGCTGAAAATTAATTTCTTAATAAATAATAAAGCGAAACCGAATATATTGTTTCAGCAATCAAAGCATTGTTAGAAAATTCATCAGAAAGAGTTACCGCATATAAAACACGCAATATTTATGAATTGAATTCCGGTGCAGGGCTGAAAATTAATTTCTTAATAAATAATAAAGCGAAACCGAATATATTGTTTCAACAATCAAAGCATTGTTAGAAAATTCATCAGAAAGAGTTACCGCATGTAAAACACGCAATATTTATGAATTGAATTCCGGTGCAAGGCTGAAAATTAATTTCTTAATAAATAATAAAGCGAAACCGAATATATTGTTTCAACAATCAAAGCATTGTTAGAAAATTCATCAGAAAGAGTTACCGCATATAAAACACGCAATATTTATGAATTGAATTCCGGTGCAGGGCTGAAAATTAATTTCTTAATAAATAATAAAGCGAAACCAAATATATTGTTTCAACAATCAAAGCATTGTTAGAAAATTCATCAGAAAGAATTACCGCATATAAAACACGCAATATTTATGAACTGAATTCCGGTGCAGAGCTGAAAATTAATTTATTAATCTTAATAAATAATAAAGCGAAACCGAATGTATTGTTTCAACAATCAAAGCATTGTTAGAAAATTCATCAGAAAGAGTTACCGCATGTAAAACACGCAATATTTATGAATTGAATTCCGGTGCAAGGCTGAAAATTAATTTCTTAATAAATAATAAAGCGAAACCGAATATATTGTTTCAACAATCAAAGCATTGTTAGAAAATTCATCAGAAAGAGTTACCGCATATAAAACACGCAATATTTATGAATTGAATCCCGGTGCAGGGCTCAAATTTAATTTCGTAATAAATAATAAAGCGAAACCGAATATATTGTTTCAACAATCAAAGCATTGTTAGAAAATTCATCAGAAAGAGTTACCGCATATAAAACACGCAATATTTATGAATTGAATTCCGGTGCAGGGCTGAAAATTAATTTCTTAATAAATAATAAAGCGAAACCAAATATATTGTTTCAACAATCAAAGCATTGTTAGAAAATTCATCAGAAAGAGTTACCGCATATAAAACACGCAACATTTATGAATTGAATTCCAGTGCAGGGCTCAAAATTAATTTCGTAATAAATAATAAAGCGAAACAGAATATATTGTTTGAACAATCAAAGCATTGTTAAAAAATTCATCAGAAAGAGTTACCGCATATAAAACACGCAATATTTATGAATTGAATTCCGGTGCAGGGCTCAAAATTAATTTATTAATAAATAATAAAGCGAAACCGAATATATTGTTTCAACAATCAAAGCATTGTTAGAAAATTCATCAGAAAGAGTTACCGCATATAAAACACGCAATATTTATGAATTGAATCCCGGTGCAGGGCTCAAAATTAATTTCGTAATAAATAATAAAGCGAAACCGAAAATATTGTTTCAACAATCAAAGCATTGTTAGAAAATTCATCAGAAAGAGTTACCGCATATAAAACACGCAATATTTATGAATTGAATTCCGGTGCAGGGCTGAAAATTAATTTCTTGATAAATAATAAAGCGAAACCGAATATATTGTTTCAACAATCAAAGCATTGTTAGAAAATTCATCAGAAAGAGTTACCGCATATAAAACACGCAATATTTATGAATTGAATTTCGGGGCAGGGCTGAAAATTAATTTCTCAATAAATAATAAAGCGAAACCGAATATATTGTTTCAACAATCAAAGCAGTGTTAGAAAATTCATCAGAAAGAATTACCGCATATAAAACACGCAATATTTATGAACTGAATTCCGGTGCAGAGCTGAAAATTAATTTATTAATCTTAATAAATAATAAAGCGAAACCGAATATATTGTTTCAACAATCAAAGCATTGTTAGAAAATTCATCAGAAAGAGTTACCGCATATAAAACACGCAATATTTATGAATTGAATTCCGGTGCAGGGCTGAAAATTAATTTCTTAATAAATAATAAAGCGAAACCGAATATATTGTTTCAACAATCAAAGCATTGTTAGAAAATTCATCAGAAAGAGTTACCGCATATGAAACACGCAATATTTATGAATTGAATTCCGGTGAAGGCTGAAAATTAATTTCTTAATAAATAATAAAGCGAAACCGAATATATTGTTTCAACAATCAAAGCATTGTTAGAAAATTCATCAGAAAGAGTTACCGCATATAAAACACGCAATATTTATGAATTGAATTTCGGGGCAGGGCTGAAAATTAATTTCTTAATAAATAATAAAGCGAAACTGAATATATTGTTTCAACAATCAAAGCATTGTTAGAAAATTCATCAGAAAGAGTTACCGCATGTAAAACACGCAATATTTATGAATTGAATTCCGGTGCAGGGCTGAAAATTAATTTCTTAATAAATAATAAAGCGAAACCGAATATATTGTTTCAACAATCAAAGCATTGTTAGAAATTTCATCAGAAAGAGTTACCGCATGTAAAACACGCAATATTTATGAATTGAATTCCGGTGCAGGGCTGAAAATTAATTTCTTAATAAATAATAAAGCGAAACCGAATATATTGTTTCAACAATCAAAGCATTGTTAGAAATTTCATCAGAAAGAGTTACCGCATATAAAACACGCAATATTTATGAATTGAATTCCAGTGCAGGGCTGAAAATTAATTTCTTAATAAATAATAAAGCGAAACCGAATATATTGTTTCAACAATCAAAGCATTGTTAGAAATTTCATCAGAAGGAGTTACCGCATGTAAAACACGCAATATTTATGAATTGAATTCCGGTGCAGGGCTGAAAATTAATTTCTTAATAAATAATAAAGCGAAACCGAATGTATTGTTTCAACAATCAAAGCATTGTTAGAAAATTCATCAGAAAGAGTTACCGCATGTAAAACACGCAATATTTATGAATTGAATTCCGGTGCAGGGCAGAAAATTAATTTCTTAATAAATAATAAAGCGAAACCGAATATATTGTTTCAACAATCAAAGCATTGTTAGAAATTTCATCAGAAAGAGTTACCGCATGTAAAACACGCAATATTTATGAATTGAATTCCGGTGCAGGGCTGAAAATTAATTTCTTAATAAATAATAAAGCGAAACCGAATATATTGTTTCAACAATCAAAGCATTGTTAGAAATTTCATCAGAAAGAGTTACCGCATATAAAACACGCAATATTTATGAATTGAATTCCGGTGCAGGGCGGAAAATTAATTTCTTAATAAATAATAAAGCGAAACCGAATATATTGTTTCAACAATCAAAGCATTGTTAGAAATTTCATCAGAAAGAGTTACCGCATATAAAACACGCAATATTTATGAATTGAATTCCAGTGCAGGGCTGAAAATTAATTTCTTAATAAATAATAAAGCGAAACCGAATATATTGTTTCAACAATCAAAGCATTGTCAGAAAATTCATCAGAAAGAGTTACCGCATATAAAACACGCAATATTTATGAATTGAATTCCGGTGCAGGGCTCAAAATTAATTTCGTAATAAATAATAAAGCGAAACAGAATATATTGTTTCAACAATCAAAGCATTGTTAGAAAATTCATCAGAAAGAGTTACCGCATATAAAACACGCAATATTTATGAATTGAATTCCGGTGCAGGGCTCAAAATGAATTTATTAATAAATAATAAAGCGAAACCGAATATATTGTTTCAACAATCAAAGCATTGTTAGAAAATTCATCAGAAAGAGTTACCGCATATAAAACACGCAATATTTATGAATTGAATCCCGGTGCAGGGCTCAAATTTAATTTCGTAATAAATAATAAAGCGAAACCGAATATATTGTTTCAACAATCAAAGCATTGTTAGAAAATTCATCAGAAAGAGTTACCGCATATAAAACATGCAATATTTATGAATTGAATTCCGGTGCAGGGCTGAAAATTAATTTCTTAATAAATAATAAAGCGAAACCGAATATATTGTTTCAACAATCAAAGCATTGTTAGAAAATTCATCAGAAAGAGTTACCGCATATAAAACACAAAATATTTATGAATTGAATTCCGGTGCAGGGCTGAAAATTAATTTCTTAATAAATAATAAAGCGAAACCGAATATATTGTTTCAACAATCAAAGCATTGTTAGAAAATTCATCAGAAAGAGTTACCGCATATAAAACACGCAATATTTATGAATTGAATCCCGGTGCAGGGCTCAAATTTAATTTCGTAATAAATAATAAAGCGAAACCGAATATATTGTTTCAACAATCAAAGCATTGTTAGAAAATTCATCAGAAAGAGTTACCGCATATAAAACACGAAATATTTATGAATTGAATTCCGGTGCAGGGCTGAAAATTAATTTCTTAATAAATAATAAAGCGAAACCGAATATATTGTTTCAACAATCAAAGCATTGTTAGAAAATTCATCAGAAAGAGTTACCGCATATAAAACACGCAATATTTATGAATTGAATTCCGGTGCAGGGCTGAAAATTAATTTCTTAATAAATAATAAAGCGAAACCGAATATATTGTTTCAACAATCAAAGCATTGTTAGAAAATTCATCAGAAAGAGTTACCGCATATAAAACACGCAATATTTATGAACGGAATTTCGGGGCAGGGCTGAAAATTAATTTCTTAATAAATAATAAAGCGAAACCGAATATATTGTTTCAACAATCAAAGCATTGTTAGAAAATTCATCAGAAAGAATTACCGCATATAAAACACGCAATATTTATGAACTGAATTCCGGTGCAGAGCTGAAAATTAATTTATTAATCTTAATAAATAATAAAGCGAAACCGAATGTATTGTTTCAACAATCAAAGCATTGTTAGAAAATTCATCAGAAAGAGTTACCGCATGTAAAACACGCAATATTTATGAATTGAATTCCGGTGCAGGGCGGAAAATTAATTTCTTAATAAATAATAAAGCGAAACCGAATATATTGTTTCAACAATCAAAGCATTGTTAGAAAATTCATCAGAAAGAATTACCGCATATAAAACACAAAATATTTATGAACTGAATTCCGGTGCAGAGCTGAAAATTAATTTATTAATCTTAATAAATAATAAAGCGAAACCGAATGTATTGTTTCAACAATCAAAGCATTGTTAGAAAATTCATCAGAAAGAATTACCGCATGTAAAACACGCAATATTTATGAATTGAATTCCGGTGCAGGGCGGAAAATTAATTTCTTAATAAATAATAAAGCGAAACCGAATATATTGTTTCAACAATCAAAGCATTGTTAGAAATTTCATCAGAAAGAGTTACCGCATATAAAACACGCAATATTTATGAATTGAATTCCAGTGCAGGGCTGAAAATTAATTTCTTAATAAATAATAAAGCGAAACCGAATATATTGTTTCAACAATCAAAGCATTGTCAGAAAATTCATCAGAAAGAGTTACCGCATATAAAACACGCAATATTTATGAATTGAATTCCGGTGCAGGGCTCAAAATGAATTTATTAATAAATAATAAAGCGAAACCGAATATATTGTTTCAACAATCAAAGCATTGTTAGAAAATTCATCAGAAAGAGTTACCGCATATAAAACACGCAATATTTATGAATTGAATCCCGGTGCAGGGCTCAAATTTAATTTCGTAATAAATAATAAAGCGAAACCGAATATATTGTTTCAACAATCAAAGCATTGTTAGAAAATTCATCAGAAAGAGTTACCGCATATAAAACATGCAATATTTATGAATTGAATTCCGGTGCAGGGCTGAAAATTAATTTCTTAATAAATAATAAAGCGAAACCGAATATATTGTTTCAACAATCAAAGCATTGTTAGAAAATTCATCAGAAAGAGTTACCGCATATAAAACACAAAATATTTATGAATTGAATTCCGGTGCAGGGCTGAAAATTAATTTCTTAATAAATAATAAAGCGAAACCGAATATATTGTTTCAACAATCAAAGCATTGTTAGAAAATTCATCAGAAAGAGTTACCGCATATAAAATACGCAATATTTATGAATTGAATTTCGGGGCAGGGCTGAAAATTAATTTCTTAATAAATAATAAAGCGAAACCGAATATATTGTTTCAACAATCAAAGCATTGTTAGAAAATTCATCAGAAAGAATTACCGCATATAAAACACGCAATATTTATGAACTGAATTCGGGTGCAGAGCTGAAAATTAATTTATTAATCTTAATAAATAATAAAGCGAAATCGAATGTATTGTTTCAACAATCAAAGCATTGTTAGAAAATTCATCAGAAAGAGTTACCGCATGTAAAACACGCAATATTTATGAATTGAATTCCGGTGCAGGGCGGAAAATTAATTTCTTAATAAATAATAAAGAGAAACCGAATATATTGTTTCAACAATCAAAGCAGTGTTAGAAAATTCATCAGAAAGAATTACCGCATATAAAACACGCAATATTTATGAACTGAATTCCGGTGCAGAGCTGAAAATTAATTTATTAATCTTAATAAATAATAAAGCGAAACCGAATATATTGTTTCAACAATCAAAGCATTGTTAGAAAATTCCTCAGAAAGTGTTACCGCATATAAAACACGCAATATTTATGAATTGAATTCCGGTGCAGGGCTGAAAATTAATTTCTTAATAAATAATAAAGCGAAACCGAATATATTGTTTCAACAATCAAAGCATTGTTAGAAAATTCATCAGAAAGAGTTACCGCATATAAAACACGCAATATTTATGAATTGAATTTCGGGGCAGGGCTGAAAATTAATTTCTTAATAAATAATAAAGCGAAACCGAATATATTGTTTCAACAATCAAAGCATTGTTAGAAAATTCATCAGAAAGAGTTACCGCATGTAAAACACGCAATATTTATGAATTGAATTCCGGTGCAGGGCTGAAAATTAATTTCTTAATAAATAATAAAGCGAAACCGAATATATTGTTTCAACAATTAAAGCATTGTTAGAAATTTCATCAGAAAGAGTTACCGCATGTAAAACACGCAATATTTATGAATTGAATTCCGGTGCAGGGCTGAAAATTAATTTCTTAATAAATAATAAACGAAACCGAATATATTGTTTCAACAATCAAAGCATTGTTAGAAATTTCATCAGAAAGAGTTACCGCATATAAAACACGCAATATTTATGAATTGAATTCCAGTGCAGGGCTGAAAATTAATTTCTTAATAAATAATAAAGCGAAACCGAATATATTGTTTCAACAATCAAAGCATTGTTAGAAATTTCATCAGAAAGAGTTACCGCATGTAAAACACGCAATATTTATGAATTGAATTCCGGTGCAGGGCTGAAAATTAATTTCTTAATAAATAATAAAGCGAAACCGAATGTATTGTTTCAACAATCAAAGCATTGTTAGAAAATTCATCAGAAAAAGTTACCGCATGTAAAACACGCAATATTTATGAATTGAATTCCGGTGCAGGGCAGAAAATTAATTTCTTAAGAAATAATAAAGCGAAACCGAATATATTGTTTCAACAATCAAAGCATTGTTAGAAATTTCATCAGAAAGAGTTACCGCATATAAAACACGCAATATTTATGAATTGAATTCCGGTGCAGGGCTGAAAATTAATTTCTTAATAAATAATAAAGCGAAACCGAATATATTGTTTCAACAATCAAAGCATTGTTAGAAAATTAATCAGAAAGAGTTACCGCATATAAAACACGCAATATTTATGAATTGAATTCCGGTGCAGGGCTGAAAATTAATTTCTTAATAAATAATAAAGCGAAACCGAATATATTGTTTCAACAATCAAAGCATTGTTAGAAAATTCATCAGAAAGAGTTACCGCATATAAAACACGCAATATTTATGAATGGAATTTCGGGGCAGGGCTGAAAATTAATTTCTTAATAAATAATAAAGCGAAACCGAATATATTGTTTCAACAATCAAAGCATTGTTAGAAAATTCATCAGAAAGAATTACCGCATATAAAACACGCAATATTTATGAACTGAATTCCGGTGCAGAGCTGAAAATTAATTTATTAATCTTAATAAATAATAAAGCGAAACCGAATGTATTGTTTCAACAATCAAAGCATTGTTAGAAAATTCATCAGAAAGAGTTACCGCATGTAAAACACGCAATATTTATGAATTGAATTCCGGTGCAGGGCGGAAAATTAATTTCTTAATAAATAATAAAGCGATACCGAATATATTGTTTCAACAATCAAAGCATTGTTAGAAAATTCATCAGAAAGAATTACCGCATATAAAACACAAAATATTTATGAACTGAATTCCGGTGCAGAGCTGAAAATTAATTTATTAATCTTAATAAATAATAAAGCGAAACCGAATGTATTGTTTCAACAATCAAAGCATTGTTAGAAAATTCATCAGAAAGAATTACCGCATGTAAAACACGCAATATTTATGAATTGAATTCCGGTGCAGGGCGGAAAATTAATTTCTTAATAAATAATAAAGCGAAACCGAATATATCGTTTCAACAATCAAAGCATTGTTAGAAATTTCATCAGAAAGAGTTACCGCATATAAAACACGCAATATTTATGAATTGAATTCCAGTGCAGGGCTGAAAATTAATTTCTTAATAAATAATAAAGCGAAACCGAATATATTGTTTCAACAATCAAAGCATTGTCAGAAAATTCATCAGAAAGAGTTACCGCATATAAAACACGAAATATTTATGAATTGAATTCCGGTGCAGGGCTCAAAATGAATTTATTAATAAATAATAAAGCGAAACCGAATATATTGTTTCAACAATCAAAGCATTGTTAGAAAATTCATCAGAAAGAGTTACCGCATATAAAACACGCAATATTTATGAATTGAATCCCGGTGCAGGGCTCAAATTTAATTTCGTAATAAATAATAAAGCGAAACCGAATATATTGTTTCAACAATCAAAGCATTGTTAGAAAATTCATCAGAAAGAGTTACCGCATATAAAACATGCAATATTTATGAATTGAATTCCGGAACAGGGCTGAAAATTAATTTCTTAATAAATAATAAAGCGAAACCGAATATATTGTTTCAACAATCAAAGCATTGTTAGAAAATTCATCAGAAAGAGTTACCGCATATAAAACACAAAATATTTATGAATTGAATTCCGGTGCAGGGCTGAAAATTAATTTCTTAATAAATAATAAAGCGAAACCGAATATATTGTTTCAACAATCAAAGCATTGTTAGAAAATTCATCAGAAAGAGTTACCGCATATAAAATACGCAATATTTATGAATTGAATTTCGGGGCAGGGCTGAAAATTAATTTCTTAATAAATAATAAAGCGAAACCGAATATATTGTTTCAACAATCAAAGCATTGTTAGAAAATTCATCAGTAAGAATTACCGCATATAAAACACGCAATATTTATGAACTGAATTCGGGTGCAGAGCTGAAAATTAATTTATTAATCTTAATAAATAATAAAGCGAAATCGAATGTATTGTTTCAACAATCAAAGCATTGTTAGAAAATTCATCAGAAAGAGTTACCGCATGTAAAACACGCAATATTTATGAATTGAATTCCGGTGCAGGGCGGAAAATTAATTTCTTAATAAATAATAAAGCGAAACCGAATATATTGTTTCAACAATCAAAGCAGTGTTAGAAAATTCATCAGAAAGAATTACCGCATATAAAACACGCAATATTTATGAACTGAATTCCGGTGCAGAGCTGAAAATTAATTTATTAATCTTAATAAATAATAAAGCGAAACCGAATATATTGTTTCAACAATCAAAGCATTGTTAGAAAATTCCTCAGAAAGAGTTACCGCATATAAAACACGCAATATTTATGAATTGAATTCCGGTGCAGGGCTGAAAATTAATTTCTTAATAAATAATAAAGCGAAACCGAATATATTGTTTCAACAATCAAAGCATTGTTAGAAAATTCATCAGAAAGAGTTACCGCATATAAAACACGCAATATTTATGAATTGAATTTCGGGGCAGGGCTGAAAATTAATTTCTTAATAAATAATAAAGCGAAACCGAATATATTGTTTCAACAATCAAAGCATTGTTAGAAAATTCATCAGAAAGAGTTACCGCATGTAAAACACGCAATATTTATGAATTGAATTCCGGTGCAGGGCTGAAAATTAATTTCTTAATAAATAATAAAGCGAAACCGAATATATTGTTTCAACAATCAAAGCATTGTTAGAAATTTCATCAGAAAGGAATTGAATTCCGGTGCAGGGCTGAAAATTAATTTCTTAATAAATAATAAAGCGAAACCCAATATATTGTTTCAACAATCAAAGCATTGTTAGAAATTTCATCAGAAAGAGTTACCGCATATAAAACACGCAATATTTATGAATTGAATTCCAGTGCAGGGCTGAAAATTAATTTCTTAATAAATAATAAAGCGAAACCGAATATATTGTTTCAACAATCAAAGCATTGTTAGAAATTTCATCAGAAAGAGTTACCGCATGTAAACCACGCAATATTTATGAACTGAATTCCGGTGCAGGGCTGAAAATTAATTTCTTAATAAATAATAAAGCGAAACCGAATGTATTGTTTCAACAATCAAAGCATTGTTAGAAAATTCATCAGAAAGAGTTACCGCATGTAAAACACGCAATATTTATGAATTGAATTCCGGTGCAGGGCAGAAAATTAATTTCTTAATAAATAATAAAGCGAAACCGAATATATTGTTTCAACAATCAAAGCATTGTTAGAAATTTCATCAGAAAGAGTTACCGCATATAAAACACGCAATATTTATGAATTGAATTCCAGTGCAGGGCTTAAAATTAATTTCTTAATAAATAATAAAGCGAAACCGAATATATTGTTTCAACAATCAAAGCATTGTTAGAAAATTCATCAGAAAGAGTTACCGCATATAAAACACGCAATATTTATGAATTGAATTCCGGTGCAGGGCTCAAAATTAATTTCGTAATAAATAATAAAGCGAAACAGAATATATTGTTTCAACAATCAAAGCATTGTCAGAAAATTCATCAGAAAGAGTTACCGCATATAAAACACGCAATATTTATGAATTGAATTCCGGTGCAGGGCTCAAAATTAATTTATTAATAAATAATAAAGCGAAACCGAATATATTGTTTCAACAATCAAAGCATTGTTAGAAAATTCATCAGAAAGAGTTACCGCATATAAAACACGCAATATTTATGAATTGAATCCCGGTGCAGGGCTCAAATTTAATTTCGTAATAAATAATAAAGCGAAACCGAATATATTGTTTCAACAATCAAAGCATTGTTAGAAAATTCATCAGAAAGAGTTACCGCATATGAAACACGCAATATTTATGAATTGAATTCCGGTGCAGGGCTGAAAATTAATTTCTTAATAAATAATAAAGCGAAACCGAATATATTGTTTCAACAATCAAAGCATTGTTAGAAAATTCATCAGAAAGAATTACCGCATATAAAACACGCAATATTTATGAACTGAATTCCGGTGCAGAGCTGAAAATTAATTTATTAATCTTAATAAATAATAAAGCGAAACCGAATGTATTGTTTCAACAATCAAAGCATTGTTAGAAAATTCATCAGAAAGAGTTACCGCATGTAAAACACGCAATATTTATGAATTGAAATCCGGTGCAGGGCGGAAAATTAATCTCTTAATAAATAATAAAGCGAAACCGAATATATTGTTTCAACAATCAAAGCATTGTTAGAAAATTCATCAGAAAGAATTACCGCATATAAAACACAAAATATTTATGAACTGAATTCCGGTGCAGAGCTGAAAATTAATTTATTAATCTTAATAAATAATAAAGCGAAACCGAATGTATTGTTTCAACAATCAAAGCATTGATAGAAAATTCATCAGAAAGAGTTACCGCATGTAAAACACGCAATATTTATGAATTGAATTCCGGTGCAGGGCTGAAAATTAATTTCTTAATAAATAATAAAGCGAAACCGAATATATTGTTTCAACAATCAAAGCATTGTTAGAAATTTCATCAGAAAGAGTTACCGCATGTAAAACACGCAATATTTATGAATTGAATTCCGGTGCAGGGCTGAAAATTAATTTCTTAATAAATAATAAAGCGAAACCGAATATATTGTTTCAACAATCAAAGCATTGTTAGAAATTTCATCAGAAAGAGTTACCGCATATAAAACACGCAATATTTATGAATTGAATTCCAGTGCAGGGCTGAAAATTAATTTCTTAATAAATAATAAAGCGAAACCGAATATATTGTTTCAACAATCAAAGCATTGTTAGAAATTTCATCAGAAAGAGTTACCGCATGTAAAACACGCAATATTTATGAATTGAATTCCGGTGCAGGGCTGAAAATTAATTTCTTAATAAATAATAAAGCGAAACCGAATGTATTGTTTCAACAATCAAAGCATTGTTAGAAAATTCATCAGAAAGAGTTACCGCATGTAAAACACGCAATATTTATGAATTGAATTCCGGTGCAGGGCAGAAAATTAATTTCTTAATAAATAATAAAGCGAAACCGAATATATTGTTTCAACAATCAAAGCATTGTTAGAAATTTCATCAGAAAGAGTTACCGCATATAAAACACGCAATATTTATGAATTGAATTCCAGTGCAGGGCTGAAAATTAATTTCTTAATAAATAATAAAGCGAAACCGAATATATTGTTTCAACAATCAAAGCATTGTTAGAAAATTCATCAGAAAGAGTTACCGCATATAAAACACGCAATATTTATGAATTGAATTCCGGTGCAGGGCTCAAAATTAATTTCGTAATAAATAATAAAGCGAAACAGAATATATTGTTTCAACAATCAAAGCATTGTCAGAAAATTCATCAGAAAGAGTTACCGCATATAAAACACGCAATATTTATGAATTGAATTCCGGTGCAGGGCTCAAAATTAATTTATTAATAAATAATAAAGCGAAACCGAATATATTGTTTCAACAATCAAAGCATTGTTAGAAAATTCATCAGAAAGAGTTACCGCATATAAAACACGCAATATTTATGAATTGAATCCCGGTGCAGGGCTCAAATTTAATTTCGTAATAAATAATAAAGCGAAACCGAATATATTGTTTCAACAATCAAAGCATTGTTAGAAAATTCATCAGAAAGAGTTACCGCATATAAAACACGCAATATTTATGAATTGAATTCCGGTGCAGGGCTGAAAATTAATTTCTTAATAAATAATAAAGCGAAACCGAATATATTGTTTCAACAATCAAAGCATTGTTAGAAAATTCATCAGAAAGAATTACCGCATATAAAACACGCAATATTTATGAACTGAATTCCGGTGCAGAGCTGAAAATTAATTTATTAATCTTAATAAATAATAAAGCGAAACCGAATGTATTGTTTCAACAATCAAAGCATTGTTAGAAAATTCATCAGAAAGAGTTACCGCATGTAAAACACGCAATATTTATGAATTGAAATCCGGTGCAGGGCGGAAAATTAATTTCTTAATAAATAATAAAGCGAAACCGAATATATTGTTTCAACAATCAAAGCATTGTTAGAAAATTCATCAGAAAGAATTACCGCATATAAAACACAAAATATTTATGAACTGAATTCCGGTGCAGAGCTGAAAATTAATTTATTAATCTTAATAAATAATAAAGCGAAACCGAATGTATTGTTTCAACAATCAAAGCATTGTTAGAAAATTCATCAGAAAGAGTTACCGCATGTAAAACACGCAATATTTATGAATTGAATTCCGGTGCAGGGCGGAAAATTAATTTCTTAATAAATAATAAAGCGAAACCGAATATATTGTTTCAACAATCAAAGCATTGTTAGAAATTTCATCAGAAAGAGTTACCGCATATAAAACACGCAATATTTATGAATTGAATTCCGGTGCAGGGCTCAAAATTAATTTCGTAATAAATAATAAAGCGAAACAGAATATATTGTTTCAACAATCAAAGCATTGTTAGAAAATTCATCAGAAAGAGTTACCGCATATAAAACACGCAATATTTATGAATTGAATTCCGGTGCAGGGCTCAAAATGAATTTATTAATAAATAATAAAGCGAAACCGAATATATTGTTTCAACAATCAAAGCATTGTTAGAAAATTCATCAGAAAGAGTTACCGCATATAAAACACGCAATACTTATGAATTGAATCCCGGTGCAGGGCTCAAATTTAATTTCGTAATAAATAATAAAGCGAAACCGAATATATTGTTTCAACAATCAAAGCATTGTTAGAAAATTCATCAGAAAGAGTTACCGCATATAAAACATGCAATATTTATGAATTGAATTCCGGTGCAGGGCTGAAAATTAATTTCTTAATAAATAACAAAGCGAAACCGAATATATTGTTTCAACAATCAAAGCATTGTTAGAAAATTCATCAGAAAGAGTTACCGCATATAAAACACGCAATATTTATGAATTGAATTCCGGTGCAGGGCTGAAAATTAATTTCTTAATAAATAATAAAGCGAAACCGAATATATTGTTTCAACAATCAAAGCATTGTTAGAAAATTCATCAGAAAGAGTTACCGCATATAAAACACGCAATATTTATGAATTGAATTTCGGGGCAGGGCTGAAAATTAATTTCTTAATAAATAATAAAGCGAAACCGAATATATTGTTTCAACAATCAAAGCATTGTTAGAAAATTCATCAGAAAGAATTACCGCATATAAAACACGCAATATTTATGAACTGAATTCGGGTGCAGAGCTGAAAATTAATTTATTAATCTTAATAAATAATAAAGCGAAACCGAATGTATTGTTTCAACAATCAAAGCATTGTTAGAAAATTCATCAGAAAGAGTTACCGCATGTAAAACACGCAATATTTATGAATTGAATTCCGGTGCAGGGCGGAAAATTAATTTCTTAATAAATAATAAAGCGAAACCGAATATATTGTTTCAACAATCAAAGCATTGTTAGAAATTTCATCAGAAAGAGTTACCGCATATAAAACACGCAATATTTATGAATTGAATTCCAGTGCAGGGCTGAAAATTAATTTCTTAATAAATAATAAAGCGAAACCGAATATATTGTTTCAACAATCAAAGCATAGTTAGAAAATTCATCAGAAAGAGTTACCGCATATAAAACACGCAATATTTATGAATTGAATTCCAGTGCAGGGCTGAAAATTAATTTCTTAATAAATAATAAAGCGAAACCGAATATATTGTTTCAACAATCAAAGCATTGTTAGAAAATTCATCAGAAAGAGTTACCGCATATAAAACACGCAATATTTATGAATTGAATTCCGGTGCAGGGCTCAAAATTAATTTCGTAATAAATAATAAAGCGAAACAGAATATATTGTTTCAACAATCAAATGATTGTTAGAAAATTCATCAGAAAGAGTTACCGCATATAAAACACGCAATATTTATGAATTGAATTCCGGTGCAGGGCTCAAAATTAATTTATTAATAAATAATAAAGCGAAACCGAATATATTGTTTCAACAATCAAAGCATTGTTAGAAATTTCATCAGAAAGAGTTACCGCATATAAAACACGCAATATTTATGAATTGAATTCCAGTGCAGGGCTGAAAATTAATTTCTTAATAAATAATAAAGCGATACCGAATATATTGTTTCAACAATCAAAGCATTGTCAGAAAATTCATCAGAAAGAGTTACCGCATATAAAACACGCAATATTTATGAATTGAATTCCGGCGCAGGGCTCAAAATTAATTTATTAATAAATAATAAAGCGAAACCGAATATATTGTTTCAACAATCAAAGCATTGTTAGAAAATTCATCAGAAAGAGTTACCGCATATAAAACACGCAATATTTATGAATTGAATCCCGGTGCAGGGCTCAAATTTAATTTCGTAATAAATAATAAAGCGAAACCGAATATATTGTTTCAACAATCAAAGCATTGTTAGAAAATTCATCAGAAAGAGTTACCGCATATAAAACACGCAATATTTATGAATTGAATTCCGGTGCAGGGCTGAAAATTAATTTCTTAATAAATAATAAAGCGAAACCGAATATATTGTTTCAACAATCAAAGCATTGTTAGAAAATTCATCAGAAAGAGTTACCGCATATAAAACACGCAATATTTATGAATTGAATTCCGGTGCAGGGCTGAAAATTAATTTCTTAATAAATAATAAAGCGAAACCGAATATATTGTTTCAACAATCAAAGCATTGTTAGAAAATTCATCAGAAAGAGTTACCGCATATAAAACACGCAATATTTATGAATTGAATTTCGGGGCAGGGCTGAAAATTAATTTCTTAATAAATAATAAAGCGAAACCGAATATATTGTTTCAACAATCAAAGCATTGTTAGAAAATTCATCAGAAAGAATTACCGCATATAAAACACGCAATATTTATGAACTGAATTCCGGTGCAGATCTGAAAATTAATTTATTAATCTTAATAAATAATAAAGCGAAACCGAATGTATTGTTTCAACAATCAAAGCATTGTTAGAAAATTCATCAGAAAGAGTTACCGCATGTAAAACACGCAATATTTATGAATTGAATTCCGGTGCAGGGCGGAAAATTAATTTCTTAATAAATAATAAAGCGAAACCGAATATATTGTTTCAACAATCAAAGCATTGTTAGAAAATTCATCAGAAAGAATTACCGCATATAAATCACAAAATATTTATGAACTGAATTCCGTGCAGAGCTGAAAATTAATTTATTAATCTTAATAAATAATAAAGCGAAACCGAATGTATTGTTTCAACAATCAAAGCATTGTTAGAAAATTCATCAGAAAGAGTTACCGCATGTAAGACACGCAATATTTATGAATTGAATTCCGGTGCAGGGCGGAAAATTAATTTCTTAATAAATAATAAAGCGAAACCGAATATATTGTTTCAACAATCAAAGCATTGTTAGAAATTTCATCAGAAAGAGTTACCGCATATAAAACACGCAATATTTATGAATTGAATTCCAGTGCAGGGCTGAAAATTAATTTCTTAATAAATAATAAAGCGAAACCGAATATATTGTTTCAACAATCAAAGTATTGTTAGAAAATTCATCAGAAAGAGTTACCGCATATAAAACACGCAATATTTATGAATTGAATTCCGGTGCAGGGCTCAAAATTAATTTCGTAATAAATAATAAAGCGAAACAGAATATATTGTTTCATCAATCAAAGCATTGTTAGAAAATTCATCAGAAAGAGTTACCGCATATAAAACACGCAATATTTATGAATTGAATTCCGGTGCAGGGCTCAAAATGAATTTATTAATAAATAATAAAGCGAAACCGAATATATTGTTTCAACAATCAAAGCATTGTTAGAAAATTCATCAGAAAGAGTTACCGCATATAAAACACGCAATATTTATGAATTGAATCCCGGTGCAGGGCTCAAATTTAATTTCGTAATAAATAATAAAGCGAAACCGAATATATTGTTTCAACAATCAAAGCATTGTTAGAAAATTCATCAGAAAGAGTTACCGCATATAAAACATGCAATATTTATGAATTGAATTCCGGTGCAGGGCTGAAAATTAATTTCTTAATAAATAACAAAGCGAAACCGAATATATTGTTTCAACAATCAAAGCATTGTTAGAAAATTCATCAGAAAGAGTTACCGCATATAAAACACGCAATATTTATGAATTGAATTCCGGTGCAGGGCTGAAAATTAATTTCTTAATAAATAATAAAGCGAAACCGAATATATTGTTTCAACAATCAAAGCATTGTTAGAAAATTCATCAGAAAGAGTTACCGCATATAAAACACGCAATATTTATGAATTGAATTTCGGGGCAGGGCTGAAAATTAATTTCTTAATAAATAATAAAGCGAAACCGAATATATTGTTTCAACAATCAAAGCATTGTTAGAAAATTCATCAGAAAGAATTACCGCATATAAAACACGCAATATTTATGAACTGAATTCGGGTGCAGAGCTGAAAATTAATTTATTAATCTTAATAAATAATAAAGCGAAACCGAATGTATTGTTTCAACAATCAAAGCATTGTTAGAAAATTCATCAGAAAGAGTTACCGCATGTAAAACACGCAATATTTATGAATTGAATTCCGGTGCAGGGCGGAAAATTAATTTCTTATTAAATAATAAAGCGAAACCGAATATATTGTTTCAACAATCAAAGCATTGTTAGAAATTTCATCAGAAAGAGTTACCGCATATAAAACACGCAATATTTATGAATTGAATTCCAGTGCAGGGCTGAAAATTAATTTCTTAATAAATAATAAAGCGAAACCGAATATATTGTTTCAACAATCAAAGCATAGTTAGAAAATTCATCAGAAAGAGTTACCGCATATAAAACACGCAATATTTATGAATTGAATTCCAGTGCAGGGCTGAAAATTAATTTCTTAATAAATAATAAAGCGAAACCGAATATATTGTTTCAACAATCAAAGCATTGTTAGAAAATTCATCAGAAAGAGTTACCGCATATAAAACACGCAATATTTATGAATTGAATTCCGGTGCAGGGCTCAAAATTAATTTCGTAATAAATAATAAAGCGAAACAGAATATATTGTTTCAACAATCAAATGATTGTTAGAAAATTCATCAGAAAGAGTTACCGCATATAAAACACGCAATATTTATGAATTGAATTCCGGTGCAGGGCTCAAAATTAATTTATTAATAAATAATAAAGCGAAACCGAATATATTGTTTCAACAATCAAAGCATTGTTAGAAATTTCATCAGAAAGAGTTACCGCATATAAAACACGCAATATTTATGAATTGAATTCCAGTGCAGGGCTGAAAATTAATTTCTTAATAAATAATAAAGCGAAACCGAATATATTGTTTCAACAATCAAAGCATTGTCAGAAAATTCATCAGAAAGAGTTACCGCATATAAAACACGCAATATTTATGAATTGAATTCCGGCGCAGGGCTCAAAATTAATTTATTAATAAATAATAAAGCGAAACCGAATATATTGTTTCAACAATCAAAGCATTGTTAGAAAATTCATCAGAAAGAGTTACCGCATATAAAACACGCAATATTTATGAATTGAATCCCGGTGCAGGGCTCAAATTTAATTTCGTAATAAATAATAAAGCGAAACCGAATATATTGTTTCAACAATCAAAGCATTGTTAGAAAATTCATCAGAAAGAGTTACCGCATATAAAACACGCAATATTTATGAATTGAATTCCGGTGCAGGGCTGAAAATTAATTTCTTAATAAATAATAAAGCGAAACCGAATATATTGTTTCAACAATCAAAGCATTGTTAGAAAATTCATCAGAAAGAGTTACCGCATATAAAACACGCAATATTTATGAATTGAATTCCGGTGCAGGGCTGAAAATTAATTTCTTAATAAATAATAAAGCGAAACCGAATATATTGTTTCAACAATCAAAGCATTGTTAGAAAATTCATCAGAAAGAGTTACCGCATATAAAACACGCAATATTTATGAATTGAATTTCGGGGCAGGGCTGAAAATTAATTTCTTAATAAATAATAAAGCGAAACCGAATATATTGTTTCAACAATCAAAGCATTGTTAGAAAATTCATCAGAAAGAATTACCGCATATAAAACACGCAATATTTATGAACTGAATTCCGGTGCAGATCTGAAAATTAATTTATTAATCTTAATAAATAATAAAGCGAAACCGAATGTATTGTTTCAACAATCAAAGCATTGTTAGAAAATTCATCAGAAAGAGTTACCGCATGTAAAACACGCAATATTTATGAATTGAATTCCGGTGCAGGGCGGAAAATTAATTTCTTAATAAATAATAAAGCGAAACCGAATATATTGTTTCAACAATCAAAGCATTGTTAGAAAATTCATCAGAAAGAATTACCGCATATAAATCACAAAATATTTATGAACTGAATTCCGTGCAGAGCTGAAAATTAATTTATTAATCTTAATAAATAATAAAGCGAAACCGAATGTATTGTTTCAACAATCAAAGCATTGTTAGAAAATTCATCAGAAAGAGTTACCGCATGTAAGACACGCAATATTTATGAATTGAATTCCGGTGCAGGGCGGAAAATTAATTTCTTAATAAATAATAAAGCGAAACCGAATATATTGTTTCAACAATCAAAGCATTGTTAGAAATTTCATCAGAAAGAGTTACCGCATATAAAACACGCAATATTTATGAATTGAATTCCAGTGCAGGGCTGAAAATTAATTTCTTAATAAATAATAAAGCGAAACCGAATATATTGTTTCAACAATCAAAGTATTGTTAGAAAATTCATCAGAAAGAGTTACCGCATATAAAACACGCAATATTTATGAATTGAATTCCGGTGCAGGGCTCAAAATTAATTTCGTAATAAATAATAAAGCGAAACAGAATATATTGTTTCATCAATCAAAGCATTGTTAGAAAATTCATCAGAAAGAGTTACCGCATATAAAACACGCAATATTTATGAATTGAATTCCGGTGCAGGGCTCAAAATGAATTTATTAATAAATAATAAAGCGAAACCGAATATATTGTTTCAACAATCAAAGCATTGTTAGAAAATTCATCAGAAAGAGTTACCGCATATAAAACACGCAATATTTATGAATTGAATCCCGGTGCAGGGCTCAAATTTAATTTCGTAATAAATAATAAAGCGAAACCGAATATATTGTTTCAACAATCAAAGCATTGTTAGAAAATTCATCAGAAAGAGTTACCGCATAAAAAACATGCAATATTTATGAATTGAATTCCGGTGCAGGGCTGAAAATTAATTTCTTAATAAATAATAAAGCGAAACCGAATATATTGTTTCAACAATCAAAGCATTGTTAGAAAATTCATCAGAAAGAGTTACCGCATATAAAACACGCAATATTTATGAATTGAATTCCGGTGCAGGGCTGAAAATTAATTTCTTAATAAATAATAAAGCGAAACCGAATATATTGTTTCAACAATCAAAGCATTGTTAGAAAATTCATCAGAAAGAGTTACCGCATATAAAACACGCAATATTTATGAATTGAATTCCGGTGCAGGGCTCAAAATTAATTTATTAATAAATAATAAAGCGAAACCGAATATATTGTTTCAACAATCAAAGCATTGTAAGAAAATTCATCAGAAAGAGTTACCGCATATAAAACACGCAATATTTATGAATTGAATCCCGGTGCAGGGCTCAAATTTAATTTCGTAATAAATAATAAAGCGAAACCGAATATATTGTTTCAACAATCAAAGCATTGTTAGAAAATTCATCAGAAAGAGTTACCGCATATAAAACACGCAATATTTATGAATTGAATTCCGGTGCAGGGCTGAAAATTAATTTCTTAATAAATAATAAAGCGAAACCGAATATATTGTTTCAACAATCAAAGCATTGTTAGAAAATTCATCAGAAAGAGTTACCGCATATAAAACACGCAATATTTATGAATTGAATTCCGGTGCAGGGCTGAAAATTAATTTCTTAATAAATAATAAAGCGAAACCGAATATATTGTTTCAACAATCAAAGCATTGTTAGAAAATTCATCAGAAAGAGTTACCGCATATAAAACACGCAATATTTATGAATTGAATTTCGGGGCAGGGCTGAAAATTAATTTCTTAATAAATAATAAAGCGAAACCGAATATATTGTTTCAACAATCAAAGCACTGTTAGAAAATTCATCAGAAAGAATTACCGCATATAAAACACGCAATATTTATGAACTGAATTCCGGTGCAGAGCTGAAAATTAATTTATTAATCTTAATAAATAATAAAGCGAAACCGAATGTATTGTTTCAACAATCAAAGCATTGTTAGAAAATTCATCAGAAAGAGTTACCGCATGTAAAACACGCAATATTTATGAATTGAATTCCGGTGCAGGGCGGAAAATTAATTTCTTAATAAATAATAAAGCGAAACCGAATATATTGTTTCAACAATCAAAGCATTGTTAGAAAATTCATCAGAAAGAATTACCGCATATAAATCACAAAATATTTATGAACTGAATTCCGTGCAGAGCTGAAAATTAATTTATTAATCTTAATAAATAATAAAGCGAAACCGAATGTATTGTTTCAACAATCAAAGCATTGTTAGAAAATTCATCAGAAAGAGTTACCGCATGTAAGACACGCAATATTTATGAATTGAATTCCGGTGCAGGGCGGAAAATTAATTTCTTAATAAATAATAAAGCGAAACCGAATATATTGTTTCAACAATCAAAGCATTGTTAGAAATTTCATCAGAAAGAGTTACCGCATATAAAACACGCAATATTTATGAATTGAATTCCAGTGCAGGGCTGAAAATTAATTTCTTAATAAATAATAAAGCGAAACCGAATATATTGTTTCAACAATCAAAGTATTGTTAGAAAATTCATCAGAAAGAGTTACCGCATATAAAACACGCAATATTTATGAATTGAATTCCGGTGCATGGCTCAAAATTAATTTCGTAATAAATAATAAAGCGAAACAGAATATATTGTTTCATCAATCAAAGCATTGTTAGAAAATTCATCAGAAAGAGTTACCGCATATAAAACACGCAATATTTATGAATTGAATTCCGGTGCAGGGCTCAAAATGAATTTATTAATAAATAATAAAGCGAAACCGAATATATTGTTTCAACAATCAAAGCATTGTTAGAAAATTCATCAGAAAGAGTTACCGCATATAAAACACGCAATATTTATGAATTGAATCCCGGTGCAGGGCTCAAATTTAATTTCGTAATAAATAATAAAGCGAAACCGAATATATTGTTTCAACAATCAAAGCATTGTTAGAAAATTCATCAGAAAGACTTACCGCATATAAAACATGCAATATTTATGAATTGAATTCCGGTGCAGGGCTGAAAATTAATTTCTTAATAAATAATAAAGCGAAACCGAATATATTGTTTCAACAATCAAAGCATTGTTAGAAAATTCATCAGAAAGAGTTACCGCATATAAAACACGCAATATTTATGAATTGAATTCCGGTGCAGGGCTGAAAATTAATTTCTTAATAAATAATAAAGCGAAACCGAATATATTGTTTCAACAATCAAAGCATTGTTAGAAAATTCATCAGAAAGAGTTACCGCATATAAAACACGCAATATTTATGAATTGAATTTCGGGGCAGCGCTGAAAATTAATTTCTTAATAAATAATAAAGCGAAACCGAATATATTGTTTCAACAATCAAAGCATTGTTAGAAAATTCATCAGATAGAATTACCGCATATAAAACACGCAATATTTATGAACTGAATTCGGGTGCAGAGCTGAAAATTAATTTATTAATCTTAATAAATAATAAAGCGAAACCGAATGTATTGTTTCAACAATCAAAGCATTGTTAGAAAATTCATCAGAAAGAGTTACCGCATGTAAAACACGCAATATTTATGAATTGAATTCCGGTGCAGGGCGGAAAATTAATTTCTTAATAAATAATAAAGCGAAACCGAATATATTGTTTCAACAATCAAAGCATTGTTAGAAATTTCATCAGAAAGAGTTACCGCATATAAAACACGCAATATTTATGAATTGAATTCCAGTGCAGGGCTGAAAATTAATTTCTTAATAAATAATAAAGCGAAACCGAATATATTGTTTCAACAATCAAAGCATAGTTAGAAATTTCATCAGAAAGAGTTACCGCATATAAAACAAGCAATATTTATGAATTGAATTCCAGTGAAGGGCTGAAAATTAATTTCTTAATAAATAATAAAGCGAAACCGAATATATTGTTTCAACAATCAAAGCATTGTTAGAAAATTCATCAGAAAGAGTTACCGCATATAAAACACGCAATATTTATGAATTGAATTCCGGTGCAGGGCTCAAAATTAATTTCGTAATAAATAATAAAGCGAAACAGAATATATTGTTTCAACAATCAAAGCATTGTTAGAAAATTCATCAGAAAGAGTTACCGCATATAAAACACGCAATATTTATGAATTGAATTCCGGTGCAGGGTTCAAAATTAATTTATTAATAAATAATAAAGCGAAACCGAATATATTGTTTCAACAATCAAAGCATTGTTAGAAATTTCATCAGAAAGAGTTACCGCATATAAAACACGCAATATTTATGAATTGAATTCCAGTGCAGGGCTGAAAATTAATTTCTTAATAAATAATAAAGCGAAACCGAATATATTGTTTCAACAATCAAAGCATTGTCAGAAAATTCATCAGAAAGAGTTACCGCATATAAAACACGCAATATTTATGAATTGAATTCCGGTGCAGGGCTCAAAATTAATTTATTAATAAATAATAAAGCGAAACCGAATATATTGTTTCAACAATCAAAGCATTGTTAGAAAATTCATCAGAAAGAGTTACCGCATATAAAACACGCAATATTTATGAATTGAATCCCGGTGCAGGGCTCAAATTTAATTTCGTAATAAATAATAAAGCGAAACCGAATATATTGTTTCAACAATCAAAGCATTGTTAGAAAATTCATCAGAAAGAGTTACCGCATATAAAACACGCAATATTTATGAATTGAATTCCGGTGCAGGGCTGAAAATTAATTTCTTAATAAATAATAAAGCGAAACCGAATATATTGTTTCAACAATCAAAGCATTGTTAGAAAATTCATCAGAAAGAGTTACCGCATATAAAACACGCAATATTTATGAATTGAATTCCGGTGCAGGGCTGAAAATTAATTTCTTAATAAATAATAAAGCGAAACCGAATATATTGTTTCAACAATCAAAGCATTGTTAGAAAATTCATCAGAAAGAGTTACCGCATATAAAACACGCAATATTTATGAATTGAATTTCGGGGCAGGGCTGAAAATTAATTTCTTAATAAATAATAAAGCGAAACCGAATATATTGTTTCAACAATCAAAGCATTGTTAGAAAATTCATCAGAAAGAATTACCGCATATAAAACACGCAATATTTATGAACTGAATTCCGGTGCAGAGCTGAAAATTAATTTATTAATCTTAATAAATAATAAAGCGAAACCGAATGTATTGTTTCAACAATCAAAGCATTGTTAGAAAATTCATCAGAAAGAGTTACCGCATGTAAAACACGCAATATTTATGAATTGAATTCCGGTGCAGGGCGGAAAATTAATTTCTTAATAAATAATAAAGCGAAACCGAATATATTGTTTCAACAATCAAAGCATTGTTAGAAATTTCATCAGAAAGAGTTACCGCATATAAAACACGCAATATTTATGAATTGAATTCCAGTGCAGGGCTGAAAATTAATTTCTTAATAAATAATAAAGCGAAACCGAATATATTGTTTCAACAATCAAAGTATTGTTAGAAAATTCATCAGAAAGAGTTACCGCATATAAAACACGCAATATTTATGAATTGAATTCCGGTGCATGGCTCAAAATTAATTTCGTAATAAATAATAAAGCGAAACAGAATATATTGTTTCATCAATCAAAGCATTGTTAGAAAATTCATCAGAAAGAGTTACCGCATATAAAACACGCAATATTTATGAATTGAATTCCGGTGCAGGGCTCAAAATGAATTTATTAATAAATAATAAAGCGAAACCGAATATATTGTTTCAACAATCAAAGCATTGTTAGAAAATTCATCAGAAAGAGTTACCGCATATAAAACACGCAATATTTATGAATTGAATCCCGGTGCAGGGCTCAAATTTAATTTCGTAATAAATAATAAAGCGAAACCGAATATATTGTTTCAACAATCAAAGCATTGTTAGAAAATTCATCAGAAAGACTTACCGCATATAAAACATGCAATATTTATGAATTGAATTCCGGTGCAGGGCTGAAAATTAATTTCTTAATAAATAATAAAGCGAAACCGAATATATTGTTTCAACAATCAAAGCATTGTTAGAAAATTCATCAGAAAGAGTTACCGCATATAAAACACGCAATATTTATGAATTGAATTCCGGTGCAGGGCTGAAAATTAATTTCTTAATAAATAATAAAGCGAAACCGAATATATTGTTTCAACAATCAAAGCATTGTTAGAAAATTCATCAGAAAGAGTTACCGCATATAAAACACGCAATATTTATGAATTGAATTTCGGGGCAGCGCTGAAAATTAATTTCTTAATAAATAATAAAGCGAAACCGAATATATTGTTTCAACAATCAAAGCATTGTTAGAAAATTCATCAGAAAGAATTACCGCATATAAAACACGCAATATTTATGAACTGAATTCGGGTGCAGAGCTGAAAATTAATTTATTAATCTTAATAAATAATAAAGCGAAACCGAATGTATTGTTTCAACAATCAAAGCATTGTTAGAAAATTCATCAGAAAGAGTTACCGCATGTAAAACACGCAATATTTATGAATTGAATTCCGGTGCAGGGCGGAAAATTAATTTCTTAATAAATAATAAAGCGAAACCGAATATATTGTTTCAACAATCAAAGCATTGTTAGAAATTTCATCAGAAAGAGTTACCGCATATAAAACACGCAATATTTATGAATTGAATTCCAGTGCAGGGCTGAAAATTAATTTCTTAATAAATAATAAAGCGAAACCGAATATATTGTTTCAACAATCAAAGCATAGTTAGAAATTTCATCAGAAAGAGTTACCGCATATAAAACACGCAATATTTATGAATTGAATTCCAGTGAAGGGCTGAAAATTAATTTCTTAATAAATAATAAAGCGAAACCGAATATATTGTTTCAACAATCAAAGCATTGTTAGAAAATTCATCAGAAAGAGTTACCGCATATAAAACACGCAATATTTATGAATTGAATTCCGGTGCAGGGCTCAAAATTAATTTCGTAATAAATAATAAAGCGAAACAGAATATATTGTTTCAACAATCAAAGCATTGTTAGAAAATTCATCAGAAAGAGTTACCGCATATAAAACACGCAATATTTATGAATTGAATTCCGGTGCAGGGTTCAAAATTAATTTATTAATAAATAATAAAGCGAAACCGAATATATTGTTTCAACAATCAAAGCATTGTTAGAAATTTCATCAGAAAGAGTTACCGCATATAAAACACGCAATATTTATGAATTGAATTCCAGTGCAGGGCTGAAAATTAATTTCTTAATAAATAATAAAGCGAAACCGAATATATTGTTTCAACAATCAAAGCATTGTCAGAAAATTCATCAGAAAGAGTTACCGCATATAAAACACGCAATATTTATGAATTGAATTCCGGTGCAGGGCTCAAAATTAATTTATTAATAAATAATAAAGCGAAACCGAATATATTGTTTCAACAATCAAAGCATTGTTAGAAAATTCATCAGAAAGAGTTACCGCATATAAAACACGCAATATTTATGAATTGAATCCCGGTGCAGGGCTCAAATTTAATTTCGTAATAAATAATAAAGCGAAACCGAATATATTGTTTCAACAATCAAAGCATTGTTAGAAAATTCATCAGAAAGAGTTACCGCATATAAAACACGCAATATTTATGAATTGAATTCCGGTGCAGGGCTGAAAATTAATTTCTTAATAAATAATAAAGCGAAACCGAATATATTGTTTCAACAATCAAAGCATTGTTAGAAAATTCATCAGAAAGAGTTACCGCATATAAAACACGCAATATTTATGAATTGAATTCCGGTGCAGGGCTGAAAATTAATTTCTTAATAAATAATAAAGCGAAACCGAATATATTGTTTCAACAATCAAAGCATTGTTAGAAAATTCATCAGAAAGAGTTACCGCATATAAAACACGCAATATTTATGAATTGAATTTCGGGGCAGGGCTGAAAATTAATTTCTTAATAAATAATAAAGCGAAACCGAATATATTGTTTCAACAATCAAAGCATTGTTAGAAAATTCATCAGAAAGAATTACCGCATATAAAACACGCAATATTTATGAACTGAATTCCGGTGCAGAGCTGAAAATTAATTTATTAATCTTAATAAATAATAAAGCGAAACCGAATGTATTGTTTCAACAATCAAAGCATTGTTAGAAAATTCATCAGAAAGAGTTACCGCATGTAAAACACGCAATATTTATGAATTGAATTCCGGTGCAGGGCGGAAAATTAATTTCTTAATAAATAATAAAGCGAAACCGAATATATTGTTTCAACAATCAAAGCATTGTTAGAAAATTCATCAGAAAGAATTACCGCATATAAAACACAAAATATTTATGAACTGAATTCCGGTGCAGAGCTGAAAATTAATTTATTAATCTTAATAAATAATAAAGCGAAACCGAATGTATTGTTTCAACAATCAAAGCATTGTTAGAAAATTCATCAGAAAGAGTTACCGCATGTAAAACACGCAATATTTATGAACTGAATTCCGGTGCAGGGCGGAAAATTAATTTCTTAATAAATAATAAAGCGAAACCGAATATATTGTTTCAACAATCAAAGCATTGTTAGAAATTTCATCAGAAAGAGTTACCGCATATAAAACACGCAATATTTATGAATTGAATTCCAGTGCAGGGCTGAAAATTAATTTCTTAATAAATAATAAAGCGAAACCGAATATATTGTTTCAACAATCAAAGCATTGTTAGAAAATTCATCAGAAAGAGTTACCGCATATAAAACACGCAATATTTATGAATTGAATTCCGGTGCAGGGCTCAAAATTAATTTCGTAATAAATAATAAAGCGAAACAGAATATATTGTTTCAACAATCAAAGCATTGTTAGAAAATTCATCAGAAAGAGTTACCGCATATAAAACACGCAATATTTATGAATTGAATTCCGGTGCAGGGCTCAAAATGAATTTATTAATAAATAATAAAGCGAAACCGAATATATTGTTTCAACAATCAAAGCATTGTTAGAAAATTCATCAGAAAGAGTTACCGCATATAAAACACGCAATATTTATGAATTGAATTCCGGTGCAGGGCTGAAAATTAATTTCTTAATAAATAATAAAGCGAAACCGAATATATTGTTTCAACAATCAAAGCATTGTTAGAAAATTCATCAGAAAGAATTACCGCATATAAAACACGCAATATTTATGAATTGAATTCCGGTGCAGGGCTCAAAATTAATTTCGTAATAAATAATAAAGCGAAACAGAATATATTGTTTCAACAATCAAAGCATTGTTAGAAAATTCATCAGAAAGAGTTACCGCATATAAAACACGCAATATTTATGAATTGAATCCCGGTGCAGGGCTCAAATTTAATTTCGTAATAAATAATAAAGCGAAACCGAATATATTGTTTCAACAATCAAAGCATTGTTAGAAAATTCATCAGAAAGAGTTACCGCATATAAAACATGCAATATTTATGAATTGAATTCCGGTGCAGGGCTGAAAATTAATTTCTTAATAAATAATAAAGCGAAACCGAATATATTGTTTCAACAATCAAAGCATTGTTAGAAAATTCATCAGAAAGAGTTACCGCATATAAAACACGCAATATTTATGAATTGAATTCCGGTGCAGGGCTGAAAATTAATTTCTTAATAAATAATAAAGCGAAACCGAATATATTGTTTCAACAATCAAAGCATTGTTAGAAAATTCATCAGAAAGAGTTACCGCATATAAAACACGCAATATTTATGAATTGAATTTCGGGGCAGGGCTGAAAATTAATTTCTTAATAAATAATAAAGCGAAACCGAATATATTGTTTCAACAATCAAAGCATTGTTAGAAAATTCATCAGAAAGAATTACCGCATATAAAACACGCAATATTTATGAACTGAATTCCGGTGCAGAGCTGAAAATTAATTTATTAATCTTAATAAATAATAAAGCGAAACCGAATGTATTGTTTCAACAATCAAAGCATTGTTAGAAAATTCATCAGAAAGAGTTACCGCATATAAAACACGCAATATTTATGAATTGAATTCCGGTGCAGGGCTCAAAATTAATTTCGTAATAAATAATAAAGCGAAACAGAATATATTGTTTCAACAATCAGAGCATTGTTAGAAAATTCATCAGAAAGAGTTACCGCATATAAAACACGCAATATTTATGTATTGAATTCCGGTGCAGGGCTCAAAATTAATTTCTTAATAAATAATAAAGCGAAACCGAATATATTGTTTCAACAATCAAAGCATTGTTAGAAATTTCATCAGAAAGAGTTACCGCATATAAAACACGCAATATTTATGAATTGAATTCCAGTGCAGGGCTGAAAATTAATTTCTTAATAAATAATAAAGCGAAACCGAATATATTGTTTCAACAATCAAAGCATAGTTAGAAAATTCATCAGAAAGAGTTACCGCATATAAAACACGCAATATTTATGAATTGAATTCCAGTGCAGGGCTGAAAATTAATTTCTTAATAAATAATAAAGCGAAACCGAATATATTGTTTCAACAATCAAAGCATTGTTAGAAAATTACTCAGAAAGAGTTACCGCATATAAAACACGCAATATTTATGAATTGAATTCCGGTGCAGGGCTCAAAATTAATTTCGTAATAAATAATAAAGCGAAACAGAATATATTGTTTCAACAATCAAAGCATTGTTAGAAAATTCATCAGAAAGAGTTACCGCATATAAAACACGCAATATTTATGAATTGAATTCCGGTGCAGGGTTCAAAATTAATTTATTAATAAATAATAAAGCGAAACCGAATATATTGTTTCAACAATCAAAGCATTGTTAGAAATTTCATCAGAAAGAGTTACCGCATATAAAACACGCAATATTTATGAATTGAATTCCAGTGCAGGGCTGAAAATTAATTTCTTAATAAATAATAAAGCGAAACCGAATATATTGTTTCAACAATCAAAGCATTGTCAGAAAATTCATCAGAAAGAGTTACCGCATATAAAACACGCAATATTTATGAATTGAATTCCGGTGCAGGGCTCAAAATTAATTTATTAATAAATAATAAAGCGAAACCGAATATATTGTTTCAACAATCAAAGCATTGTTAGAAAATTCATCAGAAAGAGTTACCGCATATAAAACACGCAATATTTATGAATTGAATCCCGGTGCAGGGCTCAAATTTAATTTCGTAATAAATAATAAAGCGAAACCGAATATATTGTTTCAACAATCAAAGCATTGTTAGAAAATTCATCAGAAAGAGTTACCGCATATAAAACACGCAATATTTATGAATTGAATTCCGGTGCAGGGCTGAAAATTAATTTCTTAATAAATAATAAAGCGAAACCGAATATATTGTTTCAACAATCAAAGCATTGTTAGAAAATTCATCAGAAAGAGTTACCGCATATAAAACACGCAATATTTATGAATTGAATTCCGGTGCAGGGCTGAAAATTAATTTCTTAATAAATAATAAAGCGAAACCGAATATATTGTTTCAACAATCAAAGCATTGTTAGAAAATTCATCAGAAAGAGTTACCGCATATAAAACACGCAATATTTATGAATTGAATTTCGGGGCAGGGCTAAAAATTAATTTCTTAATAAATAATAAAGCGAAACCGAATATATTGTTTCAGCAATCAAAGCATTGTTAGAAAATTCATCAGAAAGAATTACCGCATATAAAACACGCAATATTTATGAATTGAATTCCGGTGCAGGGCTCAAAATTAATTTCGTAATAAATAATAAAGCGAAACAGAATATATTGTTTCAACAATCAAAGCATTGTTAGAAAATTCATCAGAAAGAGTTACCGCATATAAAACACGCAATATTTATGAATTGAATCCCGGTGCAGGGCTCAAATTTAATTTCGTAATAAATAATAAAGCGAAACCGAATATATTGTTTCAACAATCAAAGCATTGTTAGAAAATTCATCAGAAAGAATTACCGCATATAAAACACAAAATATTTATGAACTGAATTCCGGTGCAGAGCTGAAAATTAATTTATTAATCTTAATAAATAATAAAGCGAAACCGAATGTATTGTTTCAACAATCAAAGCATTGTTAGAAAATTCATCAGAAAGAGTTACCGCATGTAAAACACGCAATATTTATGAACTGAATTCCGGTGCAGGGCGGAAAATTAATTTCTTAATAAATAATAAAGCGAAACCGAATATATTGTTTCAACAATCAAAGCATTGTTAGAAATTTCATCAGAAAGAGTTACCGCATATAAAACACGCAATATTTATGAATTGAATTCCAGTGCAGGGCTGAAAATTAATTTCTTAATAAATAATAAAGCGAAACCGAATATATTGTTTCAACAATCAAAGCATTGTTAGAAAATTCATCAGAAAGAGTTACCGCATATAAAACACGCAATATTTATGAATTGAATTCCGGTGCAGGGCTCAAAATTAATTTCGTAATAAATAATAAAGCGAAACAGAATATATTGTTTCAACAATCAAAGCATTGTTAGAAAATTCATCAGAAAGAGTTACCGCATATAAAACACGCAATATTTATGAATTGAATTCCGGTGCAGGGCTCAAAATGAATTTATTAATAAATAATAAAGCGAAACCGAATATATTGTTTCAACAATCAAAGCATTGTTAGAAAATTCATCAGAAAGAGTTACCGCATATAAAACACGCAATATTTATGAATTGAATTCCGGTGCAGGGCTGAAAATTAATTTCTTAATAAATAATAAAGCGAAACCGAATATATTGTTTCAACAATCAAAGCATTGTTAGAAAATTCATCAGAAAGAATTACCGCATATAAAACACGCAATATTTATGAATTGAATTCCGGTGCAGGGCTCAAAATTAATTTCGTAATAAATAATAAAGCGAAACAGAATATATTGTTTCAACAATCAAAGCATTGTTAGAAAATTCATCAGAAAGAGTTACCGCATATAAAACACGCAATATTTATGAATTGAATCCCGGTGCAGGGCTCAAATTTAATTTCGTAATAAATAATAAAGCGAAACCGAATATATTGTTTCAACAATCAAAGCATTGTTAGAAAATTCATCAGAAAGAGTTACCGCATATAAAACATGCAATATTTATGAATTGAATTCCGGTGCAGGGCTGAAAATTAATTTCTTAATAAATAATAAAGCGAAACCGAATATATTGTTTCAACAATCAAAGCATTGTTAGAAAATTCATCAGAAAGAGTTACCGCATATAAAACACGCAATATTTATGAATTGAATTCCGGTGCAGGGCTGAAAATTAATTTCTTAATAAATAATAAAGCGAAACCGAATATATTGTTTCAACAATCAAAGCATTGTTAGAAAATTCATCAGAAAGAGTTACCGCATATAAAACACGCAATATTTATGAATTGAATTTCGGGGCAGGGCTGAAAATTAATTTCTTAATAAATAATAAAGCGAAACCGAATATATTGTTTCAACAATCAAAGCATTGTTAGAAAATTCATCAGAAAGAATTACCGCATATAAAACACGCAATATTTATGAACTGAATTCCGGTGCAGAGCTGAAAATTAATTTATTAATCTTAATAAATAATAAAGCGAAACCGAATGTATTGTTTCAACAATCAAAGCATTGTTAGAAAATTCATCAGAAAGAGTTACCGCATATAAAACACGCAATATTTATGAATTGAATTCCGGTGCAGGGCTCAAAATTAATTTCGTAATAAATAATAAAGCGAAACAGAATATATTGTTTCAACAATCAGAGCATTGTTAGAAAATTCATCAGAAAGAGTTACCGCATATAAAACACGCAATATTTATGTATTGAATTCCGGTGCAGGGCTCAAAATTAATTTCTTAATAAATAATAAAGCGAAACCGAATATATTGTTTCAACAATCAAAGCATTGTTAGAAATTTCATCAGAAAGAGTTACCGCATATAAAACACGCAATATTTATGAATTGAATTCCAGTGCAGGGCTGAAAATTAATTTCTTAATAAATAATAAAGCGAAACCGAATATATTGTTTCAACAATCAAAGCATAGTTAGAAAATTCATCAGAAAGAGTTACCGCATATAAAACACGCAATATTTATGAATTGAATTCCAGTGCAGGGCTGAAAATTAATTTCTTAATAAATAATAAAGCGAAACCGAATATATTGTTTCAACAATCAAAGCATTGTTAGAAAATTACTCAGAAAGAGTTACCGCATATAAAACACGCAATATTTATGAATTGAATTCCGGTGCAGGGCTCAAAATTAATTTCGTAATAAATAATAAAGCGAAACAGAATATATTGTTTCAACAATCAAAGCATTGTTAGAAAATTCATCAGAAAGAGTTACCGCATATAAAACACGCAATATTTATGAATTGAATTCCGGTGCAGGGTTCAAAATTAATTTATTAATAAATAATAAAGCGAAACCGAATATATTGTTTCAACAATCAAAGCATTGTTAGAAATTTCATCAGAAAGAGTTACCGCATATAAAACACGCAATATTTATGAATTGAATTCCAGTGCAGGGCTGAAAATTAATTTCTTAATAAATAATAAAGCGAAACCGAATATATTGTTTCAACAATCAAAGCATTGTCAGAAAATTCATCAGAAAGAGTTACCGCATATAAAACACGCAATATTTATGAATTGAATTCCGGTGCAGGGCTCAAAATTAATTTATTAATAAATAATAAAGCGAAACCGAATATATTGTTTCAACAATCAAAGCATTGTTAGAAAATTCATCAGAAAGAGTTACCGCATATAAAACACGCAATATTTATGAATTGAATCCCGGTGCAGGGCTCAAATTTAATTTCGTAATAAATAATAAAGCGAAACCGAATATATTGTTTCAACAATCAAAGCATTGTTAGAAAATTCATCAGAAAGAGTTACCGCATATAAAACACGCAATATTTATGAATTGAATTCCGGTGCAGGGCTGAAAATTAATTTCTTAATAAATAATAAAGCGAAACCGAATATATTGTTTCAACAATCAAAGCATTGTTAGAAAATTCATCAGAAAGAGTTACCGCATATAAAACACGCAATATTTATGAATTGAATTCCGGTGCAGGGCTGAAAATTAATTTCTTAATAAATAATAAAGCGAAACCGAATATATTGTTTCAACAATCAAAGCATTGTTAGAAAATTCATCAGAAAGAGTTACCGCATATAAAACACGCAATATTTATGAATTGAATTTCGGGGCAGGGCTAAAAATTAATTTCTTAATAAATAATAAAGCGAAACCGAATATATTGTTTCAGCAATCAAAGCATTGTTAGAAAATTCATCAGAAAGAATTACCGCATATAAAACACGCAATATTTATGAACTGAATTCCGGTGCAGAGCTGAAAATTAATTTATTAATCTTAATAAATAATAAAGCGAAACCGAATGTATTGTTTCAACAATCAAAGCATTGTTAGAAAATTCATCAGAAAGAGTTACCGCATGTAAAACACGCAATATTTATGAATTGAATTCCGGTGCAGGGCGGAAAATTAATTTCTTAATAAATAATAAAGCGAAACCGAATATATTGTTTCAACAATCAAAGCATTGTTAGAAAATTCATCAGAAAGAATTACCGCATATAAAACACAAAATATTTATGAACTGAATTCCGGTGCAGAGCTGAAAATTAATTTATTAATCTTAATAAATAATAAAGCGAAACCGAATGTATTGTTTCAACAATCAAAGCATTGTTAGAAATTTCATCAGAAAGAGTTACCGCATATAAAACACGCAATATTTATGAATTGAATTCCAGTGCAGGGCTGAAAATTAATTTCTTAATAAATAATAAAGCGAAACCGAATATATTGTTTCAACAATCAAAGCATTGTTAGAAAATTCATCAGAAAGAGTTACCGCATATAAAACACGCAATATTTATGAATTGAATTCCGGTGCAGGGCTCAAAATTAATTTCGTAATAAATAATAAAGCGAAACAGAATATATTGTTTCAACAATCAAAGCATTGTTAGAAAATTCATCAGAAAGAGTTACCGCATATAAAACACGCAATATTTATGAATTGAATTCCAGTGCAGGGCTCAAAATGAATTTATTAATAAATAATAAAGCGAAACCGAATATATTGTTTCAACAATCAAAGCATTGTTAGAAAATTCATCAGAAAGAGTTACCGCATATAAAACACGCAATATTTATGAATTGAATCCCGGTGCAGGGCTCAAATTTAATTTCGTAATAAATAATAAAGCGAAACCGAATATATTGTTTCAACAATCAAAGCATTGTTAGAAAATTCATCAGAAAGAGTTACCGCATATAAAACATGCAATATTTATGAATTGAATTCCGGTGCAGGGCTGAAAATTAATATCTTAATAAATAATAAAGCGAAACCGAATATATTGTTTCAACAATCAAAGCATTGTTAGAAAATTCATCAGAAATAGTTACCGCATATAAAACACGCAATATTTATGAATTGAATTCCGGTGCAGGGCTGAAAATTAATTTCTTAATAAATAATAAAGCGAAACCGAATATATTGTTTCAACAATCAAAGCATTGTTAGAAAATTCATCAGAAAGAGTTACCGCATATAAAACACGCAATATTTATGAATTGAATTTCGGGGCAGGGATGAAAATTAATTTCTTAATAAATAATAAAGCGAAACCGAATATATTGTTTCAACAATCAAAGCATTGTTAGAAAATTCATCAGAAAGAATTACCGCATATAAAACACGCAATATTTATGAACTGAATTCCGGTGCAGAGCTGAAAATTAATTTATTAATCTTAATAAATAATAAAGCGAAACCGAATGTATTGTTTCAACAATCAAAGCATTGTTAGAAAATTCATCAGAAAGAGTTACCGCATGTAAAACACGCAATATTTATGAATTGAATTCCGGTGCAGGGCGGAAAATTAATTTCTTAATAAATAATAAAGCGAAACCGAATATATTGTTTCAACAATCAAAGCATTGTTAGAAATTTCATCAGAAAGAGTTACCGCATATAAAACACGCAATATTTATGAATTGAATTCCAGTGCAGGGCTGAAAATTAATTTCTTAATAAATAATAAAGCGAAACCGAATATATTGTTTCAACAATCAAAGCATAGTTAGAAAATTCATCAGAAAGAGTTACTGCATATAAAACACGCAATATTTATGAATTGAATTCCAGTGCAGGGCTGAAAATTAATTTCTTAATAAATAATAAAGCGAAACCGAATATATTGTTTCAACAATCAAAGCATTGTTAGAAAATTCATCAGAAAGAGTTACCGCATATAAAACACGCAATATTTATGAATTGAATTCCGGTGCAGGGCTCAAAATTAATTTCGTAATAAATAATAAAGCGAAACAGAATATATTGTTTCAACAATCAGAGCATTGTTAGAAAATTCATCAGAAAGAGTTACCGCATATAAAACACGCAATATTTATGTATTGAATTCCGGTGCAGGGCTCAAAATTAATTTATTAATAAATAATAAAGCGAAACCGAATATATTGTTTCAACAATCAAAGCATTGTTAGAAAATTCATCAGAAAGAGTTACCGCATATAAAACACGCAATATTTATGAATTGAATCCCGGTGCAGGGCTCAAATTTAATTTCGTAATAAATAATAAAGCGAAACCGAATATATTGTTTCAACAATCAAAGCATTGTTAGAAAATTCATCAGAAAGAGTTACCGCATATAAAACACGCAATATTTATGAATTGAATTCCGGTGCAGGGCTGAAAATTAATTTCTTAATAAATAATAAAGCGAAACCGAATATATTGTTTCAACAATCAAAGCATTGTTAGAAAATTCATCAGAAAGAGTTACCGCATATAAAACACGCAATATTTATGAATTGAATTCCGGTGCAGGGCTGAAAATTAATTTCTTAATAAATAATAAAGCGAAACCGAATATATTGTTTCAACAATCAAAGCATTGTTAGAAAATTCATCAGAAAGAGTTACCGCATATAAAACACGCAATATTTATGAATTGAATTTCGGGGCAGGGCTGAAAATTAATTTCTTAATAAATAATAAAGCGAAACCGAATATATTGTTTCAACAATCAAAGCATTGTTAGAAAATTCATCAGAAAGAATTACCGCATATAAAACACGCAATATTTATGAACTGAATTCCGGTGCAGAGCTGAAAATTAATTTATTAATCTTAATAAATAATAAAGCGAAACCGAATGTATTGTTTCAACAATCAGAGCATTGTTAGAAAATTCATCAGAAAGAGTTACCGCATGTAAAACACGCAATATTTATGAATTGAATTCCGGTGCAGGGCGGAAAATTAATTTCTTAATAAATAATAAAGCGAAACCGAATATATTGTTTCAACAATCAAAGCATTGTTAGAAAATTCATCAGAAAGAATTACCGCATATAAAACACGCAATATTTATGAACTGAATTCCGGTGCAGAGCTGAAAATTAATTTATTAATCTTAATAAATAATAAAGCGAAACCGAATGTATTGTTTCAACAATCAGAGCATTGTTAGAAAATTCATCAGAAAGAGTTACCGCATGTAAAACACGCAATATTTATGAATTGAATTCCGGTGCAGGGCGGAAAATTAATTTCTTAATAAATAATAAAGCGAAACCGAATATATTGTTTCAACAATCAAAGCATTGTTAGAAATTTCATCAGAAAGAGTTACCGCATATAAAACACGCAATATTTATGAATTGAATTCCAGTGCAGGGCTGAAAATTAATTTCTTAATAAATAATAAAGCGAAACCGAATATATTGTTTCAACAATCAAAGCATTGTTAGAAAATTCATCAGAAAGAGTTACCGCATATAAAACACGCAATATTTATGAATTGAATTCCGGTGCAGGGCTCAAAATTAATTTCGTAATAAATAATAAAGCGAAACAGAATATATTGTTTCAACAATCAAAGCATTGTTAGAAAATTCATCAGAAAGAGTTACCGCATATAAAACACGCAATATTTATGAATTGAATTCCTGTGCAGGGCTCAAAATGAATTTATTAATAAATAATAAAGCGAAACCGAATATATTGTTTCAACAATCAAAGCATTGTTAGAAAATTCATCAGAAAGAGTTACCGCATATAAAAATCGCAAAATTTATGAATTGAATCCCAGTGCAGGGCTCAAATTTAATTTCGTAATAAATAATAAAGCGAAACCGAATATATTGTTTCAACAATCAAAGCATTGTTAGAAAATTCATCAGAAAGAGTTACCGCATATAAAACACGCAATATTTATGAATTGAATTCCGGTGCAAGGCTGAAAATTAATTTCTTAATAAATAATAAAGCGAAACCGAATATATTGTTTCAACAATCAAAGCATTGTTAGAAAATTCATCAGAAAGAGTTACCGCATATAAAACACGCAATATTTATGAATTGAATTCCGGTGCAGGGCTGAAAATTAATTTCTTAATACATAATAAAGCGAAACCGAATATATTGTTTCAACAATCAAAGCATTGTTAGAAAATTCATCAGTAAGAGTTACCGCATATAAAACACGCAATATTTATGAATTGAATTTCGGGGCAGGGCTTAAAATTAATTTCTTAATAAATAATAAAGCGAAACCGAATATATTGTTTCAACAATCAAAGCATTGTTAGAACATTCATCAGAAAGAATTACCGCATATAAAACACGCAATATTTATGAACTGAATTCCGGTGCAGAGCTGAAAATTAATTTATTAATCTTAATAAATAATAAAGCGAAACCGAATGTATTGTTTCAACAATCAAAGCATTGTTAGAAAATTCATCAGAAAGAGTTACCGCATGTAAAACACGCAATATTTATGAATTGAATTCCGGTGCAGGGCGGAAAATTAATTTCTTAATAAATAATAAAGCGAAACCGAATATATTGTTTCAACAATCAAAGCATTGTTAGAAATTTCATTAGAAAGAGTTACCGCATATAAAACACGCAATATTTATGAATTGAATTCCAGTGCAGGGCTGAAAATTAATTTCTTAATAAATAATAAAGCGAAACCGAATATATTGTTTCAACAATCAAAGCATAGTTAGAAAATTCATCAGAAAGAGTTACCGCATATAAAACACGCAATATTTATGAATTGAATTCCAGTGCAGGGCTCAAAATTAATTTCGTAATAAATAATAAAGCGAAACCGAATATATTGTTTCAACAATCAAAGCATTGTTAGAAAATTCATCAGAAAGAGTTACCGCATATAAAACACGCAATACTTATGAATTGAATTCCGGTGCAGGGCTGAAAATTAATTTCTTAATAAATAATAAAGCGAAACCGAATATATTGTTTCAACAATCAAAGCATTGTTAGAAAATTCATCAGAAAGAGTTACCGCATATAAAACACGCAATATTTATGAATTGAATTTCGGGGCAGGGCTGAAAATTAATTTCTTAATAAATAATAAAGCGAAACCGAATATATTGTTTCAACAATCAAAGCATTGTTAGAAAATTCATCAGAAAGAATTACCGCATATAAAACACGCAATATTTATGAACTGAATTCCGGTGCAGAGCTGAAAATTAATTTATTAATCTTAATAAATAATAAAGCGAAACCGAATATATTGTTTCAACAATCAAAGCATTGTTAGAAAATTCATCAGAAAGAGTTACCGCATATAAAACACGCAATATTTATGAATTGAATTCCGGTGCAGGGCTGAAAATTAATTTCTTAATAAATAATAAAGCGAAACCGAATATATTGTTTCACCAATCAAAGCATTGTTAGAAAATTCATCAGAAAGAGTTACCGCATATAAAACACGCAATATATATGAATTGAATTCCGGTGCAGGGCTGAAAATTAATTTCTTAATAAATAATAAAGCGAAACCGAATATATTGTTTCAACAATCAAAGCATTGTTAGAAAATTCATCAGAAAGAGTTACCGCATATAAAACACGCAATATTTATGAATTGAATTCCGGTGCAGGGCTGAAAATTAATTTCTCAATAAATAATAAAGCGAAACCGAATATATTGTTTCAACAATCAAAGCATTGTTAGAAAATTCATCAGAAAGAGTTACCGCATATAAAACACGCAATATTTATGAATTGAATTCCGGTGCAGGGCTGAAAAATAATTTCTTAATAAATAATAAAGCGAAACCGAATATATTGTTTCAATAATCAAAGCATTGTTAGAAAATTCATCAGAAAGAGTTACAGCATATAAATCACGCAATATTTATGAATTGAATTCCGGTGCAGGGCAGAAAATTAATTTCTTAATAAATAATAAAGCGAAACCGAATATATTGTTTCAACAATCAAAGCATTGTTAGAAAATTCATCAGAAAGAGTTACCGCATATAAAACACGCAATATTTATGAATTGAATTCCGGTGCAGGGCTGAAAATTAATTTCTTAATAAATAATAAAGCGAAACCGAATATATTGTTTCAACAATCAAAGCATTGTTAGAAATTTCATCAGAAAGAGTTACCGTATATAAAACACGCAATATTTATGAATTGAATTCCGGTGCAGGGCTGAAAATTAATTTCTTAATAAATAATAAAGCGAAACCGAATATATTGTTTCAACAATCAAAGCATTGTTAGAAAATTCATCAGAAAGAGTTACCGCATATAAAACACGCAATATTTATGAATTGAATTCCGGTGCAGGGCTGAAAATTAATTTCTTAATAAATAATAAAGCGAAACCGAATATATTGTTTCAACAATCAAAGCATTGTTAGAAAATTCATCAGAAAGAGTTACCGCATATAAAACACGCAATATTTATGAATTGAATTTCGGGGCAGGGCTGAAAATTAATTTCTTAATAAATAATAAAGCGAAACCGAATATATTGTTTCAACAATCAAAGCATTGTTAGAAAATTCATCAGAAAGAATTACCGCATATAAAACACGCAATATTTATGAACTGAATTCCGGTGCAGAGCTGAAAATTAATTTATTAATCTTAATAAATAATAAAGCGAAACCGAATGTATTGTTTCAACAATCAGAGCATTGTTAGAAAATTCATCAGTAAGAGTTACCGCATATAAAACACGCAATATTTATGAATTGAATTTCGGGGCAGGGCTTAAAATTAATTTCTTAATAAATAATAAAGCGAAACCGAATATATTGTTTCAACAATCAAAGCATTGTTAGAAAATTCATCAGAAAGAATTACCGCATATAAAACACGCAATATTTATGAACTGAATTCCGGTGCAGAGCTGAAAATTAATTTATTAATCTTAATAAATAATAAAGCGAAACCGAATGTATTGTTTCAACAATCAAAGCATTGTTAGAAAATTCATCAGAAAGAGTTACCGCATATAAAACACGCAATATTTATGAATTGAATTCCGGTGCAGGGCTGAAAATTAATTTCCTAATAAATAATAAAGCGAAACCGAATATATTGTTTCAACAATCAAAGCATTGTTAGAAAATTCATGAGAAAGAGTTACCGCATATAAAACACGCAATATTTATGAATTGAATTTCGGGGCAGGGCTGAAAATTAATTTCTTAATAAATAATAAAGCGAAACCGAATATATTGTTTCAACAATCAAAGCATTGTTAGAAAATTCATCAGAAAGAATTACCGCATATAAAACACGCAATATTTATGAACTGAATTCCGGTGCAGAGCTGAAAATTAATTTATTAATCTTAATAAATAATAAAGCGAAACCGAATATATTGTTTCAACAATCAAAGCATTGTTAGAAAATTCATCAGAAAGAGTTACCGCATATAAAACACGCAATATTTATGAATTGAATTCCGGTGCAGGGCTGAAAATTAATTTCTTAATAAATAATAAAGCGAAACCGAATATATTGTTTCACCAATCAAAGCATTGTTAGAAAATTCATCAGAAAGAGTTACCGCATATAAAAC